>JZKD02S1610922.1:490684-506073 GCA_000966675.3 Picea glauca | reverse complement strand
TTAATCTTACAGATCTACCTTTGAATAAAAGGAACCCACTCTGATACCAATTGTTGAAATTACTAACACAACTGAGAAGGGGGGGGGAGGTGAATCAGTTGTCTTTGAGCTTAAACAATTTTAAGTCTGTTAAAACATTCTTAAGCTTTCTTCAAGTGATCATCAACATTATAAAATATATGGACAGTAAAAGTAAAAATCATCAATCACACATAAGGTATACACAGAGACAGATTTTCACGAGGAAACCCATAAAGGGAGAAAACCTCTTCTTCTTCGAAATGATAGGTAGTATTTTAAGTTCTGTACATCATCTTTAATTGAGCTCCAACTCAATATGAGGTTGCTACCTCTGTTTTACAAGCTACAACTTGTTTGAGAGCACCAACTCTCTAGTTTCTCTAGCACCCACTAGAAGGAAGCACCAACTCCCTATATGTTCCAACACCAACTGGATGAAAGCACCAACTTCCAATTACACAGGCTCCAACCTGTATAACAGAGAACACTTGTTCTCCCTTGCACCACCCTGCCACCCTGGTTTCTATGGCTACAACCAGATGGAAGCTACAACTTCCTGTGTTCAAGATCTCACTTGAACCTCTGAGAACAATAGTCCTCCCGAGCACCTCCCAACCTCCCTAGAACATAAATGAACATAAAAACATTCAACTACACAGATACATCAATTCTTACCGATCTTTCTTTGTTATGTACATCTGGTCATCTTCTAACTGTTCTGCAATTCATTTCTTCCTCTGTCTGTTCATCAGGTCTTCTCTGCATCAACTTGTTCTGTCATTCTTCTCTTATTCAACTTGTTCTGTTATTCTACTCTGCGTTTCATCTCACACTGCACATCTGCTCAATCTCATACTTTGCATCCTCTCATTTTCCTTTTCTTACAGTTTCATTCTTTTCTCATACAGAACAACAAACCTCACGCTGTCTGTCTCATTTTCTTTTATACACCCACACGACGGTTCAACTTCCCATCTCCTTAGGCAAAAGGAAGACAATTGTCTCAGCAACTGAAATGCCAACTAATCGGCAATCATGAGTCCGTTTCGCTAACAGATTCCAAACTGAGGAGTTAACTGTGAGAGAGAACAATAACCCTCCGATCGACACTTGATCTAACGGTTCAGATCATTCTGCGATTTCGCATATCGCGATTTCGACACTCCTGATGTTCAATGTTCTTGTCACTTACAAATCCCGATCTACGGAATTTCGATACAAAACGTTTCTGCACTAGCTCCTTCCCGAATATGATTATGGTCATAACCAAGCGCCTATGCAAAAAGCGCTTTCACGATTTCTCATTTTGTGATTTTTGACACTATGCTCTGTTGACCCCAAGTCAACGAAATTTTGATCATTTGCCACATTTCCTGTGATTTGATGGTCCAGATGTGATCTTGATTCAATGGCTACGATTGAGTCGCGATTTCACAATTTGGGCATTCTTGTTGCATTGGGTTCTTTTCCTCTCCATGTCGCGATTCACAAAACTCCGATATGGAGTTAGATAAACAGTCAAGATTTGATCTCTATTCAACGGCTGCAATTAAATCATGATTTTGCATATCGCGATTTCGACATCCTTGATGTCCAGTGTTTTTGTCACTTCAAAGTCCCGATTCACGAAACTCCAACATGGGGTTGGATCAATGGTCCAGATTCAACCTTAATCTGATGGCTCAGATTAAATTGTGATATCGCATATCGCATTATCGGGATTCCTAATGTTAATAATCTTTGACATGTCCAACTCGCGATCCTCAAAACTCTGACACGGACTGGAATCAACGGTCCAAATCAAAGATTGATCTGACGGCTCAGATTACATCGGGATTTTGAATATCGCGATATCAGTATTCCTAATGTTAATAATATTTGACATGTCCAACTCACGATCCTCGAAACTCCGACACAGACTGGAATCAACGGTCCAGATCAAAGCTTGATCTGATGGCTCAGATTACATCACGATTTTTCATATCGCGATATCGGGATACCTGATGTTAATAATGTTTGACATGTCCAACTCGCGATCCTCAAAACTCCGACACGGACTGAAATCAACAGTCTAGATTCAACCTTGATCTGACGGCTCAGATGAAGTCGCAATTTTTCATATCGCAATTACGCCCACTTCTCCTTATACCTTAAAGGGCAGGTGGGTTCTTCTTGATGCAACGGTTGTCAGATACTGCGCTTGGATCTAACGCCTGAGATCTGTCCTCCTCTTCAACGATCTCTTCTTTTCTACATTCAGATCTTGCCTGTTTGCGTTGACTTCGATCGTTCGATCTTCCTGAACTTATGCATGCTACTTGCCATCAATGAAAAGCATTCGATTTCTTTTAAATATTTTCCATTAATCCTATGTACATTCTTCTTGTACTTATGCCATTCGCTCTTCCTGTACTTATGCAATTCATTGTATGTTAAATATTTTCCAACAGAGGGCTCCTATTGAATGTGGAGATATTCTGAAAACCTGGAATGGAGTAATGCAGGAGAGGCATGTTCACTTGATATTGTGAGATTCATCACAGTCTATTCTTTCAGTATGCTCTTTGTTTTCTTATATTCATATTGTTTATCTCTTCCTTTATCGACTGAGTTAAAATTTGTTTGGAATTCATTTTGCATGCTCCTTACACACAGTTGATATGTGTTGTGTTTCAATGATAGCTGGTCAAAATTCACTCAAGATTAGTGCTCTGCACCTAGTTATTGACCTTTAGTATTTTTCCTCTAAAGTTGTAGTGAAAATTCATCCTTGTTAGATGATTTCACTGTGATGGACTTTTCCTTTTCTTTTTCTGCTACTATATCATGATTATCAATTGCTGAAAGATAGACTTACTTTGCCTCATTTCCCTCAAGTGGGAAAATCACTGCCATTATCCCTTTTCTTTGGTTTTCACTTGACTCCATCACCCAATAGGCCCTTTTCAAATCTTTGCAACCACCAAACTTATTAAAATATATTGTCTTATAAAAAATCTGGCCTTCTTACTGTGTTTATTGAATATTCTTTGAGTAAAAAACCTTGCTTATTGAGAAAGCCATATCTGAGTGTATTAGGTTAGAAACATACTCTAAAGCAGTTTTCAAGGATTGGCTTGCTGCAACCCAAGTCAAGCTCCGAACAACAAATAAATTTTTCATTCAAAATGTGCTAAGGCTCGGCTCTATTACAACCTAGAGTCGACTCTTGCGACAACAATAGGTATTGATTTTTGCTGGGAGTTGGATCAAGATTGCAGATAGTAGTATCTAGGACAAACGTTGTAAACAAAGTGCATCCTACTTCACCTTCTCCTCTCTTTTTCAATAAGAAAAATGAATTTATAGGAATGGTAGTGTCCAAATGATTTTTTTTCGTGGTATAGAAGTCAATAATCCAAGGGAAAGTTCACTTGTATGCAAGGGACTATTTTCGTGAAAGGTGACCATTAGAAATAAGTCAGCAGAAATCATAACATGTATATATTTCTAGAACCTAAATCATGCTTTTGACAAAGACAACTATCCTTTCCCTTCTATGGAGCAGATCTTGCAACTCGTCTCTATCTCCAAGTCGTTTTCTTTGCTAGACATTTTTTCATGATATAACCAAGTTCTCATGGTAGAACCCGACCGATTAAAGACCACGTTTCAGACCAAGTGGGGGATGTACGTATACATGAGACTTCCCTTTGGTTTGATTAATTAAGGAGATATTTTCAAAGGGAAATGGGTATTGCTTTCGAAGGGTTAATATGTTAAAGCATGGTGTTTTATATCGATGATGTCACCATTTACTCAAAGAAGAGGGAAGACCACCCAAAACATGTGAAACATATATTTGAACGATGTAGAAAATATGGGATCTCATTGAATCCCAAGAAGACTGTAATTGTTGTTTTAGAAGGAATATTGCTCGAGCATGTGATTTCCAAATATGGTATTTTGGTGGACCTGGAAAGGACAAGAGCCATTATACAAATCCCTCCACAACATAGTAAGAAATCAATGCAATTAATTTTTGGCAAAATGAATTTTTTGTAGGAGATTCCTTCAATATTTTTGTAAAATTGTTAAACCACTTCAAAGAATGATTAATAAATATGTTCAGTTTAAATGGACACTAGTGGATAAGGAATCATTCGAGAATATCAAAGTCGCCATAGCTACCATCCCATATCTATGAAATACAAATTTCACCAAGGATTTCTTACTGTACACCTTTGCCTCTGATCATTTCATTGCAACAATTCTCACACACAAGGATGAGAAAGGAGACAAATATCATGTTGCATTCATGAGAACTAGGCTACAAGGTGCTGAGATGAACTATCCACTGGTGGATAAACAAGATTTTTCTGTGCATAAATAAATAAAACATTCAGACCTTATATTCTAAAGAATCACATGAAATTTATCGCCGCTCACCCATAGGTCATGTCTCTTTTCATCCAAAGAGAGTTGGGAGAGCGACACGGTAATTGGATGATAGTCTTACAAGATTATGACCTAGAGTTTAAACCAACCAACATCGTAAAAGGTCAAGGACTTTGCAAACTAGTAACACAAGATACTGGTGAGGAAGATCAAGAATAAGACAGATTGCAAGAGGAACCAAAAATGTATACACAACAGGTTAATTACATTGCAAATATTGAAGGATAATATTATAACAATCTCAAATATTACCATCAACATGGAACAACCTTGGATCCCCTTAATGCTAAGCAGAAAATAAAACTCACATTGAAATCCCTACAATATCATTTGTTACATGGCATTATGTTTAGAATGAATTATGATGGACTGCTACTTCGGTGCCTCGAAAAACAAGAAGCCGATAAGGTTCTTAAAGACATGCATGACGGACCAACAAGAGGCCATTTTCCAGGAGACACAACAACTCACAAGATATTAAGATCTGGATACTACTGGTCCACAATGTTCAGAGATGCTCATGCATATTCACAAAGCTAAGAAGCATGCTAGAAAGCCACAAGAAGAGAATACAAAGATGTTATCTCACTCCAACATGTTGTTTTTGAAGAACCCTTCAAACAATGGGGGTTGGACATCATTGGTGAGATTAATCCCAATTCCTTTAAGAAACATAGGTATATTCTAACCACTGTTGATTATTTTACACATTGGATTGAAGAAATACCACTAATAAAAGTGAATGAAGAGGTAGAGATTGATTTTCTTGAATAATACATCATCACAAGGTTTGGAATTCCTAACTCTCTAGTATTTGATAATGCAATTTATTTTTTATCTCTCAAGTTATCTTAATTTTCCATGGAAAAGGGAATTATTTTGAAGTACTCAACCAACTATTATCCTCAGGGTAATGGCTTGGCTAAATCTACAAACAATAACCTAATCTAGATCCTCAAACGAGCCATATTTGATCACCATATAAATTGGCACAATGCTCTATCAAATTCCCTCTGGGATGATCACATCACCCATAAGGCCTCTATAGGGACTTCCCCATATTTCCTTGTCTATGGGAAAGAAGTTGTTTTGCGCTCGAATATCTACCTTCCTTCCCTAAAACTCACTCAACAGTCTCGAGGAAGAGAATGCACCATCATTCAACGATGTATCAATACCTTTCTAAGCTTAGAATAAATACACGCCAAAGCTAAAGGCAAGTTTGAGACTCATCAACAGACCGTTAAACGATGGTTTGATAAGAAATTTGCTGGTGAGAAAGAGTTCCAAGTTGGGGATTTAATCCTCAAATGGGACAAGCCACATGAATATAAAGGAAAACATTTGAAATTCCAACAATTATGGCTTGGACCCTATGTTATCAAGGAGAAGATTGGCCAAGGTACTTAATCGCTACAAAATATTCAAGGGGAAGATGACCTCCTCCCTATTAATTTCCATATTCTCAAGCACTACATCAACTATCCTTTGTGGAAGTTCCTCCTTTGTACATAAATAAAAGTTTAGCTTTCATTTTTTATTTCATGCACAACTTCTACTTTGTTTTCCATTTAATTTTTAGTATTTTCTAACTTGTTCGATTTTCAAGTTTTTTGTTTTTCTTCATGAAAAATACCATCTCGGGTTTCTTGAATTTTTGATGGATTAGGCATCGTCATGATTTTAAATCATAGCACATCTAGTGTTAATAACCTAATAATTCTGTCACCTGGCTTCTAAAATCATCCCATATTAACCATATATATTTATTATGCACTACCCCAAGTTAGATCTAATAGAGGAACATAGCTCATCAATACACAAGAATAGTACAACAAAGCAAAGAACCATGGACCTTACCTAAGAACATATCGTTGCATTGTATGGACTAATATGAAATTATTTAGGAGATATGTCTATAGTATTCCATAGAATGTGACTCAGGGAGTTCACTCATCTATAATCAAGTTAGAAAATCTCACTATCACAGGTTTCATACCTAGTGCCTTTAAAGGAGAACTAGAATCCCCCAATCCACCTCTCTCTAAACAAAAGAGAATGGATTTTTATTAAATGTAAAATCTTGGGGAAAGGTATTCTAGATGATATGCGACATGAAAGTATCTCCGAGGATATGGATTCTCACCGACAGTGAAGCAAGGCTTGTGACACCGGGGTGACTCCATTGGGGCTATGGACACTTGAGCCAAGAAGGATTTATGGCCACCGTTATGACTCTACATCACCAATTACGTTTTATCAAATACCAAAAAATCATAGGAAGAAGTGAACACCCTACTTTCTTATCACTTTGGAGAATAAATATTTAGAATACATGACCCAAAAGGGGTTGTAAAGTATTATTTCAACAAGATAGGCCTTCAATGGGAATACACAACAAACATCTGGGATGAAGAAGAGGTGCATCAAAATGAGTGTACTTATGATGATATTATCTTCAATAGACATGGCCAACCCATAGGTATAATCACATATGAAGAAAAGACAAGGGAAGAATCCAAAATGAAAGAAGTAGAAGAAGAAGTGGAGAGGCCATCCCCCCCTTCTGTCTCTATACATTCAATTTCCAGAGAAGAAGAGGAAGCACTGTTAGACAAGAAAAGGAGAGATAAATAAAAAGTATCTAAGAAGAAGAATGATCTTCCAAGAAAAAGGGAAAGCTTGAAGTAGAGAAACCCAAGGCTGAGGCAGAAGAAAAAGAAACAACACAAAAGGAGATTGAGCAGAAAGAGGCAGTATAAAAAGAAGCAACAAAAGAAAGAGAAGCTACAAAAAAATCAGCCAAAGAATCAATGAACGAAGTAGCTAATGAAGAAAGATGAAATAAAGGTGTTGAGATGAGAGATGATGACACTCAACCGATGGATACTGATATCCAAGAAGTTTCATTAGTGGACACTAGAACAGAGGCACCATTCAACACCAACAAGAGTCAATAAAAGTAGTATGTAGAGTTTCAAGTCTAGTGATGAGAAAGTTATGAAAGAACTCGAAGATGCCATTAGAGACATGTATGCTAACTTATACCTCTTCCAACAAGAAACTTCCACAATCATAGAGAAAAATACTCAAATACAAGGAAAAATTACTCAATTCAACACGATTTGAGAAGGCATCAACGATATTGACAGGTGGATTGCATAGAATCTTGATGCATCAACTGAGCTATATCGACCATCAAAATCAAAGAGGAAGATAGATATGTATTCACTAGATTTCTTCCAACAGGCCTGACAAAGAGTTGATAAATAGGTCACCAAATCAATGGTCATATGCTCTAAACTACACAAGGCCATGCCAGAGTTAATTAAAGGTTGTTGACTACCCCATTAGACAAGCTTGGTAAAAATATGGTCACGAAAAAACACATAGAAAAAGTGCATGATAGAAAAAATCATAGAAGATTAGTTGTCGAGGCTCTTCACTCATGAGTTACAAATTATTGTATAAAAGAGGGAAGATGGCCATTTTGTAGAGGCTCCTCAAGAATGGTATTTATCCAAGAACTAATTCAAGAACTTATACTTTATTAATGAATATTGAGAAGCCCTCATGGCCTGTTTTCTGCAAGAAAGAAGAATTTGTGTGTGAATTTGTCTTTGTTGTGAACTACTTCAAGTGGGATGTATGATAATCACATGGATTGTAAGAATGTTTTTTTTCCTATGGACTGATCTTGTGCAATCTATGTTATTCTACAATTTTGATTATTCTTTCTCATATCTTTAAGTCATGAGATTGTTGAGTTGTTAACGTATGCGGAAATACTATTTAGTCTGTTCTAGTTATATGTATGTATGCACTTGTTTATGATTTTTCACTTTTATTTCAACTACCTGTGTGGGGATTTTCTGTAGAGTTTGGTTTCATTTACAGCTCACCCAGTTACCTTAGATGATCATAGCTAGTATAGGGTAGGATAGATTAGAAATAGATTAGTTTTCTTTCAATACACAATCTTCATCTACATATTTGTATTGCATATCCATTCATCATCCATCTTCATCGGTAGACTGGGTCGCAACTGGTAAAACCCCCAAAAATAGAAATGGTAGCCAGGCCAAATTCAGAATGGGTCTCCTAAACCAACTGGTGCATAATCTAGTTGGGACCGTGTACTGGGGAGTACTCCTTATCATTGTCAGGTGAATTCTTCTGCGCCAATAGAATTGGGGCTAGAAGGAGGGCCATTGTTATGGCTTACATAAAAAAACTACACAACAAAAATAAATCTTTAGAAAATAACCCCAATCCCACCATGTTACCTCACATTTTTCCAAACAAGAAATTACCTACGAAGACTTGAATCCTAATTTCGGAAATTCCTCAGGTAGTCTTGAAACATATTCAGAGACTTTCTACCGAGTACCACAAGAATATTTCTCTAAAAATCGTCGTATTACACGTGCTTACAAAAATCTACTTGGTAAGTTTCCAATAGCCTCTGAGTTTCTAAGAAAGAAATCAACCCGTTTGAAAATACCTAATACACATCCCGATATTTACGTTGACTCCGTAGATGATCTTATTGAAATTTCTTTACAAGAAGTCCCGATACCCTTGATCTGAGTCACACATACACTTTTTGAACCCGAGGATAACCTTGAAACTGAAAACCCAAAAATCATTTTGTAACAGATCATCGGTGAACGTAGAGATCAAAGGGTAGTAATCCCATGGTGGATGTCCCAATGTGCCTTAAATTTAGCTGGAACATTACATGAAATGCCTAGGAAATCAGATAAAAGCCTTCCAAAATTTGATCCGTACAAATCCAGGTCGATAGAAGAGCACTTAAACAACTTCTTCCTCGCTACTCACCTACTGAATATTCAACATGAAGACATAGTTTATAGATTATTTCCTTACACCTTCTTAGGTAGAGTGTCTACATGTTATTTCCGTCTTCCAGTTGGTTCTATAGCCAATTGGGATGTGTTTGAGAGGGTTTTCATCAGAACAATTTGGGAAAGGAAAACAACTACATACTTGTATAAGGATTTAGGGTCCATTAATACGGATAAAAGAGAAACGGTAAAATAATTCAACCAGATATTTATCAATGTCTTAACCAAGTTCACTAATGATACAACTCCCACTTAGTCCTTATCCATTGACTATTATACGACATCATTGATTCCTTCTATAGGTATGTTTTTCAAATAGGATAATAAGAACACTTTGGCCTTTAATTTCGATGAATAAAAAATGGTGGAAAGGGAATTATCCTCTTATTATTATCACTCACATCCTGAGGAAATAAAATAATCTTGAAAGAAACCTTTGTTGCTAACAAAGCTACCTGAAAAGGAGCCAAAAGATATTGACAATGTGGTGAAATTAGTTAAAAAGTTATCAAACAAAGTTGTAGATCTCAAGAAGAACATTGGTGAAGGATCATCAAAGACTATAAATTTTCACCCTTTCTTTAAGAAACAAGACAATCCACAAAGACCACCCAAACCCTCTAAGATGGCCTTAAACTTAGACAACTTCAACAATGGTAATTTCTGCTCTTATCACCAACAAAATCACTCTTAACGAACTTGCCCTCAGTGGGTCAACTCCATGAACATAGTAATCAACCAATCATTGGATCAACAAAGTTTATAAAATGAACATCATACAAAAGCTCCAAATGATACTACTGAAGAGGTTCCCCCATAGTCTGCTATGTATTTTTGGGACTAGTTCCTGGACTCAGATGATGAGCATATAGACATGATATTTGTGGAAGATACACCAATAATCAAAGTTATTTCTCAAAGGAATTACAATCTACATAATGAATGTCAAGCTCCTGACACCCCTTCTTCCAAAGAAAAGAATATACCTCTCAGGAATATTACTCCTCCCCCTTCTACCCTAAATATAAATGACCAATACTAGTGTAAAACCAATAACAAATCAAGAAAGATTGTCCAAGAGAACAAATACAGGTTGAGTACATCTAACGCAGTTGGGAACAACAATAAATAACAACAAAACATGTGAGCCTAAATCAATCCAAACAATGGGCAACCTAAACACACATGCCCTAGACTATAATGCAATATATTATATGAAGAAAACAAAATCCAAAATCTCCATGTTTGATATATACTCATTACCACAACAACATGAGCTACTACATGATGATTTCAACTCCGACGATGATAAAAACAAAATTGTTGCTACTACTGAGAAAATCCTTCTGAATAATGAGTTATAGGAAAAACATAAGGTAGAAATCGCGATAGCCATAAATGAAACAAGAATATGCGCATAATCGAAGTCACAGGTCCCACCTTTTCTACTCACTCATGAAATTTTCAATTTCAATGTGCATAATTGTTTGGCATATTCAGGTGCGTCCTCTAACATTATGCATTTTTCAGTCTGCCAAAAGATAAATGTTGTTCCGCAAATGACTCAAAATATGAACATATAGTTGGATAGAACATATTTTAAAGTAAAGGGAGAACTCAAAGATGTCTTAATTAGGATTTTATCTGATTCTAGGGTGCATCAAACTATAGATATAATTGTTGTTGATATACCAAAAATTTATGGTTTTCTTTTGAGTAGGGATTGGTAGACAAAACTTCAAGGTTACTTTTCTACCGAATAGTCCTAACTGTAATGTCCCCAACCACCCATGTTGGGCCACGCTATGCCAGAGAACTCTTACTATTCTCTCTTCGGAACATATTGTAACATACCCAACATCCAACTGAGCTATGCCACATAAAGTTTTCTAAATATATGCAATTAAAATATACACACATAGAACTCTTGCGGAAGCATTATATATAAACATAAACATACAAATACATCTTTAAATACATGGATTCACACTGAAATAACAGTAAACATATACATGAAATACCCATAAAAATAGATAGTTGTAACCACACATATGATAACCCATAAAAATAAGCACGTAAATAACAATGCATCATGTAAATTTATCACACAATTGGCACTTATCTTGGTAAGAATGTCACCAACTGCATGAAGACCTTCCATGAACCTCCCAACCTTAGACCACACTGTTCATCACTCTCAACAGTGAGTCACCCCCGAGCTAGGACTAAACTCCACCTGGGTAAAGGGATTTCTAACAAGGCTAAAGGCTCATAGACAACAGGAAAGACTTCGTCTTAGGTGCCAACTCAAACTAACAACCTATCGTTCCTCATTCCCCACATGCCTGTACCACGCAGGAAGTGTTCCCATTCTTTTTTTAACAGTCCTTCAACTGCCCCACTTCCTTTCCGGGCTTCAACAATAGGCTGAACAGGAAGTCTCAGAGCACTGTAGCTGCAGTTCAACACCTTCTGGAAATCAATTCCCAGCAATTCTCTCACCCAGAGAGAAATTGTTCACGGGCTTGAAAACTCGCCTCTTCAATATCCCATGGGCCTGACAACCTGCTTCTTCAGTCCAGCTCCCAAACTAACCAGCTACACCAACACAAAATGGATATGGATACGAGTTCAAGTATAATCATGAAGATACAAAAGATAGCTCAATGGGTGTGTGCATGCTCATGGATGATTGACTGGATGATTAAATGATGGAAGGAATCCTGGGAAGTATGATGAAAAATGATCATGGAAAATATGATGGCCCAAATGGGAAAATGAACTAAGTCCCAACAATATGTATGCATGTCCCCAACTTGACACTTTTCATGTTGGGAGCTACTTTGGCCCACTTGTCCCCAACTTTAGAACTTAGGATAATATAATTATCCATACTTTATGATTTAAGAAATATTAATATAATATTCATTTTTGGCTTAATCTCCCTAGCTTAGCCCTTGTCCTTAACTTTTAGGCCCCTCCATTTCCCTAAATAGTGGATTTTAGTTCCCCATATCTTTTATTGTGGTCAGTCTGCGCGCAACAATGTATTTTATATTAATTATGAGACATATACAAAAATAGGCGCATTGGCCTTTAACATCTAGGCTCTATGGCCTAATCAAAACATAAGCATCCTAGCTTATAATAACTATCTCACCAGCCTATAGATCGCATCATATACACAAAAAACTACCTGGCCTCAAAATCGTGCGCACTCAAGTAGTTGTGCGCTGTATCCAAGAATGTGCACACTTCATTATTTTACTGCGCAGTACATGTGTGCACTATGCCATGAAATGGGCATACAAAATGATATCAAACAACTCACCGGCTTAAGTACATTTTCATTTACATTACAATTGGGTTTGGCCTAGGGATATTGCAATCCCCTCCCCTTATTTATGCATTGTCCTTAGTGCATCATGTACCCATATACAACAAAATTTCAAAAATCCTCAAAAAGATGCAGGTATTCTGCTCGCATTGCATCCTCATGCTCCCAACTAGCATCCTCAGGACCATACCAAGTCTATTAGACATTTACAAGCCCTATGGCTCGATTCCAGAGTTGTTTGGTTTTTCGGTGCATAATGCACACCATATGCACTTGGAAAGAGCCTTCTTGCTCCACATGGACCACATTCCAATCAATAACATGATTATCATCAGGTATATATTTCTTGAGTAATGATACATGGAATACATTATGAACAAACATAGATGCAGGCAATGCAATCATATAAGCTACTGGACCAATCCTCTCTAGGATTTCAAATGACCCACAATAGCGAGCTACCAACTTTGAACAATTTCCCAACTTCAGGGAACTTCTGTTGGCCTTCACTTTCAAGAATACATGGTTACCCACTTGAAATTCCCTGTGAGTTATGCCCTTATCAACATAGATTTTTTGTTTGTCTTGGGAAACCTTTAAATTTTGTTTTATTTTTATCATTTTCTCCTCCATTTCCTTGAGAAAATCTGGCCCAACCACTGCTCTGTCTGTTGGGTTATCCCATCTTACTGGTGTGTTTCACTTTCTGCCATAAAGTGCCTCAAATGGGTTCATCTTTAGAGATGCTTGGTACCCATTGTTATAAGCAAAATCTACCAAGTGTAGGTAGTCTTCCCATTTTGATGGTTTATCCATCACATACATCCTCAACATATATTCAATCACTTGATTCACTCTCTCTGTTTGTCCATCCGATTCTGGATGATAAGCTATGCTAAAATTCAAATTTGTTCCAAATCCATTAAATAATCCCTTCCAAAATTTCGAGGTAAATTTTGGATCTCTGTCATACACAATTGTCTTGGGTATTCCATGTAATTGAGCAATTTCTTTCATATAAACATCAACAATGTTGGTTTCCTTGTGAGTGAGCTTAACTGGAACAAAATGGACAACCTTAGTATGCTTATCCATCACTACCATGATAGAATCATGTTGCTTGTTTGTTCTGGGCAGTTTAGTGATGAAATCCATGGTTAAAACTTCCCACTTCCACTCAGGAATGGGTAATGGATGTAGAAAACTAGCTGGGTGTCTATGATCAACCTTTACCTTTTGACATTCCAAACATCTGGCAATAAAATCAGAAACCTCTTTCTTCATGCCTGGCCAATAATATTGGCTTTTGATAGGTGCAACAATTTTCTTATAACCTGGGTGCTCAAGATAAGGTGCATTATACATTTCCCTCAATATCATATTTTTCAATTCCTGATAATTTGGTACATAAATTCTTCCCCTGTACATGAGAATTTCATCATTATCTAGCTTGTATTCTTCAATTTTTTGCTGCAAAATACCTTGCTTTAATTTTGATACTAGTTCCTTGTATTGCAAATCTAATTTTGCAACCTCTAAAATTATGTATTTCAAATCTGATTGGTACATGATAATGAATGTAACATGCAATTAATGTACTCTTTTTCTGAGTGCATAAGCCACTTTGTTCTCTTTTAACTTGATATGCTTTATATCAAAGTCATATTCACTTAGAAATTCTAACCATCTGGTTTGCCTAACATTTAGAGTTGACTAATCAAATAAATATTTCAGACCATTATGGTATGTTCTTAGCTCAAACCTTTTCCCCATGAGGTAGTGTATCCATTTCCTCAAGGCATGCACTATGGTTTCCAACTCCAAATCATGAGTGGCATAGTGTCTTTCATGCTCCTTCAACTTCCTTGATTCATAACATATAACAAACTCATTTTGACTGAGGAATCCACCAAGTCCCTCTTTACATGTTGTTTCCGTCCTAATACACACTTGCTAACATGAGGTAAGTCCAACTCACTTAGTGTGTCCTCGGAGACACAATGTCTAGGTTCTCAGTCCACACTGTCACCTTGACGGGAACCTCTTCCTTCTAGGCTTACTCCTAGGGAAGCCAAGGGGGGTAGTCCCTAGTTACTAGATTGATTTTAGTTTTAATGTTCTAGGAGTTAGTTTTAATTTGTTAGAGGCTAAGGGGGAAAGCTAGCCTAAGATGTTCAAGCAGCAAATGCAAAGTGCAAGTCTAGTCTATATGTCAATCAACCCTTTCCCTAAATCAACTAAGACTAGTGCCTAAGGTTGGGCAATGGGGTCAACTAAGTTTGAGGGTGGTTTATTACCAAAAGTATTACAAAATGAAATCAAGTTAAACTACCCCAAACCAAGGATTAAAATTACTTACACAAAATTACAATTGTTATAATGTTTACAAAAATACAAAGAGATATACAAAGATACACAAAATACAACAAGATGTAACAAGATACAACAAGATGTAAGTGATACAACACATTAGCCAAGCGTGCCCCAATAGAACTTACTCTATTGGACCACCTTCACTGGCAACCACAAAAAGCACTCAAGAATCAAAGAAGGTGATGCTTCCCCAAGTGGGATACTCAACCCCTTCTTGATTCACACCACAACAAGCAAGATAAGATATTCAATGTTTAACTTAGTTGCTCAAATAAAACATCCAAGACATTCACCATAAAGTTGCAAGAAAGATATAAGCATGAATTAACCATCAATGTGTGTTCACTAAGCAT
>JZKD02S1610922.1:405906-459418 GCA_000966675.3 Picea glauca | reverse complement strand
CAAAATTAGTCCGACTGAGCTGAAACTTGGCCAGTGGGTGTAGGGAGTGCTATTCCATTCATTTTGAGCACAAATACCCCTATCTTTCTCCCAAAGACGAAGTTTTTACATCGTTTAGCTCAAAAAATAATTAATTAATTAAATTTTAAATAATTTAATTAATTAAAAAAAACTACTCTAGATTCGACAGAATTCCGCGAAACTTCAGACACTGTCTAACATGGTCATTTAAAATATTCCTAAAAGGTTACTCAATGAATGAGACCATCAGAGCGCCTTCCACCACTTTGGAGGAAGCCTGGGAGGGAAAAACTCAATGGAGATTAACCTGACTAGTTAGGCCACATTAACCCCCTGAGATGAAAAAACCCTCGATGAAAGCAACTCCCCTGATGTCAACATCCAAGGTACCTGACCTAACTATGATCCATGCAGACATTATTACATTATATACCCTCGCAGAGGTGCAGAAATCCCGTTTACAAAAATTTAAGTGCTGGTGTATAAAACACCCAGTAGAACCATCTCTGTCTCTGACATAGACTAATCTTCATGATAATGAGTTGACCTCTGTGCTAAACCAGCGGTCAACACGGCTTGGACTATTTTTCTTGAGAGTTACCATATTTATCTATTCCTTGTTTAGATCCTGGTTTTCCTGAGGATTTTGTAGATCCAAACTCTCACCTCTTTTACTTAAATTTCTTCTCGATCTTGACAACATATCTACAAGCCATACCCAATGATGCGAAGTATAGAAACTCTATTTTTGTTTGAATGTATCTATGAAGACAACTGTGGTATTTGAGCACCACATGTTTTTAAGAGTCTTGGATACCCGATTTGGTGCACAGGGTATGGAAAATATTGGTGAAATATGGTACTGTCTAGTCCCTTTCTTGATGCAGGGTGGTGCATCTTGTGTACTGGTCCTTGTAGTTTCCAACATGGTAGTATTGTTATTTAATGGCATCCTTGAAGGAATCCCACATGGGGAAAACCACAAATATTTCATATTCCTCTATGTCCCTTTGCTCAGAGTAAATATCCCACCAATCCTTAACATGGGGGATGACCTTGAGGAGTGAAAAAGTAATCTTTTCTCTATTGGAAAAATTATGGACTGAAAAATAATCTTCGAGCAGATTCAACTATTTACCTACAACATCTGCATCTATCCATCCTTCAAATAATAGAATATAAAAAATTACCTATACCATGAAGGGGGTTGCATGGCCACTTGATAAAGATGTGTCTCATGTGGGTTGTCATCGAAGGATCTGTGCAAAGTTGTCCATCATTTCATTCCTTTGTCACACAAGGGATTCCTCAAGCAACATTTTAAAAGGATCTCCTGCTCCATAATCTTTCTTTTCATCTCCCATAGGTTGTTGTCAGGATTAGTGTGATTGATCTGGAAAAGGCTCAACTGGTTTGAGTCCCAACTTCTTATACCCAGATCTTGTCAGGGACATGGAGGAAGAAAAATAAAGGAAGAGCAGTCTGCTCTGATACCACTGATCCATATTTATGAACATAACAAAATGAATAATAGACCGAACACAATAACACAAAGATATGGATAACAACAACAGATAACCAGTGAACAATAACTTCTATTGACTAAATAAAATAGGCAAAAACTGTAAAACTACAGAACTAAAAACACTTTCTCGAATGGTGGTAGCTATCTCTGAGAAGAGATGTGGCTGCTACGTGCATCTGTCTGAGTAGAATAATTACAATGAGGCTCCAGAGGCCTTTTTAACGTTACTCAGGAATTCCAAAACCCTATACATCCAAAAACCTAACCCTAGGAGATGAAATACCAAAAGTTTTTTGGGCCTTGATGGGTAAGTTGGTACCCCAACTTCTTGGGGTCATAAATTTTTCATACGACCTCTGTTTTAGTCTTGTGATAGCCCATTGGAAAGGGATTTTTGAGAACTATAAATTGTGTTGTCAAACTCTGAATATGTCTATAGTTTGACTGTGGCAAGACAAAAAAGAATTGTTTAGGGCCCAAAACGGCCCTGGAAGTACATAATGATGTACTGACATGAAAATATCCAAATAATCCATTTGGATTAGGTGGGTGGCCACCAATATCCACCTGGAAGCTTTGTAAGACTTCATACCACCCCAGAAGTGTAGAACCCACAATTACAAATAAGTACATAAGAGCATGTTGAACTAAAACTTTCAAGAGGAGTCTGTTGGAACATGTGGGTGGCCACCAATATCCACCTGGATCAGTTCTCCCCCCTTAGGAAGAAATGTTATACATTTCTTTGAGTTCCCCAATCTAGTGAGGAAACTTCTGTTGAATTTGGACCTAGATGAGCCACTTTCCCTTTTGTAGGAGTTGCCCTGCCTTGACAAGCTGATAAAGATGGATCCTCTTCTAGCGAGTGCCCTTGAACTGTTTGTCCACTATCGAATCATTGAATGCTTGTTCCGTGCATTTAGGGTTGAGCTATGTTGGTTTCAACTATTCTGTGATATTTGAGGTGTACAATAATGGTGGAAAATATGGTTGAAGGAGGTCCACATTGAACATTGGGATCAAGCCAAGGAGAGGTGGTGTGTTCAGATCAAAAGAATTGCTACCCACAGCCTTGGTGATAGTGTACAACCCATAGAGAACTAGGAGGAGCTTTCGATGGGGCCCCTTAAGTCACTCTTTCATAAAATGTAACTAGAATTTGTCTCCTACCTCAAACTTGTGCGGTACCCGGTGTTGATCATGGTGCTGCTTGTACTTAGCATTGGCTTTCTACAAAATCTCATGGACCTATTGGCATATGTGTTGAATCCGCTCAATGAATCTGGTGGATTTTTTGGCCTCAGACTTAACATGGGAAGAATTTGTCTGCGTTGTTGCAAGAGGTAGTGAAACATCAATGGGACCCAAGGGTTGGAATCCCAACCCCACCTGAAAGGGGCTATGGCTAGTGGAGCTATGGAGAGCCCTATTGTAGCTGTGTTGAACATAGGGAAGACTCTCATCCCATGTACATGTATTCTTAGAGTTATACATGTGCGGGATGTGCACAATCATCCAATCGACAACCTCTATTTGGCCATCAGTTTGAGGGTGTAAGGTAGTAAATTTAGTGAGTTAGGTGTCCAACAATGACCAGAGACTTGACAAAAATTTTCCAAGGAACCTGCTTTCCTGATCGGAGATGATGGTCTATGGTATCCCAAAATGGAACCACACTCATTCGGAGAAAATATTGGTAGTATCTACCATTGTAATGCTCTTCTTGCAGGCTATGAGAATGGCTATCTTCGAAAACTGATCAACCACCTAAAATACACAATCATTTCCTTGTTTGTTGTATGAAAGGTCATACATGTGATCCATTGAGATGGATTCCTAAGGCCTATTAGGAGTAGGAAGAGGGGTGCATAAGCCTTGATTCTTGATGGTTGGCCTGGAAATGGCACAAGCAGTTAAATATCTAATATACTTGCTGACGTCCTGTCAAAGTTTTGGACAATAAAAATGTTTCTATAAAACAACCACAATTTTCTCCATGCCAAAATTTCCTTCCATCTGACTATAGTGAGCCTCCCAAATAATATTTTCACACTCTCTTGTTGGAGAATAGAGATGGCCCAGATGGAATAAAATTATGTCTTGAATGTGAAAATTCATGACATTCGTTCCTGTACACAAGAGCTGATAGGTGGTAGCAAAGTTTGAATCTTGTTGATAAAGTTGGGGCCACTCAGATTCCTCATGCCCATAGGAATGGAATGCGGTGGTGAGTGCAGCCACGGGAGGTCGAATGAGGCAGTCGATGACACAATATGTGCTCCCTATCTTATACTTAATGTTGATATGGAACTGTTGCAGGTAGGTGGACCACTTCTAATGGTGGTCATTCTGCAACTTCGCTTGTGTTTGTATGAACTAAAGAGGCTTATGATCAGTGTGGATGATTGTCTCCTTTCCCAGAATGTAATGTTTCCATTGACGACAAGCTTGTACAATGGAATACATTTCCTTATAATAGGTGGGGTATTTTTGGATAGTATCTAAGAGTGTCTCACTATGGTATGCTATCATATGACTGTGTTGAGTGAGAACTTGTTATCGGACAAATTGGTAGGTGCGAACACTAACAAATCTCCCTAGATCCACCTGGATCTAGAACAAAATAGGTCAGGACACGACTCTTTCCCTAAGTTGTAACCATTGAATCTACTAAAGAGAAGGGATGAGTGACATACCTTGATATCGCTTCCTTAGGTCTATGTTTTTCCCGCTTCACTACGGTGCTCTTGTGGAATCAGGTTCAAGACAACACAAACCAACCAAAGTGAATATAGCGGAGTATATTCAATGTCAACTTATGCATATGATCAAGGAGTTATGCTATAAAATAAGAGTCATTTTATGGGAAAGGGGCATGCTGTTGTATTATATTAAATGAAAGTAGAAGATACAACCTGATCGCCTTGATGTTGCAAGATTCCTTTTAGTGACCCTTGGTTCCGACACACACACTTGCTTTGCACTTGCATGAAGAAGATCCAATTTCTCTTGATAGGCCAAATAGAGCCTTCAAGCTTCTATCTAAGCAAGGTTCTTCACACAATTCTTTCACTAATTCTTCATTCAATATTGCTTAACCTTTTCCATGAGAAACCTTTCAATATATAGGAGAAGGAGAGATGGTTACATGGATGAGGATGATCCCACCAAATCTGAGAAGTCAGTAGAATGACAACCATATGAATGCCAACTCATTTTCTAAAAGATCCCCTTCTAGAACCTTAGTGGCCTCTTCTTCTTTCCAGGCTTAAAAATAGGTTCACACCCTATATATGGATTATAATACAAGAAGTTCACACCCTAAGTGTGGGTGGCCTGCGAGAATGAAGGATTCTCGCACCCTAGACCATAGGCAGCCTGCGAACTCATCTTAAAAATATGTTTTTGAAAGAAGACATGAGCCACTTTTCTCAAGAAAAAAGTCCTTTTTGGGAGCCTGAATACATCATTGGTGAGACATCACCAGAGTGAGAAAAATCATGTGTAGCATAAATGCGCCTACAACATAGTCGAATGAATTAGTATCAATATCGAATAATTGTTGCATATTGGGTAAGGAGAGTATTAGAGATGAGCACAAGAGATGCTTCAGATCATCAAATGCTCGTTGTTGTGCCTTTCCCCACATCAAATTTTCCATGCCACCACCCTTGGTCACTTGGTTGAGGGCCCATGCAATATGGGAGAATCTCAAAATGAACCGTCGATAGAAGTTGGAAAGTCCCAAGAAGATACAAAGCTCAGTTAGTGTGGTCAGGGCTGGATAGTCATGGATGACTTGGATCTTAGCTGGATCCACATGTACCCCATGCTCATCAACAATGTAGCCCAAGTATTGGACCCTGTTCATTACAAAGGATCATTTATCCAAGTTGGCATACAACTTGTGCTGCCACAAAAAAATTGTTGAATATGCTCCTCCTAAGTTCTGCTGAAGATGAGGATGTCATCTAAATATACCACCAAAAAATATTTGGTGAAGGATCTCAATACATCATCCATCAACCTCATGAAAGCGACTGGTGCATTTGTTAAGCCAAATGGCATGACCATCCATTTGAAGAGACCTTATTTAGATTTGAAAGTTGTCTTCCATACATCAGTTGGCTCGATGAGAACCTAGTGGTAGCTAGAATTTAGGTCAATATTGATGAAGAACTTTTCCCCTTGAGTTGGTCAAGAAGGTTGTCAATTTAGGGAATTGGGTACTGGTTCTTGACTGTGATTTTGTTTAATGCTCTGTAATAAATGCAGAGTCACCAGGTCCTGCATTTCTTTTGCATTAGTACAACCAGGTTTCCGCAAGGGGAGGAGCTGGGTCCGATGTGCCCCTTTTGAAGAAGCTCTTGTCTCTATTGCTTTATTTCATCATTTTACATCAGTGAGTGGTGATAGAATGGTAGATTAGGAAGAGGTGCACTAGGGGTTAGATCAATTGGATGCTTGACTTTGTAGTGCGTCGGTACCCTAGTGGGTGAGTAGAAGATGTCTTTGTACTCTTCCATGATACCGCCCACTTGCTTCTACTGCAAAGAGAGGCTTTGTGTAGAGGCCACGGATGTGGTGATGACCTTCTCCTTACTGTGAGCATAGATCACAAAGAATATGAACTTCCTGGTCTGTGAAATGACCTTACTACATTTCTTAGCAAAGATTAATGAAATAATTCTAGGCGGTGTTACCTATGGTATCCTGTACAATTGTCTACCTAAAGTAATAATAAAATTGCGAGGTCTTGACTCATAAAAAACATGTCGCTTCCAAAAATGTGGTTTTCCTAAAAGAACATCACAAACTTCAAGAGGAGAAATATCACATAATAGCTCGTCTTTTAAGGGCTTGATGTCGTAGGGCAGATGGCACTGTTGGCTCATGCAAAGATCTCTTCCTTGGTGAAGCCAGCCAACGGTGTGGGGCTGCATGTGTGGTATCATCGATAGGTCATACTACTTGAAAACCTCTGTTGAGGTCAGGTTCTTTTGATTGCCACTATCGACAATGAAATGAATCAAAACCCCCTTTACCCACATCTGTGAGTGAAAGAGGCGTTCCCCTTTCTCTGGTTCTTTTGGTTTGATTCGATGGAATTTGGTGGTAGCGACAGTGGCACTGGGTTAGACATTGATAATCCACTTCCCTCCTAGATTTGATTCAGAGTCAAAGTCTTCTTCTGATTCAGAATCTTTCAGCTTAGCCACTAGTGACTTCTTGGGGCAACATTCTTCGGTGTTGTGCCAAGGGATTTTATGGTATTCACACCATTTTCCTGTGTCCTTCTTCAACTTCTCATTACCCTTATTATGTTGCAGCTTGGACTGGTTGTCCTGAGAGTGGCCATCTTTGCACTATCCCTTGTTTTGTGGGTTTGGGCGACCTTTTCCCTGCTTCATCTATGAGGAGTTTACAAATCCAAAAGCTGGTCTCTTCTACTTAAATTTCTAGTCGATCTTGAAAACATATCTATAAGTTGTACCCAATGATGCGATGTCCAAAAAATTCATTTATGTTTGAATGTATCTATGTAGAAAGCCACAATATTTGAGCATTGGATGTCATTCAGAGTCTTTGATACCCAATTTGGTGCACAGGGTATGGAAAATATTGGTGAAAACTGGTACTGTCTCATCCCTTTCTTGACGTAGGGTGGTCCATCTTGTGTATTGGTCCTCATAGCTTCCAACATGGTAGTACTATTCTTTAATGGAATCCCTAAAGGAATCCCACATGGGGGTGACCTTGAATATTGTAGATTCATATATGGCCCTTTGCTTAGAGTAAGTATCCCACTAGTTCTTAACATGGGGGACAACATTAAGGAGTGAAAAAGTAATATTCTCCCTATCGAAAAAATTGTGGACCGAAAAATACCCTTCTAGCAGATTCAACCATTTATCTACAACATTCGCATCTATTAGTCCTTCAAATAATGCAATATCAAAATTTACCTGTACCTTGAAGGGGGTTGCATGGATCCTTGATGAAGATGTGTCCCCTATGGGCAGTCGTCAAAGGATCTATGCAAAGCTGTCCATCATTTTGTTCCTTTGTCATGCAAGGTCTTCCTCAAGAAACATTTTAAAAGGCTATCCTACTCTATCATATTTATTTTTTCCCCCCATGGGTTGTTGTCAGGCTCGACGCGACCGATCTTGCAAAGGCTTGACTAGTTCAAGTCCAAACTTCATGTACCCAGATCTTTTCGAGGACATGCACGAAGAAAAATAAATGAAGAGAAAGCCACTCTAATACCACTGATATGGATTTATGACCAGAATGAAATGAATAACACACTAAATATAATAACACAAAGATATGGAGAACAACAACATATATCGAGTGAACAATCACTTATATTGAATAAATTAAATAGGCCAAAACTGTAAAACTACAAAACTAAAAACACTTGCTCTAATGGTGGTAGTTATCTCTGAGAAGAGATGTGAATGCTACGTGCATCCATCTCAGCAGAATAATTACAATGATGCTCCAAATGCCTTTATAACATTACTCATGAATTCCCAAACCCTAGACATCCAAAAACCTAACCCTAGGAGATGAAACACCAAAAGTTATGTGGGCCTCGATGGGTAAGTTGGTACCCAAACTTCTCGGGGTTGTAAATTTTTCATACGACATTTGTTTTAGGTGCATGATAGCCCATTGGAAAGGTGTTTTCGATAATTACACATTATTCCATCAAACTCTAACTTTGTCTATAGTTTGACTATGGAAATCCAAAAAAACATTGTTTAGGGCCCCAAAATGACCCTGGAAGTACAAAAAGATGTACTAACATGAAAACATCCAAAATAATCCAGTTGGATAAGGTGTGTGGCCACCAATCTCCACCTGGAAGCTATGTAGGGCTTTAGACATCCCTTCAAGTGTAGAGCCCATAATTACAAAGAAGTACAAAAGAACATGTTGAACTAAAATTGTCAAGAGGGGTCCATTGGAACAGGTGGGTGGCCACCAATATCCACCTGGATCATTCCTCCCCTCTTAGGAAGCAATGGTATCCATTGCGTTGAGTTCCCCCATTAGGTGAGGAAACTTCTACTGAATTTGGCTCTAGGTGAGACACTTTCCTTGGTGTAGGAGTTGCATTGCCTTAACAACCCAATAAAGCTGGATCCTCTGCTGGTGAGTGCCCTTGAACTATGTGTCCACTATCTATAAGTGGATTCATGTTCCATGCAGTCAGGGTTGAGTTATATTGGTTTCAGTTTCTTTACGATCTCTGAGGTGTCCAATAATGGTGGAAAATATGGTTGAAGGAGGTCCACATTGAACATTGGATGCAATACAAGGAAGGGTGGAGTGTTGATATCAAAAGAATTGCTACCCACATCCTTGGTGACACTATAAGTCCCCTAGAAAAGTGGGAGGAGCTTCTGATGGGGTCATGTAAGGGGCTCTTTTGACAAATGTAACAAGACCTTTTCTCCCACCTGAAACTTATGAGATACCTGATGTTGATCATGGCGCTGATTTTCCTTAGCATTGGATTTATGCAAAATATCATGGACTTGTTGACGGATGTGTTGAATCTTCTCAATGAATTTGGTGGCTTTGTTGACTTCAGATTGAACATGGGAAGAATATGTCTATGTTTTTTCAAGAGGTAGTGGAACACCAATGGGACCCAAGGGTTGGGATCCCAACCCCACCTAAAAGAGGCTATGGTTAGTGGAGCTATGGAGAACCATGTTGTAGATTTGTTGAACATAGGGAAGACTCTCATTCCATGTATGTGGATGCTTAGAGTTATAGATGTGCAGGATGTGAAAAGTCATCAAATTGATGACCTCTGTTTGGCCATCAGTTTGAGGGTGGAAGGAAGTGTATTTGCTGAGCTTGGTGTCCAACAGTGACCAGAGACTCGACCAAAAAGTGTTGAGGAACATGCTATCTCAATCGTAGATGATGGTCTGTGGTATCCCAAAATGGTCCCACACTCGTTCAAAGAAAATCTTGGCAGTATTTGTCACTGTGATGCTCTTCTTGTAGGTTGTTAGATTGGCCATATTGAAAAACTGATCAACCACCACCAACACAATTTTCTCCACACCAAAATGTCATGCCATTCGACTGTAGTGAGCCTCCCAAATCCAATTTTCATGATCACTTGCAGGAACACAGAGATGACCCAGATGGCATAGCAGTTTTTCCTAAATGTGAAAATTGGTGACATTCACGCGTGTACCCAAGATCTGATAGGTGGTGGTGAGGTCCATATCTTGTTGATAAAGTTGGGGCCACCCAAATGCCTCATGCCCATAGGAATGGAGAACGATGGTGAGTACATTCACAGGAGGTTGATTGAGGTAGTCAATGACATGATTTGTCCTCCATGTCTTATACTAGATGTTGAGATGGAACTATTGCAGGTAGGTGGACCACTTATGATGACGATCATTCTACAACTTCCCCCGTCTCTGTATGAACTGTAGAGGCTTGTTATCAGTGTTGATGATTTCTCCTTTCCTAGAATGTTATGTTTCCATTGATGACAAGATTTTACAATGGAATACATTTACTTGTTATAGGTGGGGTATTTCCAGACAATATCTAAGAGTTTTTCACTATGGTATCCTACTGGATGACCGTGTTGAGTGAGAAATGCGCCTACAACATAGTCATATGCATTATTCTCAATATCGAATGGTATTTTTAGATCATGTAAGAAGAGTTCTGGATATAAGAACAAGTGATGCTTCAGATCATCAAATGTTTCTTATTGTGCCTTCCCCCACGTGAGCCTTTCCCTATGACCACCCTTGGTCACTTGGATGAGGGTCCATGCAATATGGGAGAATCCCAACACGAACCATTGGTAGAAGTTGACAAGTCCCAAGAATCTCTAAAGGTCGGTTAGTGTGGTTGGGGCTAGCTAGTGATGGATGAATTAGATATTAGTTGGATCCACATGTACCCCATGCTCATCAACAATGTATCCCAAGTATTGGAGCATATTCATTCCAAAGGAGCAATTCTCCAAGATGGCATACAACTTGTGCTTCAACAGAGTGCTCAAAACTTGTTGAATATGATGCATGTTCTCCTCCCAAGTTCTGTTGAAGATGAGGATGTCATCCAAATATACCACCACAAAAGAGTTGGTGAAGGGTCTCAACACATCATCCATCAACCTCATGAAAGTGGTTGGTGAATTTGTTAAGCCATAAGATTTGAAAGTTTTCTTCCATATATCAGTTGGCTCGATGGAAACCTAGTGGTATCCATACTTTAGGTCAATCTTGCTGAAGAAATTCCCCCCCTTGAGTTGTTCAAGAAGGTCATCAATTCAAGGAATTAGGTACTGATTCCTCAATGTGATTTTGTTTAATGATCTATAATCAATACAAAGTCGCCAGGTCTCGTATTTCTTGTACACTTGTACAATTGAGCTTCTGCAATGGGAGAAACTATTGGACACACTATCATTGATGTATTGTCATTGATGTCAATAGACGATGATGCACATGAAGCTCAGAAGTGAAAGTGCATTGCAAAAACGTGATCAGGATTGAAATCCCCACAGGAAATACCAAGACCATTGGATATGCAAGCACGAGATCAAGGGAAACGATTGATTGCAGAGCGCGAAGGGAGAATTAATCAACACATTAATTCCAATCATGCAATTAGTCTAGACCATCATATTACAAGAGAAGTGTTAACAATTAAAATCGCAATGAGGATTTTCTCCCTCAAAGTATTGCGAAATCCCTATTATATAAACTATGCTAATAATATAATACTAGTAGGTGGGATCCCCTTGTAGACTGGAGGCTCAGAGATAGTCATATCACACATTTTATGTTGTTGATTCAATGCTTCTTACAGGGTCCTATATGGTTGACAATGCATTCTTGGTTTCATTTTGACACAGTGACAGGTGGATGATGCATTTTATGGGATGTTTCTGCAATTCAAAGCATTATTTTTATGTTATGATTGGCATATATTTACATTTTCTATGTTTAATCATGTCACAAATCAACATGATTTATTACCTGGCCACACATACACAAGAAATATGTTAGTAATGACATAGCCAAAACAAAGAAAAGAAACTTATGGAAAAAACCTAAAAACAAAGGATCTATGTTTGAGTTATGTTAAGGATTATATGCATATGAAAAGGTAAAAGAGGTTAGTGTTAGTTCTAACTATTATATGGTGGGTTAGTGGCTATGCGATTTTCATTTGATTTATGTTGGGCACATATAACATTGCCAGGCATATGGTATGGCATGAAAACTTGGCAAAGGTTAACGTGAATGTTTTGGGTGGCGCATTGGGCAAGGAATATTGTCGCAGATTTCAATGGTTTGAAAATTGATTACATGGTTTAAATGATATGGTGAGTGTTGGTTGTCTTGTACTTTGGAATTGAATAGGATAGGAGATGGAAGTGATGTGTAGTAAATTCATGTCATTCCATACTCTCCCCATCAGGACGTCACCCTAGTATGGTTCTTTGCTGCATTTTGGTCTGTTTGTGGTGAAGTTACGCATTTCAGGCTTGGGAGGAAAACGCTCGGCCAACTCGCCCTTTTAAGCTCTCTGTTACAGGAATGGTTCTTTTTCACCCCATCCATGAATTACACTCTGTGTATGAATAGACAATGGATCATTGATACTTGGGTTTTTGTTTTCTTGAGAATTGCAATTGTGTAAATGGATGGTTTTTCTCTCTGGAATGACTGTGTAATTGTTCAGATTGCAAGCAAACGAATTGATTTTTGTTTGAGTTGTGCATTCATTGGTTTATCTATTGGTTAAAATCATGCCGGGTCTCTGTGGATATCAAGTGAATGGGTATTATCACCGTGTTAAATGTTGGAGGTTTTCTCTCTGTGTATTATTGTCGGTTTCTTCCTCACAGTCATGAGTGTAACCCTATCCAATCGTGTTCAGACGACCATTTGGTTGTTGTGTATTTCTCATACTAGAGTTGTGTTCATGGATTATTCTCATTATATTGGCACCGAAGTATCTCATAAGTTGGTATTAGGGTGGTCATAATGTTGATATATATCGTATGGTTATGGAGTGATATGAGTTATGCCTTGGTGTTATGCATCCTCACTAGCATTGTTGTCAAATGGTTCGTCTCTTAAGAAAATCGACAAAGGTTACATCTTTGTGTGTTCTGGGTAACTAACACTATTCAATGGACATTCTCTTCTCCTCTGCAAATGTAAAACACACTATGTGCATGATTTTTTATACCATACCCATCATTGTTTCCTTTGTGGCTAACTATTGTTCTATTTTCCTAGACCTGGAGTTATAAGGAAACCCTATGGATTTCTATTGTGCTTGTATCGAAAGGGTCTTTGCCTGTGGTTGATATGCCTCTGAGGACCTTCAGTTCTCTGTGCTATTGATGACTGAGAACGCTCTTGATTGTCTCCTTGTATTTTTTGTGACAGAGCCCGATTTTGAAATATCCAACTATTCTTGCTCCTGTTAGGCATCTCTTGGTTGTCGAAGATTGGTTTATCAAGTGGAGTGGTTATGAAAGTTTTCATTGAGTACCTATATCTCCTTTCTATGATTAAATTGGTTGAAAGGTTGTGATTGGGAATGAATAATAATATGCAATCAAGGGTTGTTATCCTCTCGTTATGTTTCCACTCACTATGTTTTTACAACGTTGTCTTAATTGCAAAATGTAAATGCCTGTATGTTTCACTAGGCCTGACCGGGTTATACCAAATTATGGAATTGGTAAATATGTGTATTTAATTATGTTCACTTTGCATCTATTATGGAATCATCGTGCATATTATGAATGGTTGCATCGACAGTGATGAAGCTAGGGTGTTGACTTTGGTTCCATTACAAAAACTTATTGGTTGATATGTTGAAGAATGTATGAAATCGGGCATGTTTTAGAAGTATCTTAAATTTGGAAAGGGACTTGTGCATATGTTTTAATTGGACGATCGTGAATTGACAGAAAATGTATGATATTTTTATAGTGATGTATTATGGATAGAGGTGGAGCAATGTTTCTATGTGTTTTATTTTGATTCTTAAAAGGAAAGGAAAGAAATTAAAGACCAAACATTTTCTTAATAGGGATGTTGAATGGAAAGTTGTTTTGATTATGAGTTTGATTGCACAGACTATTCTAATTGAGAAGTTTTGAGAAATTTAAATGTTGTGACAACAAACAATTTGATACACATTGATTCTTGATATGGTGTTGGTATTTTTTGTATTGAGTTTAGTACAAAGTTATGTTACTTGATTGGTTTTATGAACAATATTCATTATTTCCCTACCATTCTCTCACTTTTATGCACATTACAAATCCCCTTAGCTTCCCAGATTCACTATTCACTCCCTGCTCTTAAAATTAAAATATAGTTAAATGAAGACTATGTATTATAGCAGTTGAAGGATGGCACATGGATGAGTTATAGTTTATATGTTTTGTTATTACAATACATTTGATTGTTTGATAATTTGTTGAGCAGTAATCATGATCTACCCCCCTTCATTTTACTACTTTTCGCTCAATACAATCCCTCATATATCCCATAACCCTTATTCATCCCCCGCTCATTGACAAGTATTAAACAATTTTTATGGATTGGATTGCATGAGTCTGATGTGTTGTTGAGCCAAACTTTGTTTCATATTTAAAGAGATGTCATGTATGGTTTGTTGAAGAAAATAGTTACTAATAAATAATTCAAAAAGGAATGAGCTTTTTCCATAGAGGAAGCCATGGCTAGGGTAATAAGGGAAGAGGAAATTGGAACAGGGGCCCTAGAAGGCCAAGATTTTCTATACATTTTGATGCAGACCCATAAGAGTTGAACCAACTATTCCAAGCTATAGTTTTTAACTGGATTGGACAAGGAGTGGTCCAACCTATGCTAGAAAGGCCTCCTTTCCAAGCCCCACATGTCCCTGGTATCCTAGTTCCAACTCATGTCTCATTACAACCTGAAATCCTTGAAAATGAGGGATGGCAAGATATTGTCCACCTGAAAGTCTCCCAACATCGTGGCTGGCCCAATTTGTCTCTACCTGCTCCTCCTCCACAAGTTAACTGAATTTTCCAAGTTGCCCCTGCACACTCACCAGTACAGTCTTCACACACAAGCAAGAGATTAAAAACTAAATCCCACCATTCACCTGATAAAGCAAAATTTGTTGTTTCCCCCTCCTCTCCCTCAAATGACTCTGCCAAATTAGTTTCATTTCGCATGCATTTGAGAGATGATTGCTCTCATGTTATTAGTGAGATCAGGCCTAAAGGCTCCACACACCCTAGGGAAAATTCAAAAAAATAAAAGGGAGACAACAACAACAAGGGGAAAATTTCCTCCCAGAGTGGAAAATAAGTTTTTTGAGTGTTTTTATTTATTGATTGTTGAGAACAATTGACTTCTGAAGTTTTTGGACATCACACTATTTTTTGGATATGTTGGATATTATATTTTTTGGATATGATTTCAAATATCATTGATATTAATTTTTAAATTATGAGAGTGATGATGGGTCCACAAGGAGGGATGTGTTTGATTGATTAAATACTTTTGTTTATGCTTGTTAAAGAAACTAAAGGGAGTCACAAGGGGTCCCACCTACTAGTTATTATTTATTAAAGACCCGTATTATTATTTTATTAATTTCCTCCCTAAACTAAAAGTTGGTTGAGTTTTAGTTAACTTAGCTAAAGAGGTAGTTTAACTACTTCAACTAATTCCGATTGCTTAAAGGAAAAAAGAGAAGGAGGAACAAGGGGAGAATAGAAGGAGAAAGCATACTAAGGTCTACTCTTGAGTTTTATTGAGATAGTTCAGTTTTCATTCATTATTTAATTCATTGAAAGCCCAATTCTCTTTTATAACAGTAGGGTGCTATTGTAGAAAAAAAAATTCAAGGATGAATTACATCATTCAGACACTTGTTTTTCAAAGGTGTTGATCTATCTTTGATAGTCTGTGTAGACTTGTCTTTTTGTGAATTAAATTTCATGACTGATAAAGGATATTGTGCAGAGTCGAGTGAGCAACAATCCGTGGCAAGATGATCCAGCGTTTAAAGTTCAATTTTTTACTTTCTGTCAAAAGTCCTTTTGTATGGTTTTCATCAGGGACATCTATGTTTGACTTTGGTCCAAACTTCCTCAAGGAATTTTGTAAAGAGAATGATTCTTTTGATAAATTGGAATGAAACAAGTGATTGCTTTATATCTCATATGTGTTAATTATTGACTTGGTATTTTTACTTCTCTCTCTACATTTATTTATGAATCTGTTATATTCATAAAATTACATAAACATTGAATTTTTAAGCAATCTTTCATTTATAAAAAATCATCCCAAGCCCTTGTAACCAATAATTGTGGATTAGAAAACAATTTTTGAGGCTATAAATATAGGGTGATATTCCCGTCTATCTTGCTTTAGCCAAGTAAGATCTGAAAATGCTTGAGTAAGATTATTTCATATCTTTTCCTCAACATTTACTTGGCGACCATACTGGGGGGATCTTCCATATCTCTCTGGTTGATTTTTATGCTTGATTATCATCGAATATATCTATTTTTCTGATATTGATTCTTTGATTGTTTCATTTCTTAATTACTGTACCTATTGCAAGGTAGCCTAATATTGAGTTGGGTGTTCAAGATCAGACCAGGATGGCTTTAATCTTGTTTAACACCATTTTAGACACTGCAAATACCTGGGCTGATCTTAATCGTTCATGGGAAGCAATTGAACAAGATATAAGTGTCGAATAACGTTGGGAAGTTAGATATAAACAGCTTAGGAATCGACCATAACTTTATTTTTCTTCATCTTTGATCTTCCTTTGATGTTCTTATACCCTCGTGTTTCTAGGAGAAGAAGAGGCTTATCACATGAAATTAATCCTATTGCTGAAATAGGAAGAAGGAGCGTTGTGTTATCAAACCAACAAAGTTCTCTAAGGAGAACCTTGTTTGATTCATCCAGTTCATCTTTCTCTCCCTTACCTATCATCCACAAGATGTCATCTAGTGGTGGATATGGTGGTACTAGACGTGCCTCTTCATCTCAATCTTTAGCTTCGTCAGTGATTGGTAGCTTGTATTGTCACTGTTATCACATGAAATTGCCTTGGATATTTTATCCCTTAGGTTTAATTTTTTATCCTTTAGACATTATTTTTGCTTTATTTTTCTTTGTGTGATTTTTTTAAGTTATGTTATCTCCTCAAATAAATTAGTCAATTTTTTTTATTTTAGGTGATAGGATGTCATTCAAAAATACATTTCTAAATTTTTTAAGGTTCATTTTTGAGAGCTTTATGCAGGTAATAAAGTTTGAAAAACATTTGGTTTCATTTTCATTTCAAAAAACTCAAATCTCAGGTTTTGGTGGCTTAGGCGAACTGTTCAAATGTTCATAAGCCACTGAAAGCCTTTGCTTTCGGAAGCTAAAACGCAGAATTCGGGGCTACTCTAGCCATGGAAAGTGGAGGAGTTTGGAAAAGGCTAGCACGTGTCTTCATCATGCATGAAATATCAAGTTTGAAGGATTATAATTACTCATTAGCCTCCGAAAAGATAGGAAGTGGTCGATGATTACTTGGTAAGAGGTGTTTTAGTTTCATTATGAATATTGATGTGATTTACTTAACCCTAAATCCCCTCTATCTTACACCTGTCCTAAAATATAGGATTTGAGATCTGCACGATTAATTGAATTATTCCAAATTCAGTGCCAACAAAATCACGTGGCTATTTGTACCTTTCTATCCTTCATGATTGATCTACTAATCATTACCATTTCAAATCCTCATTTTCTTTCAAATCCCTCAAAGTCGGGGCTAGCTTGTAAACTTTCCTCATATTTTGCCTCTGTCGTAGCTGAGCCATAACCTTCCCCCATATGTGCTATGTGGTCTTCCCCAAGCCTGAGTTTTCATTTGCAAGTGTACAGGAGCAGTTTACCAGATGAGGAGAGGAGCAGCTGCTCTCAGGAAAGAGATAAAGGACATACGCTACCTAGAGTTGCATCCAAAAGTTTGTCAGCTATTCAAAGATGCAGGGTGTTATAGGTTTTGTGAAAATTTGCAGAACTCTCACCAATAGGTAGTAGAGGATTTTTCTCTGACTTTCAATGGGAGAAAAGTTGTCATTGGCCAAGATGAATTCATAGTATATGAAGCTCTCATAGCAAAGGTGACGGAACTGTCAGAACTAGAGAGAGTTGGTTTAAGACAATAGTCACCAAGGATATGGAATTTAGGTCCTATCTCAAACTAGAGCATAAAATTTTAATTTGGAAGAAAGACATTCCCATGTCTTTTCTTGAGGATAAATGCAGAACTTGTTAAAATTCATCCTTGTTTATACAACCTGTGAAGGTAGATACTGCAGGGTAATGATCTATCATTTCAAACTGATGAACCACTTCATTGGAAAAACTCCTTTGAGCTTTCCTTATTACCTCTACAGGAGCTTGGAGAAAATGGCCTACCAAGTTCAACCAAAACCAAGTAAAGTTAAGGGCATGTTTTTTAGTCATGGCCTAATAACACTCATGGTTTGTGAGATGTTGAAGAGAAGGAATAGGAAATGTGATCATTTTATCTTTTGGAATGAATTTGAGATAGACCTTCAACCAGAAGATAAGGAGAAGCCTTATTCAAAGAAGTCTTCTACTCCTAGAAGTGGAAAGAGGAAGAGAAGATCCATCTCTCTAGTTGCAGTTGATCATCCCTCTCCATTTTCTAAGCCTGGGAAAGCTAAGAAGAAATTGGATTTCAATCATGATACATAGAAAGAAGAATCTCCTCCAAGAGATAAAAACATCCTAAATCTCCCCTACACAGACTCTGGGGATGAATAAGAACATGTTGCAACAAAGCATTGGGAAGTTGTGGTAGAGCAAGGTCTTCTAGAAGCAGTTCCAGTAGGAGAGCTGGTGATAGAGAATGAAGACTTGATTTCAAAAGTACCTAAGGGATATCAAGACCAGCAAGTTGTTGAAGAATCAACCAACAAACCAAAGAAGTCTTCATCACAAAAGATAAATCAACTTCTCAGGCAAGTATATGAACTTGAAATTCTTGAAAGAAAAATCAAGAGAAGGAATAAAAATTTAGTAGAAAGGAATGTTGAATTGTATGATTCTTTCCATATACTTGCTAATATGTATGTCAAGCTGGAGAAGAAAAACAAAAAAATAATTCAAGAAAACCAGAAGGAATATAAGGTTGCTAGGTGTTCAAAGATTAAACTCATGCTTCAAAAGCCAAAGCCTATAGTTCACTCAATCTTGGAGGACCTAGAAGCGGCCACAAAGAACCTTTCTAAGACTATAGAGACTCTAGAGGAGCAGTCCTGAAGTTCTTAAAGCACAGAGGTAACACATTTTTACAATTTTGTTATTTTCTTTTAAGATAGGATTTTCTGTGGATTAGGTAGACATTTCATTGTTCATTAGCCATCGAAAGCAGAGCTTTCGGTGGCATACAGTCTCAGATTTTAACTCTTCTAGCAACTGAAAGTTACAAACAGGGTAGAGAGGTTGTATTTTCACCCAAATCCATGTTTTTCTTAATCAGATGCCTCGAGGATGGTTTCAAAATATGGATAATAATTAAACACATCAGATTTAAGGTTTTGTTTTGATATTTGATGTGTTTAGCAAGGTGGCAATGTGGAATTAACTACCTATTTTGTGGATACAGAAACAATTTTTGCCAGAAATAACAGATTTGACTTATCTTATCTTCTGTGGATACTCAACAACCTTGGAAGGCTTTCTACACTTGTCAAAGTTTTGAAGGATATGAAGATCATCAAGGATGAGGAGATTTACCTAGTTTTTAACATCTCTTCCTATTTTCTTGTACTAGATTTTGACTTACTATTTCAAGTAAATCTGATCCAACTTTTTAGGATCTAGATTTCTCATGTAAAGGCTATAAAGCCATAAACTTTTGAGGAATATGGGTTTGATTTTGGATACTAGATTATTGTATTTTGTGTTGAGACACTTTCTTTAATATATGAGACTTTCAAGCTTCTTTCATTGATGTTATCAGATTCCTTCTTTCTTATTTGTCTATGTTTATGAGTGAATTCCATTCTCTTTCTATGCTCATATAATCCATAGGTGACTGTCATGTCACTATTTGATTATTTGGCAAAGGATCATAAGCTATTGTACTAGTTTCTAGACCCATCATAGATATTGTTTTATATATGTGTGATCTGGTTTATGTGATTAGATTCTGTTCTATTTGATACATAACCTATCTGATAATAGCTCTTGAAGGCCTTGTAATGTTGAATATACCTAGATTGTCTTGAGTGTAAGATTCAGTGAGTTAGTTATCCATCTTGATCCAATTATATATTAAACATTGAGAAAATAGTTAAGTTACCAGGCATCTTCAAGCTACAACCTATAAGAGTTTCCCGGAGTGATAACAAATTGGCATCATTTCTAGGGAACAGAGATTGAAGCTCAGCTTCCTTGGGAAATGACATAGATCCAACTTTGATGATAGACAAAGTGTGGACACTATTTCGGTGGTAATCATCTATCTGGTGACTCCATTGGAATGAAGTGGCTCTGAGAAGGGCTCATACTAGAGCAAATCAAGAAAGGCCACCAACAACACCAGTTTCAAACCCTGAGAAGATCATCAGAAGTGGAAGAGCACTGCAAAGACAAACTTCCAGATCTACAAGAGCATCTAGACCAAGTATTTCAAGAAGCACTTCTTCATTTGTATCTAGAAAACCTCTTATTGAATCCACTTCTGCTGAAACTTCTAGTTCTCAAAAAATTGTAATTGAGTCAGAAAGCTTGAAGGGTGATGAGCCTTCAATTTCTTCTAATGTCATAGATCCTATTTCTGAGCATATCACTATATCTGACTTAGTAAAAGAAGTTGTAGAATCTATCCAAGAAGAGGACTCTTCCTCTTCCTTGAATTCTTCACAAACTGAGCCTGGAAAAAGTTTTTTCTATACCCATACCAGTTTTCCCGTTCTTGAAGATATTTTACAAGACCTTTTCTCTAAGGGTGAGGAAAACTTGGCCTTGCTGCTTGGCCAGTTTTGCATAGTTTCTTATTTCCCACCTTGTTCAGATTTTGAAGAAACCACATTCCAAAGTAGTCATTCCACCATTGTTTCCACTTCATTCCTCAGTGAAGTAAAACCACCATCATTGTCCATAGTCCCACCTGTTCCATCTCAGTCATCATCTACAGAAACATCTTCCTCTACATCAACCCCTAAGATTGCCATGGCTGCTCCTTTGACAAAAATGGAACAGATCTTAGCAAATAGGTATGCTCCTCTTGTTTTGCCCAATCCCTTGTTAGCCATGCCAATAGGAGATTATCAGAAGTACATGCCCAAGTTTACTAGATCTGGAGATTATACTACTGAAGAGAACATAAAGGCTTTCTATGCCTATGCTGAGAACATTAACATTTCTGAGGAAGATGTTTGGACCAGAGTATTTGTGCAGAGATTGGATGGTAAAGCTAGGAAGTGGTTCAAGGAACTTCCAGCTAATTTAGTGGCAGGTATTGAGCAATTAGATGAAGTGTTTTTGAAACATTGGGGAGAAAGAAGATACCTTTTGTATTATATTACTGAATTTGGAAATCTAAAAAGAGAAAATGGTGAATCTATCTCAGACTTCACCAAAAGATTCAATAAGATGTTTGGAAAGATCCCTGTAGAGCTCAAGCCAACTGACACATTAGAAAAGATTACTTACTCTTCTTCCTTTGATCCATAATTCTGCTTGATCCTTAGATAAAGAAGGTCAGCCACACTCACCTTAGTGCAAGATGCTACTCTTGAGGTTGAATCTAACATTTTGGCATCCCATAAACTTAAAGGTAAGTTTGAGAGAAAGAAGTCATCTGCTGATCCTCCTTCTTCTTCAAATACCTAAATGGAAAAGATGGCTAAGATGTTGGATAGCTTGACCTCAGATATGTCAAAAATGAAAAATTTAGGGTTAGCAACCAACAAGAGGTAAAGAACCTAATGCCTATGCTCCCAAGAATCCTAATGCATTCCCTTACAGAAGGAACAACCAACAAGTCCAGATCCTTCAGAGAGACAATAATGCAGCTGAAGACCAAAGGATCAAGGCCCCATTCCAAAATGCCATGTTGGAAGAGGAGCAGGAGTTATCTCATGGTGAAGTTGAAGAAGAAGATGGCATCAATTGCTTGGAGGATGATGTTGATTCCTCTTTCTTGACACAAACATATTATGAGGAGGCCCTCATGAATGAGCAGATTAATGAGACAAGCATTGAAGAATCTTTTTATCAAATATATGGTCAACGAGGTTATAATTTAAGATCCAAGACTGCTTCTTAAAATCCATTACTTGCTGCCCCCCAAAAGAAGAAAGATGTTGCTGCCAAGCAGCCTGTTGCTCCTGCAAAGCAGATGCCCACTCCTGCAAAACAACAGCAGAAGCCATTTCAGCCCCAAGCTAAGGATCACGTGTCCCTCAGAGCTCCCTCTAATGAGGTAATAACTTCTGAAAAAATATCCTATTCATTTAATTTTGAATCAGAAATTCAGAAGGTAAAAATACCTATGCCATTGATTGAACTCATGAAGAATAATATATTCAAGTCTACTATCCTGAAATCCCTTCAACCAAAGACTCCCATAGCTGTTGATTATGTAAACGTTCAATATGATAAGCCCACAATGACTATAGGACCTATGGTTAAGAATCGAGATGATTCTTTTCCACCCTTCTACATATGCTTGAATATCCATGACAAGATCCTTCACAATTGATTTCTTGACTTGGGAGCATCACAAAATCTTATGCCTAAAGCAGTGATGGATGAGCTTGGGCTTGACATCACAGAACCTTATCGTGATCTATTCTCTTTCGACTCTAGGAAAGTCAGATGCCTTGGCCTCATAAAATACCTTTTCATAAACCTTTCTCAGCTACCAATGAGAAGCATGGTAATGGACATGATAGTGGCTAATATCTCACCCAAGTCTGGCCTCCTCTTGTCATGTTCATGGAGAAAAAGGCTAGGTGGTACCCTGCAGATGGATCTTTCTTATGCCACAGTCTCGGTGTTTGGAGGAGAGGTAAAGAGACTTTACAAAGAGAACCAACTTGCCTACATCATTAGTGATGAGAAGAGTTGTGTAAACCATCCCATCTATGCATTGGACATGGACTTTGGGGCATGCATTATGAAAATAGATGACTCTCAGCTAGCTCCTTTGCAGCTCACAAAGCCTTTTTATCAATAGTCTAATGGAAAGAGTAATCTTTTCGGGAGCATGTTCTTTGATGGTGCCAGTACCAAAGACTCAACAAGTGCAGGTGTAGTTTTGATTTCTCCTTCAAAGGAGGCTATTCATTTGTCTTATAAACTTGATTTAAAGACTACTAACAATATAGTAGAGTATGAGGCTTTGTTGTTGGGATTAAATGCTACCAAGGAGATGGGAATCAAAGGTCTAAAGGTGTTTGGAGATGCAGATCTCATCATACAACAAGTGAACAATATTTTCCAAGCAAAACATGTCAGGTTGAAAGCTTACAGAGATGAGGTATGGAAACTCAGGGACTCTTTTTCCATTTTTGATATTTCCTATATACCCAGAGCTATGAACCACCTAGCTAATTCCCTTGCTGTCTTGGCCAGTATGTTCATTCCTCCCATGCCTCCTAGACTGAACTATGAAATCCAAGTCAAATACAGGCCATCCCTACCTGACAATGTCAAGTATTGGAAAGTATTTGAGGATGATGATGAGCTTAGTAGATTTCTCCATGTCATAGATGAATTTTCTGATATGCATATTGAACAGGAAAATCAAAATGTAGAGGAATCCAAAAAGCCTAAGTTGAAGAGAAAAATAGGTCAACACGATATTCTTCAGTTGCCCAACAATCATATACCTCGGGGTTTGGTGCCTCTTGAGAAGATTTTTGACCAAAATGATGTCCCCTACAAACCTGATAAGAAGGAGAAGGATCCTGCTGTCCATGAACACAATATAGGAAGCTAGAGTCATCCTAAACTCATAAATCTGTCCACTAAGTTAACTGTTGATTAGAGGTCAGAATATTGCAGTCTTATGAAGGAATTTGTTGATGTATTCGCCTGGGAATACAATGATATGAAAACCTATGATATTGATGCCATTCAACATAGGATTCCCTTGGAGAAAGGCGCCATCCCATTCAAACATAAATTTAGACCTATCAATCCTCTCTTATTTCCTGTAATCGAAAAAGAAATAAGAAATCTCCTTGATGCCAAAATCATAATTCCACTGAGATACTCTAAATGGGTTGCAAACCTAGTGATAGTGAAGAAGAAAAATGGCAAGGTCAGCAGGGATGATTTTAAGGATGGAAATTTATTTTAAAATGTAGAAACCTTGGCGAATCTTACTAATACTTCATATGTCAACTATAAATGTTTGGCGATATTTTTGTAAAAATATTCAAATTTCTAAGTATTTTATATAGTTTTTATAATTTTTTGGCGATTTTTAAGGTAAAATAATTTTATCCTATAGAATTTGGGCGAATAATTTTGAAAATAGCGAATCTTGTTTTTGGAAAAACCATGGAAAATTAGCCCATGAGCGAACTTTAGCCCCTAAAATCACCCATGAAGGTCAGGTTATGCATTGATTTTAGAAACCTGAATAAATGATCAAAGAAAGACAACTATCCCCTACCCAATATGGAGCATTTGGTGCAGAGAGTTTCAGGAGCCAGTGTCATGTATTTCCTAGATGGATTCTTAGGCTATAACCAGGTTTCTGTGCACCTTGACGACCGCGAGAAAATTTCCTTTACTACTCCTTGGGGTACCTTCATGTACGCCAATATTCCATTCGGGATAATGAATGACGGGGTCACCTTTCAGAGGTCCATGGACATAGCCTTTGTGGGAGAGAAGGACAAGTTTGTCCTCATAATCTTGATGATATCATGGTCTATTCTAGCAGCCATGAAGAGCATTTGAAGCATCTGAAAAGAGTATTTTTGAAATGTAGACAGTTCGGGCTTTCGTTGAACCCAAAAAAGTCTCAATTTTCTCTCAAGGAGGGCAATCTCCTAGGCCACATTGTTTCTACAGAGGGAATGAAAATTGATCCATCTCAGGTTGAAGAAATTTATAAGTTGTCCATAACAAGGTCAAAGAAGGATATCCAATCCCTACTCGGTAAGATCAATTTTGTCAGAAGGTTTATTCCTAATTTTACTGAGTTAGTGAAACATATAACCTCTATGCTGAAAAAGGGATATGCGATCAAATGGACAGACAATGCAAGAAGTTCATTCTAGGATATCAAGAAGGCTATCATGGAATCTCCTACTCTAATTAGTCCAGATTATACCAAGAACTTCTATATTTTCTCTTTTTCTTCCTATGGCACAGTGGCAACAGTCTTGTTACAAAAAGATGATGAAAGTCTTGATCACCCGATGGATTTCTTCATAAAATCACTCAAGGATGATTAACTAAGGTATGATCCTATAGAAAAACAAGCCTATGCTCTCATTAAGTCATTAAAATCTTTCAAAATTTATATCCTCCATGCAAAGGTTGTTTCCTATGTTCCTTCAACCTCTGTGAAGGATCTCTTGACCTAGCCTGATATTGATGGAAAGAGAGCCAAATGGATTGCAAAGTTGATTGAGTTTGACATAGAAGTGAAGCCCACTAAGCTGGTAAAAGGCCAAGGCCTTGCGGGGCTCATGACAGAAGAGAACTACAATCTTTTAGGCATACATTTAATTGGGGTAAGTTCAACAAGCTTGCAGATAGAGGTAGCAGCAAAAGAGCAGCATGACAACGAGTAGGTGGCTGAGAATTTGTCGGTATTCATGTATTGTTCATTTTTTTGCAGAATTTGGAGGTTCCTCCTGAACTTAGCATGACTCAAGCCCGAGCTCTTAAGCTCAGAGAAATTAAATTTTGCATAAATGATAATCTTTTGTATTGGAAAGATCCTTCTAGTTTACTATTGAGATGTTTGAACAAAGACGAGTCAACTGAAGTCATGCATCAATTCCATTCAATTATTTGAGGAGGCCATCATTACTGGAAGACCAAAACTCATAAGATCCTAAGGTATGGGTACTATTGGCCTTTTCTTTTTTCAGATGTGTGTGCCTTTGTGAAATCTTGTGATAAGTGCCAAAGATTCATAGGGAAGCAACAACTCAAATATCTGCCCCTGAGACCTATTGTAGTGAATGGTCCCTTTCAGCAGTGGGTCAACATAAGTGGATCCTGGTAGCCACTAACTATTTTACCAAGTGGATAGAGGCAATCCCCACTAGAAATTCCACTCATCAAGTCATCATGAAGTTTCTCTATGAAAACATCCTGATCAGATTTGGCTTCCCAAAAAGGCTAGTGACAAATAATGCAGTAACATTTAAAGTTGATGCATTGGTTGACATGTGTGACTCAATGGGCATTCAATTGGTACACTCTACCTCCTACTACCCTTAAGGCAATGGCCTTGTTGAGTCATCCAATAAGAGTCTAGTCAGAATCATCAGAAAGATGTTGGAGGAGAATCAAAAGGGCTGGGATTCTAAACTAAAGTTTTCTCTTTGGGCTGACAGAGTGACCAACAATAAATCTATAGGGACTTCTTCTTTCAAACTGGTTTATGGCACTGATGCCATTTTCCCCATTCAACTAGTTCTACTAGTGGCTAAGTTCTTTCAGGAAGAACAAACTTAATCAAATGACATGGTGAGAAGAATGCTTGACTTGGTAGAATTGTAGCAAGTCAGAGAACAGTTGGTGGAAAAATTATAAGCTCATCAAAAGAGGATCAAGGATACTTTTGACAAAAAAGAAAAGGTGGACAACTTTCATGTGGGTGATTGGGTTTTGAAATGGGATGATCTCAGATAAGATAAAGTCAATCATGGCAAGTTTGACTCTTTGTGGACCGGTCCTTTCGTGATAACTCAAGTACAACATAACAACACTTTCATTCTGCAAATTCTAGAGGGTGAAGAAATGTTTAGTTGCCCAGTCAATGGGTGTTTTCTGAAACTGTATTTTATCTAAGGCTTCAAATCCTTGCCATTGTAAATTTTATTTTCAGTTTTTGTTTTTTTCAAAATAACTCCATGCCCAATGGAAACACTAGTAGATAGGTTTGAATTTTTGTTTTACAGGAAAGGCATTGGTTCTATGGTTCTTGAAACCTCACAGGGAGGCTTTCACCCCCAATAGGAGCCAGTGTTATCTCCTCAAATAAATTAGTCAAGTTGTTTTATTTTAGGTGATAGGATGTCATTCAAAAATACATTTCTAAATTTTTTAAGGTTCATTTTTGAGAGCTTTATGCATGTAATAAATTTTGAAAAACATTTGGTTTCGTTTTCATTTCAAAAAAGTCAAATATCAGGTTTTGGTGGCTTAGGAGGACTGTTCAAATGTTCATTATCCAACAAAAGCCGTAGCTTTCGGAAGCTAAAATGCGAAAATTGGGGCTACTCTAGCCACCGAAAGTGGAGGAGCTTGGAAAATGCTAGCACGTCTCTTCATCATGCATGAAACATCAAGTTTGAAGGATTATAATTACTCATTAGCCACCAAAAAGACAGGAAGTGGTTGATGATTACTTGGTAAGAGGTGTTTTAGTTTCATTATGAATATTGATGTGATTTACTTAACCCTAAACCCTATCTATCTTACACCTGTCCTAAAATCTAGGATTTGAGATCGGCGCAATTAATTAAATTATTCCAAATTCAGCGCCAACAAAATCACGTGGCTATTTGTACCTTTCTACCCTTCATGATTGATCTGCTAATCATTACCATTTCAAATCCTCATTTTCTTTCAAATCCCTCAAAATCAGGGCCAACTTGTAAACTTTCCTCATATTTCGCCTCTGTTGTAGTTGAGCCATAACCTTCCCCCATCTGCATTGTGTGGTCTTCCCCTAGATCGAGTTTTCATTTGCAGGTGTACAGGAGCAGTTTACCAGATGAGGAGAGGAGCAACTTCTCTCAGGAAAGAGATAAATGACATACACTACCTAGAGTCACATCCAAAAGTATGTCATCTATTCAAAGATGCAGGGTGTTACAGGTTTTGTGAAAATTTGTAGATCTCTCACCAACAAGTAGCAGAGGCTTTTTCTCTGACTTTCGATGGGAGAAAAGCTGTCATTAGCCAAGATGAATTCATAGTAGATGAATCTCTCATAGAAAAGGTGACATAACTTGCCAGAACTGGAGAGAGTTGGTTTAAGACTATAGTCACCAAGGATATGGAGTTTAGGTCCTATCTCAAACCAGAGCATAAAAATTTAATTTGGAAGAAAGACATTCCCATGTATTTTCTTGAGGATAAGTGGCAACACTTGTTAAAAGACATCCTTGTTTATATAACCTGTGAAGGTAGATACTGCAGGGTAATGATCTATCATTTCAAACTGATGAATCACTTCACTGGAAAAACTCCTTTGAACTTGCCTTATTACCTCTACAAGATCTTGGAGAAAATGGCCTACCAAGTTCAAGCAAAACCAAGTAAAGTTAAGGGCAGGATTTTTCATCATGGCCTAATCACACTCATGGTTTGTGAGCTGTTGAAGAGAAGGAACAGGAAATGGGATCATTTCCTCTTTTGGAATGAATTTGAGATAGAACGTCATCCAGAAGATAAGGAGAAGCCTTCGTCAAAGCAGTCTTCTACTCCTAGAAGTGGAAAGAGGAAGAGGAGATCCATCTCTCCCGTTCCAGTTAATCAACCCTCTCCATCTTCTAAGCCTGGGAAAGCTAAGAAGAAATTGGATTTCAAACATGATACAGGGAAAGCAGAATCTCCTTCAAGAGATAAAAACATCCTAAATCTCCCCTACACAAACTATGAGGATGAAGAACAACCTGTTGCAATAGAGCATGAGGAAGTTGTGGCAAAGTAAGGTCTTCTAGAAGTAGATCCAGCAGGAGAGCCGATGACAGAGCATGAAGACTTTCTTTCAAAAGTACCTAAGGGAGATCAAGACCAACAAGTTATTGAATAATCAACCAACAAACCAAAGAAGTCTTCATCACAAAAGATAAATCAACTTCTCAGGTAAGTATATGAACTTGAAATTATTGAAAGAGAAATCAAGAGAAGGAATAAAAATTTAGTAGAAAGGAATGTTGAATTGTATGATTCTTTCCATATACTTGCTAAGATGTATGTCAAGTTGGAGAAGAAAAACATAAAACTAATTCAAGAAAACCAGAAGGCATAAACGGTTGCTAGGTGTTCAAAGATTAAAATCATGCTTCAAAAGCCAAAGCCTATAGTTCACTCAAGCCTAGAGGACCTAGCAGCGGCAGTAGAGAACCTTGCTCAGACTATAGAGACTCTAGAGGAGAAGCCCTGAAGTTCTTAAATCACAGAGGTAACACATTTTTACAATTTTGTGAACTGTTTTTAAGACAGGATTTTTGGTGGCTTAGGCGGACATTTCATTGTTCATTAGCCACCAAAAGCAGAGATTTCAATGGCATATAGTCTGATATTTTAACTCTTCTAGCCACCGAAAGTTACAAACAGGGCAGTGAGGTTGTATTTTTTTCCAGATCCAAGTTTTTCTTAATCATATGCCTCAAGGATGGTTTCAAAAGATGGATAATAATTAAACACATTAGATTTAAGGTTTTGTTTTTATATTTGAGGTGTTTAGCAAGGTGGAAATGTGGAATTAGCTACCTATTTTGTGGGTACAAAAACAATTTTTGCCAGAAATAGCAGATTCGACTTATCTTATCTTCTATGGATACTCAACAGCCTTGGAAGGATTTCTACACTTGTCAAAGTTTTGAAGGATATGAATATCATCAAGGATGAGGAGATTGACCTAGATTTTAACATCTCTTCCTATTTTCTTGTACTAGATTTTGACTTACTATTTCAAGTAAATCTGATCCAACTTTCTAGGATGTAGATTTCTCATGTAAAGGCTATAAAGCCATAAACTTTTGAGGAATATGGGTTCGATTTTGGATACTAGATTATTGTATTTTGTGTTGAGACACTTTATTTAATATATGAGACTTGCAATCTTCTTTCATTGATGTTATCAGATTCCTTCTTTCTTATTTGTCTATGGTTATGAGTGAATGCCATTCTCTATCTTTGCTCATATAATCCATGGGTGACTGTCATCTCACTATTTGATTATTTGGCAAAGGATCATAAGCTATTGTACTAGTTTCTAGACCCATCATAGCTATTGTTTTATATATGTGTGATCTGGTTTATGTGATTAGATTATGTTCTATTTGATACACAACCTGTCTGATAATATCTCTTGAAGGCCTTGTAATGTTGAATATACCTAGAATGTCTTGAGTGTAAGATTCAATGAGTTAGTTATCCATCTTGATCCAATTATATATTCAACATTGAGAAAATAGTTAAGCTACAGGGCATCTTCGAGCTACAACCTAGAAGAGTTTCCTAGAGTGATAACAGGTTTGTTTGAACAAATAAAGACTTTTGTTTTTGGCTCAATTTTGGCCCACACATAGATTTTAAGCCTAGATTCATTCTATGGTTTATGGTTTTGACTCACCTCTTAAATTGACATCAAGCATAACCCACCCCATGATCCAAATGAATTGACACATCACTCCATCCACTCATACTCTTTATCCTTTCTATGTGTCCATATGTCTGTTAAAGGGGGTCAAATCAAATTTTGAAAAAGGCGATGCAAACTCACTAGGTGTTTCCGTAGCACACCTTTGTCCTATGATCCTTGTCATATTTCATTATAATCAGATGAGGTCATGATTTACCTTGTTTTTAGTGCCCTTTTCGTTAAAAGAGAATATTAAGATTTGGTCATTTATGAGCTTACTAATGGTTTAAGAATTTGAATTTTCTCTCAAGCTCGACACTTCTGAAATCACTAGTTCAGACTAGCTGCAGACTACGCTACAGGATCAACTGCCACAGATAAATTGGAGGATGAGGTGGACGTAGTAGTTTTCTGACTTGTCACATATCTTCCATTACCGGTCACAATCTCCAGGTATTCTTTGAGTCCTCTCAATTGCATGTAAAATTCTTGAGACACTGCTACCCCATATTTTGGTAGTGCCCGACATTGCAGACTACTTCCTCTCTCATCCATTTGCATCTATAGAGTTTATCTCACAAAATTCATAGCCATTTGCCACCTAAATTTCACTTGTTCTAGAGGTCAATCCATTTTGCTTCTGAATCTTGAGTACCCATTCATTCACTTGGCCCTTGTGTGCATATTGCGCCTCATAAAGTTGTTAAAACTACGCTACATATCCCATGCTTCATGCACTAATGTTTTACTTGGATTGGTCAGTTCTATATTTTGTATTCAAAGACCCATGCATTAGCCTCTTATTTTTAGTGCATCCCTGCCTTTCTTGACTCAAAATTTCTTTCTCTCAATTTTAAAGAAAGGCCATCAAACAAGTCTATTGTTAATTCAAGGTGAGTTGGAGGAAAATACTTGAGAGAGAGCAACCATTAGTTACTTTCATTTCACATTTGATCTGCATCTATTTTTTTCTTTTACCCCTCACTACATCACAACCTTTGATCCCATGTTTATATCCATGGACATACCTCAAAGGAAGAAATCTCACAAGGGAGGGAGTGTGGTCAGGACTAAACCCTTTGACATGCACTTGTTTTATGTTGAGCTAATGGTCAGGGAGGTTTTCCAAAGGGTTGGTTGCCTCTCTTTTTTCCAAAAGATACAGAGGGGACACCCTGAAGTACCAAGGCAGTTTCCATTACATTTTGATGGCATTAAGACTAAGGTGGGAAACCTTGAGATTGGGGTATCCGAAGACTCTATTGCAGCAACCACTGGGATTCATAATATTGGTGAGAGGTGGTCTAAATATATTATCCTAAATGATTCCTTCCCCAAGGACTTCGTTAAACCAGACTATCAGACAAACAATTTTTCAAAGGGAGTGCCTAGAAGCCACCTAGTTGAAGGTTTTGATAAAATGTTGAAGATCATCCACAGATACTTTACATGTGATGGAAAGTTTAACATGTTATACAAGTATCATATAAGAATATTTATACATTTCATTGTTAAATATGCAATGAATATCCCTTTTTATATTTCGAGGAGCATGGGAAAGATGTCTGATAGAGTCCAAGCCAAGTCCAAGGCTGTGGACACTTGTATCTTTCACTCTGGGTTGATCAAGATGTTGGTGATGGAAGAATTGAAGAAGAGGAAAATGCATTGGGAAAAATTCATTGTCTCTTCCCATATGTAGCTAGATATAATGATGCAGGAGCATCGCCAACACATCAAGCGAGCAAGCGCGAAAGTAGAAGACAGCTGGACAAGCCAGCACAAATTTTGAAAACACCTTGAAACTGTTGCATGAACATTAATGTGGAAATTTAATGAAGCACACTTGTATATTGTAAATGGACCTTGAGAGGATCGCTCTCGTCCTTAGTAGGTAGAGGCATTTAAGGTAGTTAATGTAAAGTAGATAGAATTTAATTCTAGACTAGACAGTTTGAGAGCGCAAGAGGGAAACGGGATATAGACACCCTCATTGTGCATTGTAACATTATTAGATATTGAAGTAGGAGAAGAGAAAGAGCATACAGAGAGATGTGTAAGAAAACCCATGTACAATTATTTGAATTAATAGAAGAGTTTGATTCAAATCCATGGTTTGGTGTATTTTCTCCGTGTATTGATGATGATATGCTCATGAATGTTTGCTTCCAGTTATACATTTGCTTTTATATGATGTGTATATGATTTCATGTTTGAATTGAAGTCTGAGAGAGAGAAGGAATGAGTTTCAATTGTTTCTCTACTTGAGCCAGAGAATTCCTGCAAGGAGTGCAGTTGAAGTGTCTGCAAGGAGTGCGTTGACAGAAGGTTCAGATAGAGATAGCTTTTTTTCTTATTCATCCCAAGGTTGCGGTTGGGCACAGGAGCCGTTCAAGGAGTGCGCAGGCCAAGTGAAGTTCAGGGTTGTGAACCAGAGTGAATTGTTGAGAGACTGTTGCTGCAGGTGTGCACAGAGTCGAAGACTTCAACACTTAGACGTGTTTGAAGGTTTTCCGCAAGGAGTGCATGCAAGAGTTTCCTGAAGGACTTGAAGGTCGTGGAATCTTAGGAGGTATAGAATATTTGAGTAATCATTAAGAGAAGCACAGGGAGTTTGTGCATGAAGATTAAGCAGACATCATAAGTTTGCGCTGCACGTGGACAACTTCCATGGAGGAACACATAATCGTTTCACAGGTTTTCACCAGAAGAAAAGGACGGACGGAATTCTCCGAGGAGAATCCGTGACTATCCGTGGGTCGTTAGATCTTGCAAAGGTACATGGTAGATATGGATTCATAGTCTCTAGAGTTTCGAAGCTCAGGAGGAGCAGAGCCATTGATCAGGGCCACGAGGACTGTTGGATCTACACGTATATCGTGTATTGGGGTTTCGTAGATCGAAACTCCAAATTATTGCAACATGAATCCCGATATCGCGATACACAATATCTCGATAGTCGAAGGACAGTGTGTGTGGGCCACAGTAGATTCAGCGAGTGGATGACAGGTGGCACGAGCTATCGGAGTTTCATAGCGAGAAGTGTCGAAAACATTACATCAGGATTCACGAAATCATGAACCTCGAATTCCCGATAGAGGTGACGAGACGTTGAAAGGTCAACTCGCACGCGTGTCGGGTAATCGGCATATCGGGAGTCCGGAGTCGATAAAATGAAGTGTTTGACATCGCGAGTAGAGAAATCGCGATAGGAGAAGTCCCAATAGGTAAGGGAGAAGGTTAGTGTTGACTTGTATCGACGTTCGGGGATTCGAGAGTGCAGCGCTCGACCACTGACCTCACGAAGTCACGAAGTTAGATCCTTTGAGTGCAGAGAGGGGATCATGAGAGAGTTCTGTGGGTGTGTATTTCCTGACAGGGAAATATAAGAGCTATTTAAGAGTTCTTCTGGCCATGAGGAAAAGAAGATCCTGTGAGCTGACGTGGACCTTCCGACCTGCGCGGGTTGTGAGGAGGCATTGGCATGAAGTGGTATCAGAGCTCAGAAGGATTCTTTGCTTTCTTTAGCAGAGAAAGAGAATTCACCATGCCGCCAAGGATATATAGGAAATCACCCAATCCAGAGGATAGGGAAATGCAACGAATAAGAGGCAGGCAGATGGTAGATCCAGCCATAGAGAGACAAATGCGTGATCTCCTAGCTAGACTCGAAGACATGGAGACAACGCAAAGGCGTACAGCTAGAGCAGGGGATCTGAGTGATTCCGAAAGCAAGATTAAGGCTGAATGTGAAGAAGAAGTTGCAGCCGAAGATGCATCAAACGAGCATTTTATCAAATCTATTGCCATGATGGGTGCAAGAGAAAAGATGAACATTCCAGTTTACGAGGGAAACTTGGATGCAGAAGAGCTTCTAGACTGGATTAGAGCTCTAGAAACATACTTTGACTATGAATATGTCGAAGAAGATAAGAAGGTAAAGCATGTTGTCACACACTTGAAAGGACATGCAGCATTGTGGTGGGATGAACTACAAGCTGACAGACGCTGCAAGGGCAAGCAAAAGATAAAAATCTAGGATCGAATGATCGCAAAGATGAAGGAAAAATTCATCTCGAGAGACTATCAAATTACTCTGTTTAGGAGAATGAAGAACCTGAGACAGAAGTTGATGACAGTGAAAGAATACACTAAGGAATTCTACAGACTGAACATCAGGGAAGGTCATCGGGAGAGCGATGATGAAAAAGTAACCAGATATATGAATGGCCTGAGATACGATATCCAGGATGAGATGAACATGGTAACCATCCGAACGGTGGAAGATGCTTATCAGATGGCTTTGAAAGAGGAGGATAAGATGAGCTGAAAGCAGAGTCAGAGAGGCCGAGGAAGGAGTCAACCCAGAGGCAAGTCAGTTGCCCAGGATAAATTCCAGAATCCCAGGGAGGAATGGAAGAAACCTCAGACTCGTATTGAGAGAGGTGGAACCTCACAGAGAGGGCCATATATTGAACAGAGAGGGAAACATAATGAGCAGAGAGAAGATTATGCTGAAAACAACACTTTTCCTCGTACTAGAGGCAAAGGAAGAGGAAGAGGTGGAGTAATCACATGTTTCACATGTGGAAAGAATGGGCACAAGTCTTACGAGTGTCTGGAGAAAAAGAAGGACATTGGAGAAGCTCACATCACCAAAGAACAGAGGTGGGATGTTGAGGCCGAAGATGCTGAAGGCGGAAGATCGATGATGATGCGAAAAAGTCCTTTTGACACCTGTGAAGATGGTGGAAAGTTCAGTCCAAAGGACCAGACTTTTCAGGACTACTTGCAAGACCAAGGACAGGGTATGCAAGGTCATTGTAGACAGTGGTAGCACAGATAATCTCTTATCTACAGAGATGGTAGAGAAGCTGGAGCTAGAGACGACTGATCATCCAAGCCAATACAGAGTTTCGTGGGTACAGAAAGGACACCAGGTAACTGTCACTAAACAATGCTTGGTTGAATTCAAGATAGGAGGATATAATGATAAGATCTTGTGTGATGTCATTCCTATGGATGTTTTTCATCTATTGCTGGGTAGACCATGGCAATATGACAGGAATGCGATTCATAATGGGAGAATGAACACATATACTCTGGAGAAGAATGGGAGGACACACATGTTGCTTCCGATTAAGGATAAGGAGGTGAAGCCGGAAGTAAGCAACATAGTACTTCTCATGAGTGGGAAGGAACTTCTTACAAAGGTTAAGAAGAAGGAGGATCCACAGTTCATTGTGGTCAGGAAGTCGAGGATTATTTTGATTAGCACAAGAGTGGATGATTTACCAAATGAGGTTCAGGAACTGCTGGAAGAGTTCCCTGACATCATAGTGGATGAACTACCTCATTTGTTACCATCGATCAGGAGTGTGAGTCATCATATTGACCTCATACCAGGATCTATTTTTCCGAACAAAGTTGCATACAGATTGACGCCGCAAGAGAATGAAGAGGTAAAGAGGCAAGTCCAGGAGTTATTGGACAAAGGTTTGGTCAGGGAGAGCTTGAGTCCATGTGTTGTTCCAACAGTGATCAGTCTGAAGAAAGACGGAGGTTGGAAGATGTGTATTGACTCAAGGGAGATTAATAAGATAACCATCAGGTACAAATTTCCATTGCCGAGGATGGATGATATGATGGATTTCTTAAGTGGATCAAAGTACTTTTCAAATATTGATTTGAAAAGCGGATATCACCAGATTCACATGATAGAGGGTGATGAGTGGAAGACAACATTCAAAACCAACGAAGGGTTGTATGAATGGCTTGTTATGTCGTTTGGCTTGACAAATGCACCAAGTACCTTTATGAGGTTGATGAACGAAGTCCTGAGGGAGTTCATCGGAAAATTTGTCATTGTATATTTGGATGACATACTGATCTACAGTAAATCAGTGGCCAAACACTTGAAGCATTTGGCTACAGTGATGCAGAAATTGTAGCAGGAGAAGTTGTTGATAAATATGAAGAAATCCTCGTTCATGAAGACAAAGCTCATTTACTTGGGGTTTGTTATTTCGGAAAATGAGTTGAGGATGGATCCAGATAAGGTGATACTGATCAAGAATTGGCCATCACCGAAGAATATCTTTGAGGTGAGAAGTTTTCACAGTTTGGCTAGTTTCTACCGAAAGTTTATCAGGAATTTCAGTGGCATTAGCGCAGCGATGATGGATACAGTGAAGAAACGACATAAGTCTTTTCACTAGACAAGAGAGGTTGAAAAGAGTTTTAATCTGTTGAAGAAGAAGATTACGAAACAACCAGTGTTGGTGTTGCCGGATTTCCTGAAGACATTTCAGGTGAAATGCGATGCAAGTGGATTTGCAATAGGGGTAGTCTTAAGTCAAGAAGACAGGCCGATAGCGTATTTCAGCGAGAAGCTGAATGAGGTGAAATTGAAGTACTCCACGTATGATCAGGAGTTCTATGCTATCATACAAGCATTTAAGAAATGGAGGCATTACTTGATCCCGAAAGAATTTATATTGTACAGTGATAATCATGCATTGCAGTTTGTGACTCAATAGGAGAAGTTGAATCAGAAACATGTAAAATGGGTTGAGTATATGCAGAATTTCACTTTTGTGATTAAGCATATTTCTGGTACTGCTAACAAAGTTGTTGATTCTTTGAGCAGGAAGTGTTTTTTGTTGCAGGAGTTCAGAGTCAAAACATTGGGTTTTGATTATCTCAGGAACATGTATGCAGATGATCCAGATTTTATGGAAGCGTATGAAGCAGCTGAGAATCCAGTTCTCAGAGACAGAAGCAAATGGATAGAGTACGTGATCCAGGAAGGATTTTTGTTTAAGGTAAATCAACTATGTATTCCGAAATGCTCCATGAGGGAGAATTTGCTGAAGGAAAAACACAGTGGAGGATTGGTCGGACACTTCGGTCATGACACAACATTCGCAAAGTTGAGCGAATCATACTTTTGGCCAGGGATGCGATCAAAGGTCAAGAGGTTTGTGGACAGATGCAGAGTTTGCCAGCATTCGAAGGGAAGGAAGCAGAATGCAAGTTTTTATCAACCATTGCCCATACCAGAGAGGCCGTGGGATGCGATTAGCATGGATTTTGCATTGGGGTTGCCAAGAACACAAAGAGGTGTTGATTCAATATTTGTGGTGGTAGATAGATTTTCCAAAATGGCACACTTCATTCCATGTCAGAAAACTAGTGATGCAACTCAGATTACTAATCTGTTTTTCAAAGAGGTCATTCGACTTCATGGGTTGCCGAAGAGTATAGTTTCGGATCGAGATACAAAGTTCATAGGGAATTTCTGGAGGACCTTATGGAAAACGCTGGGAACTAACTTGTTGTTTAGTTCATCTTATCATCCTCAGATGGATGGACAAACATAAGTGGTAAACAAAAGTCTCGGAGACTTGCTGAGAAGCTTGGTGACAGAGCACCATAGCCAGTGGGACCACATACTACCACAGGCAGAGTTTGATTATAATGACTCATTCAACAGGAGCACAGGGGAGAGTCCATTTCAGGTTGTCTATGGGATGCAGCCAAAAGGAATTTCTGAACTGAGGGATTCAGAGCAGACTGCGACTAGGAGCACTAGTGCAGAAGAGTTCACAGAGGCGATGAAGGAACTTCACAACAAAGTGAAGCAACGACTGCTGGATTCAAGTCAAGAGTACAAGCGTAGAGAAGATCAACATAGAAGACAACTTCAATTTGAGGTTGGTGACTTAATTCTAGCACATTTGAGAAAGGAAAGGTTCCCGAGGGGAACATACACTAAATTGAAGATGAAGAAAATCAGACCATGTAGGGTCTTGAGAAAATTTGGGGCAAACGCTTATGAGATTGAATTACCCGATGGGATCAGAATTTATCTGATATTCAATGTCTTGGATTTGTACCCATACAGAGCTAGAGAAGTATAGACTGGAGATGAGAAGCCAGTGATCCAATGGAAAAAGCAGATGCCAGTTGCAGAAAATCCGCAGATGGAGTGAATACTGGACAAACGAGTTGGTAAGAGGACCAGGCGAAGGCAATACTTTGAGTATCTGGTCAAATGGAAGAATCATCCAGTTGAAGATGCTAGTTGGGAGACTGAATCAAGGATACAAAAGCATGGACAGACCATGCAGGAGGTCATGGACATGAGCCCATGAAAGTTTTCATGCCGAGGAGTATGATGCAGGAGCATCGAAAACACATCAAGCGAGTCAACGCGAAAGCAGAAGACAGCTGAACAAGCCAGCACAAATTTTGAAAACACCTTGAAACTGTTGTGCAGACATTAATGTGGAAATTTAATGAAGTGCACTTGTATATTGTAAATGGACCTTGAGCGGATCTCTCTCATCCTTAGTAGGTAGAGGCATTTAAGGTAGTTAATGTAAAGTAGATAGAATTTAATTCTATACTAGACAGTTTGAGAGCGCAAGAGGGAAACGGGATATAGACACCCTCATTGTGCATTGTAACATTATCAGAGATTGAAGCAAGAGAAGATCAAGAGCATACAGAGAGCTGTGTAAGAACACCCATGTACGGTTATTTGAATTAATAGAAGAGTTTGATTCAAATACATGGTTTGGTGTCTGTTCTCTATGTATTGATGATGATATTCTCATGAATGTTTGCTTCCAGTTATACATTTTCTTTTATATGTTGTGTATATGATTTCATGTTTGAATTGAAGTCTGAGAAAGAGAAGGAATGAGTTTCAATTTTTTCTCTGCTTAAGCCAGAGAATTCCTGCAAGGAGTGCAGTTGAAGTGTCTGCAAGGAGTGCATTGACAGAAGGTTCAGATAGAGATAGCTTTTGTTCTCATTCATCCCAAGGTTGCAGTTGGGAATAGGAGCCGTGCAAGGAGTGCGCAGGCCAAGTGAAGTTCAGGGTTATGAACCCGAGTGAATTGTTGAGAGACTGCTGCTGCAGGCGTGCGCAGAGTTGAAGACTTCAACACTTAGACGTGGTTGTTGGTTTGCCGCAAGGAGTGAGTGCAAGAGTTTCCTGAAGGACTTGAAGGTCATGGAAGCTCAGGAGGTATAGAATCTTTGAGTAATCATTAAGAGAATCACAAGGCGTTTGTGAACAAATATTAAGAAGGCATCGTAAGTTTGCGCTGCAGGCAGACGATTTCCATGGAGGAACACATAATCGTTTCGCAGGTTTTCACCAGGAGAAAAGGACGAACGTAATTCTCCAAGGAGAATCCGCGACTATTCGTGGGCCGTTAGATCTTGCAAAGGTACAGGGTAGATACGACATCATAGTCTCTAGAGGTTCAAATCTCAGGAGGAGAAGAGCCGCTGATCAGGGCCACGAGGACCATTGGATCTACACGTATATCGTGTATCGGGGTTTCGTAGATTGAAACTCCAAATTATTGCAACAAGAATCGCGATATCGCGATATGCGATATCCCAACAGTCGAAGGATAGTGTGTGTGGGCCACAGTGGAGTCGGTGAGTGGAGGATAGGTGGCATGAGCTATCGAAGTTTTGTAGCGAGAAGTGTTGAAAACATTGCATCAGGATTCGCGAAATCGTGAACCTCGAATTTCCGATAGAGGTGACAGGACATTGAAAGGTCAACTCACACGCATGTCGGGTAATCGACATATCGGGAGTCGGGAGTCGGTAAAATGAAGTGTTTGACATTGCGAGTAGCGAAATCACGATAGGAGAAGTCCTGACAGGTAAGGGAGAAGGTTAGCGTTGACTTGTATTGGCATCGGGGATTCGAGAGTGCAGCGCTCGAACACTGACCTCGCGAAGTTGCGAAATCCGATCCTCCGAGTGCAGAGAGGGGATTGTGAGAGAGTTCTGTGGATGTGGATTTCCCGATAGGGAAATAGAAGAGAAATTTAAGAGTTCTTCTGGCCGCAAGGAAAAGAAGATCCTTTGAGCTGACGTGGACCTTCTGACCTGCGGGTTGTGAGGAGGCGTTGGCATCAAGTGGTATCAGAGCTCAGAAGGATTCTTTTCTTTCTGTAGCAGAAAAAGAGAATTCACCATGCCACCAAGGATAGATAGGCAATCACCCGATCTAGAGGATAGGGAAGTGCAGCGAAGAAGAGGCAGGTAGATGGAGGATCCAGTCATAGAGAGACAAATGCGTGATCTCTGAGCTAGACTCAAAGACATGGAGACAATGCAAAGGCGTACAGCTAGTGCAGGGGATCTGAGTGATTCCGAAGGAAATATTGAGGCTGAACGCGAAGAAGAAGTTGTAGCCGAAGATGCATCAAACGAGCGTTTGATCAAAGCTATTTCCAGGATGGGTGCAAGAGCAAATATGGAAATTCCAGTTTACGAGGGAAACTTGGATGCAGAAGAGCTTCTAGACTGGATTAGAGCTCTAGACACATACTTCGACTATGAAGATGTCGAAGAAGACAAGAAGGTCAATCATGCTGTCACATGCTTGAAAGGACATGCAACATTGTGGTGGGATGAACTACAAGCTGACAGACGTTGCAAGGGCAAGCAAAAGATCAAAAGCTGGGATCGAATGATTGCAAAGATGAAGGCGAAATTCATCCCGAGAGACTATCAAATTACTCTGTTTAGGAGAATGCAGAACCTAAGACAGAAGCTGATGACAGTGAAAGAATACATTGAGTAATTCTACAGACTGAACATTAGGGAAGGTCATCAGGAGAGTGATGATGAAAAAGTAGCCAGATATATGAATGGCCTGAGATACGATATCCAGGATGAGATGAGCATGGTAACCATCCGAACTATGGAAGATGCTTATCAGATGGCTCTAAAAGCGTAGGAGAAGCTGAGCCGAAAGAAGAGTCAGAGAGGCCGAGGCAGGAGTTAGCCCAGAGGCAAGTCAGTTGCCCAGGATAAATTCCAAAAGCCTAGGGAGGAATGGAAGAAACCTCAGACTTGTATTGAGAGAGGTGGAACCTCATATAGAGGGCCATATATTGAACAGAGAGGGAAACATAATGAGCAGAGAGGAGATTATGTTGACAAGAACAATTTTCCTCGTACTAGAGGCAGAGGAGGAGGAAGAGGTGGAGTAATCACATGTTTCACATGTGGAAATAATGGGCACAAGTCTTACGAGTGTCCAGAGAAAAACAAGGACATTGGATAAGCTCACATCACCAAAGCACAGAGGTGAGATGTTGAGGCCGAAGATGCTGAAGGCAGAAGATCGTTGATGATGCAAAAAGTCCTTTTGACACCTGAGAAGGAGGTGGAAAGTTCAGTCCAAAGGACCAGACTTTTCAGGACTGCTTGCAAGACCAAGGACAGGGTATGCAAGGTCATTGTAGACAGTGGTAGCATGGATAATATCGTATCTACAGAGATGGTAGAGAAGTTGGAGCTGGAGACGACTGATCATCCAAGCCCATACAAAGTTTCATGGGTACAGAAAGGACACCAGGTAACTGTCACTAAACAATGCTTGGTTGAATTCAAGATAGGAGGATATAATGATAAGATCTTGTGTGATGTCATTCCTATGGATGTTTGTCATCTATTGCTGGGTAGACCATGGAAATATGACAGGAATGTGATTCATGATGGGAGAATGAACACATATACCCTGGAGAAGAATTGGAGGACACACATGTTGCTTCCGATTAAGGATAAGGAGGTGAATCTGGAAGTAAGCAACACAGTACTTCTCATGAGTGGGAAGGAACTTCTTACAGAGGTTAAGAAGAAGGAGGATCCACAGTTCACTGTGGTCAGGAAGCCGAGGATTATTTTGACTAGCACAAGAGTGGATGATTTACCAAATGAGGTTCAGGAACTGCTGGAAGAGTTCGTTGACATCATAGTGGATGAACTACCTTGTTCGTTACCACCGATCAGGAGTGTGATTCATCATATTGACCTCATACCAGGAGCCAGTTTGCCGAACAAATCCATGTACAGATTGACGCTGCAAGAGAATGAAGAGGTAAAGAGACAAGTCCAGGAGTTATTGGAAAACGGTTTGGTCAGGGAGAGTTTGATTCCATGTGCTTTTCCAATAGTACTTAGTCCGAAGAAAGACGGAGGCTGGAGGATGTGTACGGACTCGAGGGCGATTAATAAGATAACCATCAGGTACATATTTCCATTGTCGAGGATGGATGATCTGATGGATTGCTTAAGTGGAGCAAAGTACTTTTCAAAGATTGATTTGAAAAGTGGATATCACCAGATTCGCATGAGAGAGGGTTATGAGTGGAAGACAACATTCAAAACCAACGAAGGGTTGTATGAATGGCTTGTTATGCCGTTTGTCTTGACAAATGCACCAAGTACCTTTATGAGGTTGATGAACGAAGTCCTGAGGGAGTTCATCGGAAAAATTTTCATTGTATATTTGGATGACATACTGATCTATAGTAAATCAGTGGCTAAACACTTGAAGAATTTGGCTACAGTGATGCAGAAATTGCAGCAGGAGAAGCTATTGATAAATATGAAGAAATCCTCATTCATGAAGATAGAGTTCATTTACTTGGGGTTTGTTATTTCAGAAAATGAGTTGAGGATGGATCCAGATAAGGTGATAGTGATTAAGAATTGGCCATCACCGAAGAATATCTTTGAGGTGAGAAGTTTTCACGGTTTGGCTAGTTTCTACCGAAAGTTCATCAGGAATTTCAGTGGAATTAGCGCAGTGATGATGGATACAGTGAATAAATGGCATAAGTCTTTTCACTTGACAGAAGAGGCTGAAAAGAGTTTTAATCTGTTGAAGAAGAAGATTACGGAACAACCAGTGTTGGTGTTGCCAGATTTCCTGAAGACATTTCAGGTGAAATGCGATGCAAGTGGATTTGCAATAGGGGCAGTCTTAAGTCAAGAAGACAGGTCGATAGCATATTTCAGCGAGAAGATGAATGAGGTGAAATTGAAGTACTCCACGTATGATAAGGAGTTCTATGCTATCATACAAGCATTGAAGAAATGGAGGCATTACTTGATCCCAAAAATTTTTGTATTGTACAGTGATAATCATGCATTGCAGTTTTTGACTCAACAGGAGAAGTTGAATAAAAAACATGTAAAATGGGTTGAGTATATGCAAAATTTCACTTTTGTGATTAAGCATATTTCTGGTACTGCTAACAAAGTTGTTTATGCTTTGAGCAGGAAGTGTTTGCTGTTGCAGGAGTTCAGATTCAAAACATTGGGTTTTGATGATCTCAGGAACATGTATGCAGATGATCCAGATTTTGTGGAAGCGTATGAAGTAGATGAGAATCCATTTCTCAGAGATAGAAGCAAATGGATAGAGTACATGATCCAGGAAGGATTGTTGTTTAAGGGAAATCAACTATGTATTCTGAAATGCTCCATGAGGGAGAATTCGCTGAAGGAAAAACACAGTGGAGGATTGGCCGGACACTTCGGTCATGAAAAAACATTCGCAAAGTTGAGTGAATCATACTTTTGGCCAGGGATGCGATCAGAGGTCAAGAGGTTTGTAGATAGATGCATAGTTTGCCAGCATTCGAAGGGAAGGAAGCAGAATGCAGGTTTTTATCAACCATTGCCCATACCAGAGAGGCCGTGGGATGCGATTAGCATGGATTTTGTATTGGGGTTGCCAAGAACACAAAGAGGTGTTGATTCAATCTTTGTGGTGGTGGATATATTTTCCAAAATGGCACACTTCATTCCATGTCGGAAAACTAGTGATGCAACTCAGATTGCTAATTTGTTTTTCAAAGAGGTAATTGGACTTCATGGGTTGCCGAAGAGTATAGTTTCGGATCGAGATACGAAGTTCATAGGGAATTTCTGGAGGATCTTATGGAAAAAGCTGGGAACTAAATTGTTGTTTAGTTCAGCTTATCATCCTCAGACGGATGGATATACATAAGTGGTAAACAGAAGTCTGGGAGACTTGCTGAGAAGCTTGGTGACAAAGCACCACAACCAGTGGGACCACATACTACCACAGGCAAAGTTTTCTTATAATGACTCAGTCAACAGGAGCACAGGGCAAAGTCCATTTCAGGTTGTCTATGGGATGCAACCGAAAGGAATTTCTGAACTGAGGGATTCAGAGAAGACTACGACTAGGAGCGCTAGTGCAGAAGAGTTCGCAGAGGCGATGAAGGAACTTCACAGCAAAGTGAAGCAATGACTGTTGGATTCAAGTCAAGAGTACAAGCGTAGAGCATATCAACATAGAAGACAACTTCAATTTGAGTTTGGTGACTTAATTCTAGCACATTTGAGAAAGGAAAGGTTCCCGAGGGGAACATACACTAAATTGAAGATGAAGAAAATCAGACCATGTAGGGTCTTGAAAAAATTTGGGGCAAACGCTTATGAGATTGAATTACCCGATGGGATCGAAATTTCTCTGATATTCAATGTCTCGGATTTGTACCCATATAGAGCTGGAGAAGCAGAGACTGGAGATGAGAAGCCAATGATCCAGTGGATAAAGAAGATGCCAGTTGCAGAAAATCCGCAGGTGGAGTGCATACTGGACAAACGAGTTGGTAAGAGGACCAGGCGAAAGAAATACTTTGAGTATCTGGTCAAATGGAAGAACCATCCAGTTGAAGATGCCAGATGGGAGACTGAAGCAGAGATACAGAAGCATGGATAGACCATGCAGGAGCTCATGGATAGGAGCCCATGAAAGTTTTCAAGCCAAGGAGTATGATGCAGGAGCATCGCCAACAAATCAAGCGAGCCAGCGTGGAAGCAGAAGTCAGCTGGACAAGCCAACACAAATCTTGAAAACACCTTGAAACTATTGTGTGAACATTAATGTGAAAATTTAATGAAGTGCACTTGTATATTGTAAATGGACCTTGAGCAGATCGCTCTCGTCCTTAGTAGGTAGATGCATTTAAGGTAGTTAATGTAAAATGGATAGAATTTAATTCTAGACTAGACAGTTTGAGAGCGCAAGAGGGAAACAGGATATAGACACCCTCATTGCGCATTGTAACATTATCAGATATTGAAGCAGCAAAAGAGAAAGAGCATACAGAGAGATGTGTAAGAACACCCATGTACAGTTATTTGAATTAATAGAAGAGTTTGATTCAAATCCATGGTTTGGTGTCTGTTCTCTGTGTATTGATGATGATATGCTCATGAATGTTTGCTTCCAGTTATACATTTTCTTTTATATGCTGTGTATATGATTTCATGTTTGAATTGAAGTCTGAGAGAGAGAAGGAATGAGTTTCAATTGTTTCTCTACTTGAGCCAGAGAATTCCTGCAAGGAGTGCAGTTGAAGTGTCCATAAGGAGTGTGTTGATAGAAGGTTCAGATAGAGATAGATTTTGTTCTCATTCATCCCAAGGTTGCGGTTGGGCATAGGAGCCGTTAAAGTAGTGCGCAGGCCAAGTGAAGTTCAAGGTTGTGAACCTGAGTGAATTGTTGAGAGACTGCTTCTGCAGGCGTGCGCAGAGTCGAAGACTTCAACACTTAGACGTGGTTGAAGGTTTGCTACAAGGAGTGCATTCAAGAATTTCCTGAAGGACTTGAAGGTCATGGAAGCTCAAGAGGTATAGAATCTTTTATTAATCGTTAAGAGAAGCACAGGGAGTTTGTCCGTGAAGATTAAGTAGGCATCGTAAATTTGCGCTGCAGGTGGACAAGTTCCATGGAGGAACACATAATCGTTTCGCAAGTTTTCACCAGGAGAAAAGGACAGACGAAATTCTCCAAAGAGAATTCGCGACTATTCGTGGGCTGTTAGATCTTGCGAAGGTACAGGGTAGATACAGCGTCATAGTCTCTAGAGGTTCAAAGCTCAGGAGGAGTAGAGCCATTGATCAGGGCCATGAGGACCCTTGGATGTACACGTATATCGTGTATCGGGGTTTTGTAGATCGAAACTCCAAATTATTGCAACAAGATTCGCGATATCGTGATACGCGATATCCCGACAGTCGAAGGACAGTGTGTGTGGGCCATAGCGGAGTCAACGAGTGGAGGACAGGTGGAACGAGATATCAGACTTTCGTAGCGAGAAGTGCCGAAAACATTGCATCAGGATTCGCGAAATCGCGAACCCCGAATTCCCGATAGAGGTGATGGGACATTGAAAGGTCAACTCGCACGCATGTCAGGTAATCGGCATATCGGGAGTCGGGAGTTGGTAAAACAAAGTGTTTGACATCGCGAGTAGCGAAATCGCGATAGGACAAGACAGGTAAGGGAGAAGGTCAGCGTTGACTTGTATCAGCATTCGGGGATTCGAGAGTGCAACGCTTGACCACTGACCTCGCGAAGTCACGAAGTCCGATCCTCCGAGTGCAGAGAGGGGATCATGAGAGAGTTCTGTGGGTGCGGATTTCCTGATAGGGAAGTAGAAGAGGTATTTAAGATTTCTTCTGGCCGCGAGGAAAAGAAAATCCTGTGAGTTGACGTGGACCTTTCGACCTGTGGGTTGTGAGGAATCATTGGCATCATATAACATCTACTCCTCGGTCTAGGATCCAGATCCCTTTGCCATCTACTAGTGTTTCTCCAGCAGGAACAAACAGGAAGAGAAAAATCAAAGCCACTACTGAAGACAAATAATCCCTCAAGGAAATTGAAGAAGAAGGGAAGGAGGTTCATCACTCTCCACAGAGATATTTTTTACCTCCCCCTACACCAGAATTGGAAGAAGTCCCTTCATCCACCAAAACCACATCCAAGAGAGGAAGGCAGTTTCATTTCCCTTCACCTGCTCCAACAACTATGATCATAATCAAGAAGCCTTTTACTAGATCATCACCACTCAAGGAAGTTGTTGAAATAGAATTCTTACCCAAGGATTTTGTTCCAAGGAAAGAGAAAGATAAGGGTAAAGGAATTAAGAATCCTATTGAGGTGATAGACAGAGCCTCTATTCAACAGAAATATACAGACAAAGGCATTGAGAAACCTATTGTGGTGATCAACATCAACACTCCACCTAGTAATCCCACTTTCTAAAGATTGATCAGACAACTCAGGGAGGCTAGGAAGGAGGTTGCTCGTTTGAAAGCAGAATGTTTGACTAAGAGAATTAAGATGAAGGAGCTCATGGATATGTAGAGTAAAACCCTAGATTTGGAAAAAATTTCAGCAAGAAGAGCCCTGCCTCTCCATAAGCAACTTAAGAATCTCTACAGGAAAAACATACGCTTTCAGGATCAAAATAGAAAGCTCAAGGAAGAATTGCATCATTTCAAGGATGAATTAGCCCAGAGGAACTTAAATGTTCTGGTAAAAGATGCAATTTAAAGAGATGAACTAGTAGTCAAGAAGAGTACACCTATAGTCAAGAAGAGTATCCTTGCGAAGGAAAAAAATGTTGTCGTGATAGAGGGAATATCTCCTGCAAAAAGGAGAAGTTCTAGGTTGATGAAGTAGTTGGGGGATATAAGATCGATTTTTGTGGGCGGTCTCTTTTTTCAAGAGTAAAGTAATCAAGGAAGTATAATTTTTCCACCTATACAGGCATTGTCAGGCATCTACATGCTCCTAGTCCATCAACTAATGTTTTTTTTCTTTTGAAGGATTGGTCTCATCACACAGGCATTTCGTAGCACCATGGCACTGTAGAATTGTCTATATAGTTTTTTCTGCAATTTCGTTACCTAATATGATACAAAATATCCTATCTAAAACTTAATGGTGGAGCTACCAATTCTGCAGAACTATTTTGATGAGTGGCGCTACTGAATCTGTAGGACCATTTGAGGTGTGGCGCTACTGAATATATAGGACCATTTGAGGTGTAGAACTAGTGAATCTGCATAAGCTATTTCAGGATTGGCACTACGAAAAATGTAGACCTGTTTTGGAGGAGGCGCTACAAAATCTCCAGAGTTGTTTTGCAAAGGGAGTTACAGAATTGACTACCCAATGCACTATTGAATGACGCTACGAAATGGCCCTTCCATTCAAGGGATTTGAATTCATGACTCCTTTGGATGGTTGATGATGTGGATAGAAACGAGGATCACAGGTGGAATCATGAAGGCAATATACAACCCATGGAGGACACTTGGAAATTAAAAGGAATGCACCTAAAGGGAGACATGTCATTTAATTCTTGTTGGAGTGGTTAACAACATGGTTCCTAATTTGTAGCAGTTTGTTAAAAGTTGTTAGCACAACTGTTAGAATTATAACTGTTTTAGAGAATCCTAGGGGAGGTAGGCCATCTCACACCTCTAGCTATTGCTTTCCTTTTTGGTTATAAATACATATTATAAATGATGAGTGAGGTTCAAATGGTTGAGCTGGGCTCCCTGATTATAATATTTTTGACTAAGTAGACTGTTCTCAGGTTATGTATTGGACTTGATTTTTTTTATTAATAGAAGTCATTTTCTCTTTATATCATCTTGTTGCCTATTATGATGAAGTACTCATGATTGGATGATCCATATGATATTATTATGGTTGTGTTATGATGAATGTTTGATTGTAATACTACTATGATGTTCTTCAGTGTTCTTTAACTTTGAATTCAAGAAGTTCTCGTGTTTGTGTTTTTCCTCCTTGGGCTGCTTGAAGACCTGATGTCAATAATAGACATTTACACCTCCCTCACTAAAGTCTTCCTCCTATTCAATTTTACTCCCACTCACTGATTGAAGCTAATCAAGACCTCATTTTCTTATGCATGCTAGCCCAAATTTCTGAGTTAAAACATTATTATTCTGAGTCTTGTCCATTTGACCTTTAAATCACTCATTTACATTTACACATACTTTGATGGGTACTGGGCTTATCCTCTTTGCAATATGAGGTTGATTCTTAGTGCTAACATTCTTGGAGTCATTTTCGGGGAATGAATTGAATACATTTCCCTGGGATTGAATGACAAAGAATTTTGATTCTGAAGGTGCATTAGAATTCAGTACATTGAAGATTGCAGCTTGCACCTGGCGACTCCATTTTTTTAGTTGTGGCTTCCAAAGGCAGAAACAAGAGTTCTACTCCACATCTACTCCTGGCAACACCTAAAGCTGACCTAGAGAAGATTCTCAAAAAATGAAAGTCATCTCAAGAAGGATTTTGAGCTCCTATACCAGGTACTTCTGGTCATTCGTATGATTCTACTTTTAAAACTCCAGTAGCCATATCTAACCCTCCTATTTTACCTTCTACTAAAGTTTCTAGAAGTTTATATTTTGAAAATTTCCCTGTTGAATATTCATCTTTCAGCCCTCAATTCAAAGAAGAAATTTTTGAAACCCTTGTTTCCCCTGACATTGTAAAGTGGTTCATACTTGAGAGTCTTGAAGATTTCCCTACTTTGGATTTTCCTACTCCTCCTATCAAATTTACTGATACTAAAAAAGAGGAAACCTCTTCTCCCTTAGACCCTATTTCATTTTCCCCAAAGGCTCAAAATATTCCTCTGAAATCTAAGACCTCTCCATCCTCATCCAAGTTTCCTCTTTCCCCTCAAACCCAAACAATAGTTTCAGTTGTCAAAGATCCATCTCCCCCTTGTTCTCCTATAGGTCATAACCCAATGGCAGGTGCTAATGCTCCTAGAAATAAGATGGATTCCATAGTGGTTGCTAGTTATTCCCCTCTTATCTTACCTCAGCCTATGAATTCTCTCCCTGCTAGAGACTACCTTAAGTACATGCCCAAGTTCACAGGGGAGGAAGAAATAACTCTTGAAGAGAACCTTGCCGCCTTTTATAGTTATGCAGACAATCTTAACATTGCGAATAAAGATGTATGGATGAGAGTATTTATACAAATCCTTGATGGTGAGGCTAGGAAATGGTTTAGGGGTTTGACTCCTAGAACTATTGCTAGGATTGAATCTTTATTGAGACAGTGGGGCGATAAAAAATATTTTCTTTATTATATCACATAATTTGGATCCCTTAAGAGGAAATTGGGAGAATATGTTTCAGACTTCTCAAAAAGATTTAATAAAATGTAAAAAATATTCCTGCTGAAATAAAGCCTACATAAAACTCTGCCAAGATCACCTATTCCAATGCTTTTGAGCCTGATTTTTTCCTTCTACTGAGAGAAAGAATATCTACCTCCTTAGCTCATATGCAAGATGTATCCTTAAAAGTATAATCTAACATAGTGGTAGCTGACAAAATCAGGGGAAAATATGATAGGGACAAGATAAAAAGTAGAGTTGAAGCCTCAACCTATGATTCCTCTGTTGTCCATGCTCAAGTTGATGAACTTACAAAATTAGTAAAATCACTTTCTGCTGAAATGGAGAAGTTAAAACTTGAAGGAAAACAGATCTATAGGAACACACAAAATGTTGATAATAGAGGTAATTTCAGAAGACCAAATAATTCCTCTCAGGTCCTCCAAAGAGATCCAAGAAATAGAGATAAGGATGATCAAAAAGTCCAATCCCCTCTACAAAACAACCTTGTTGCCGATGAAGAAGGAGAGGATGAAGAAATTGATCCTGAATTCCATTGCCTTGGTGACACCTCTTCATACCCTCATTGGACCCAATCTACATATGAACAGTCTCTCATGGATATTCAATTAAATGAATTGAGGAAAGGAGAAAAAGCAACTGACAATCCAAATAGATACAACCTAAGGTCCAAAAAGAAAGAGGGAAATACAGACACTTCTGATCAGCGTACTAAAACATAAATCTTCTAAGGTTGTGGCTGCTAGAAACAAAGAAAAATATGCACAAATCCCTCAAGCATTGGTTAAGAATCCTACCACAAAAGTTAAGGAGATTTTGAAATTTCCATCTTCCTTCATACTTGAAAGTGAGATTGAAAAAATCAAAATCCCTGTACATTTTTTGGAGCTAAAAAAAGATGAGGAATTCAAAATATATCTTTCCAAAATGATGCAACCCGAACCTTCCTCCAATTCCATTGATTCAGTCAACCTTCAAGATGAAAAACCAACAGTCATCCTAGGACCTTTGATAGAATATAGAGATGATTCATCCCCTCCTTCTTATACATCAATGAACATTCATGATAAACTGCTACACAACTATTTGATGGACTCAGTGGCATCTCACAATCTCATGACAAAAACATTCATGGATGAGCTTGGGTTGGAAATTACAAAAACATACCATGACTTATACTCTTTTGAATCTAGGAAAGTGAAGTGTATTGGGGTTATCAAAGATCTGGTTGTGACCTTGTTTCAGTTTCCCATGAAAAGTGTGAAAATGGATATTGTGGTGGTTGATGTCCCCCCTAAGTTTTGTATGGTCTTGTCAAGATATTGGATAAAAATACTAGGGGGAACCTTGAAAATGGAACTTACATATGCCACAATTCATGTGTTTGGGGGATAACATAAAAGGATTTGAAGGGAGGATCAATTAGCCTACATCATCAGTGATGAAGAAAACCCCACCAACCATCCTATATATTCACTTGATATTGATTTAGGATCCAGTATATTGTAGCTCATTGATGCTCTTCAACCTCCTCTTGAAATCAGACAACAATCCATTACCTTTTGTGAATATTCTCCTCCAAATACCTATGTTTGCAATATGTTTTTTTATGGAGCCTCTTCTAAGGAAGGTGTTGGTTCTTGAGTAGTCTTTGTTTCCCCTACTCAAGAGATCATATCTTTGTCCTAAAATCTCGAATTTGAAACTACAAATAATGTTGCTGAATATGAAGCTCTTGTTTTGGGTTTGAGGGCTTCCAAAGACATGGGGATTGAAGAGGTATCAATGTTTGGAGATGTTGAATTAATTGTCCATCAAATCAAAAATCCGTATCAAGCTAAACACCCCAGGCTAAGGACTTACAAAAATGAAGTTTGGGATCTTGTTGACAGTTTCTTCTTAGCTTTTAATATATCATTTTTTCCAAGAGAGGAGAACACCATGGCATATACTTTGGTTGTTTCAACAAGTAATTTCATAGTCCCTTTTCCACCTAAACTCAAATATGCTGTAGAAGTGAAGTGTAGACTATTTATACCTAACAATGTCAAACATTCGAAGGTTTTTGAGGATGATCTTGAGATTAAAATATTTCTTGAGACTGTGGATGAGTTTTATGATTTACATATTGATCAATATCATGATACTAAAAATAGCCCTCATGTTTATGTTTTTCGAAATAAAATTGTTAACCATCATATTGTTGAGTTTCCTAGTAACCATATTCCAAAAGGACTAGTTCCTTTGGAGAGATTGTTCGACAAAAATGATGTTGTTGTAAAGGTTAAAGTTTCAACTGAAAATGTTGATGTGATTGAATGCAATGTGGGTACAGAGGAGGATCCAAAATATGTCAGGTTGTCTAGTAGCTTGTCAAAAGAACAAAGGGTTGAATATGTTAAGTTGTTAAAAGAGTTTGTTGATGTGTTTTCTTGGAAATATGAAGATCCGAGAACCTATCACACAAACATCATTGAACATAAGATCCCTTTGATAGAGGAAACCAAGCCATTTAGGCATAAACTTAGAGAGATAAATCCTATGTTGCTACCTATTATTGAAAAAGAGGTAAAAAGGATTATGGATGCGAAGATTATCATTCCTTTGAGATACTGTGAATGATTGGTTGACTTGGTCCCAATGTGAAATAAGAATGGGGAAATCAGACTTTGTGTCGATTTCAGAAATTTTAATAGGAGCTCCAAGAAAGATAATTACCCCTTACCAAAGATGGAGAACATATTGTAGAGGGTGACAGGTTCATATAGGATTTCTATGATTGATGGATTTTCAAGCTACAATAAGATCTATGTCTTTGCTGAAGATAGAGAGAAGACAACCTTCACTACTTCTTGGGGCACATTCATGTATACTAAAATGCTCTTCGAATTAATAAATGCAGGAGAGACCTTTCAACGAGCCAAGGACATTGCCTTTATTGGGGAGAAAGACAAGTTTGTATTCATCTGTTTAGATGGAATTACTGTTTTCTCACAATCAGTTGGCACAAGGGCATACCTAGGCTTCAATGATTCAACAATGCACCAAAAAAACCCTAACTGTTGGCCCTGTTTTCGCACGGTTTGTAGGAAAGGTCCAAGGGCTTGAGTCGGGGCTTGAAACTGGCGTAACAGGAGCTTCCCCACCCACTGTCACCTCGATGGGGGTCTCTTTCTATTTAGGAGGGAAAATCCAAGGGAGACGTCCCTAAGGAAATCTGGTTCAATGAAGGGCTAAAGGTAAAAGGCCAAGTCAAGGAAAACCCCTTCCACAGATTGCTGCCCAAGAGAGATAGTCAAGGGGATAAGACCACTGGTGATGCACCTGTTTGCGAGAAAAAACAAAGAAGACTAGAACGTGCTTGCAGTGGATTAGTACTTCATAAAACCAATGACTATCTTCAATAGATATATATGAGCAAAATGATAAAATGCAATTGTTGACGAAGTCA
>JZKD02S1610922.1:386537-397432 GCA_000966675.3 Picea glauca | reverse complement strand
GTCCTCCAGGACCATGCTCAGGTCGCTCCTTCTCTCGGTACTCCATGTCTAGGACCATGTGGGCCTCGAGACATGATCTCCTAGTTATCCCTAGATATCGGGGATAACAGGCCCTTTCAGCAACACCTACGAAGCAGATGAACTCTCAGTTGAGGTAGAGGCAAAAGTGGTTGCAGGACTCAGATGTTTGCAACCTAGATGGGACATGGATCTGTGATTACAATACTCTAACAAAGCAGTTAGCAGTTACCATTCATCATTAGTTAACCAGTATTTACTTCGCAGATAAAAACCCTATTTACAAAGTAATAAAATACTCAACCAAATCCACACATCTACGAACTTAGCATAAAGAAACAGATCATATCTAACATTCATTCACATCACTGAGCACTAAGAGATTATATCATATGCTTCTAACATCGGTAAAGATAACAACACTAAGAATAAATCACATCAAAGGCTCAAAGAAATAATCTAAATGCACAACACAACCATAACACAGGATATACGTGGTTCACCCCCAGCCTAGGGCTACGCCCACCAACTCTTCTCTTTTTTATTAACTTATTTTCAAGATTCTTACAGGCACATAGCACCAAAATCCTACTATGGAGAGGATAGGAGACATGCGCGCACCTCGCCAGATCCTCCTTCCCCGATCTAGGTTACAGCACAAATCCCTTACATAGTATCTTACAATCACTTTCACTTAGCCTTGCAAGTATCACACAGTATGCACAAAGCCATTAAAATTATCACTTTCCATTAGCACCTAGCATAACACACACACACACACTTGTGCACACACACCTTACTTACATTGGATAGATTTATATTTATACATTACAAAAGAACCTAAACATGGGTAAACCCATGGGCCGACATCCTATACCCATTACATAAGCCCAAATCCCAAAAATGCCCTAAAAAGGGGCCGAGATCCTGCGATTTACACTTTGACTTGCACTCCGCCTTCGATAGCATGTCGAAGTCCCAAAATAGGTCAAACCTTACCAAGGATATCCAAAAATTGGTCATGGGCCAATAGGCCCCCAACACCGATCTGTCACTCATCCTGAGTCACTTTGATTTGGTTAATTCTACCTCAAAATCCTCGAGCTTGGCTTGAGCTGCTTTGAATTGTTTTTGTGCCAAGGATTCCTGCTCGACGAAATCCTGAATAACTGCCTCATTCACAGGTCCTTCCAATCGTTGCTCAACTGTAGTGACTACCTATACTAATTCTTCTCCTCGTCCTTCAATCTCTTTGAACAGTTGGCAAGCTACGTCCTGGGATGGTTGGAGCCTCTGAGTCACTTCCATGACTTTTCTCTGTATGGTATGGACTCGTTGTTGGATACTACGTTGTTCCTGGGATCATTTCATTCTCTCAACTGCTGACAAGAGCTTCAACTATGCCTGAACTGTTGTTGCTTTCTGCTTGGCCTCCTGGAGTGGTGACTCCAGTGTCTTTAGTTTGGGATCCTGAGTGAGTTGCTCATAAGTCTGTGCACTGCAATCACTTAGTTGTTTACATTCCATGGTGAAGGCCTTGATTCTCTCAGCTACGCTCCAAGTAATTTCTTCTCTTTGATTGTGCACATCCTGCAGAGTGCTTGGTACTGTTTGTAGCTCTAGATCTGTTATTATTTGTTGAGGCTGTTGAATGGCTTCATCAAGCCTTGCCACTTGATGCTCTACTGGGTCTTCGGCCAGTTGTTCTAATCCTGTCATAGAGCAAAGTGCTCTATTGACTTCTTCTTTGATTCCAATCTGCTCTATGAGAAACTGTTCTTTCTCTTGTTGGATCCGTGCTTTCTCCTGTTCGAACTTCATTTGGAGGGTAGCCTTCTCCTATTGCACAACCTTGCATTTCTCTATCACCTCCTCTTGTGCTTGCTTCAGATTCGTTGTGGCCTAGTCATTCTCTTCCTACACACGACGAAGGAGAGCTTCAGTGGTGTCAACTATTCTGCGAAGTTGGGTAGGCTCATCTCCCAACTCTATTTCATCTGATGGCAGGGGCACAATGGATGCTACATGACTGGATTGAAGGGATTGTTGGACACCCCTTAGCTCTGTCTGGATTTTATCATACATAACCTCTTATTTTTCTTTGATTCTCTACAAAATATCTTCCGAGGTGTCTAAGACAACTGTGATAAGGAATTCGAAGTCATCCAGCATGAGCACAGACTATAGCTTTGGCTTAGTAGCTTTGGATTTCTTCCACGATGTAGGTTTCATGGGGGAAACATTCATTTTCTTCAGTGGATCTGCATCAACAAGGGGATTCTGTGGCAGTGTTACTTCACCTTGCTTCTGCTTATCTTCTTCCCCTTCTTTCTCTTCTTTGCCTACTTCGTCACCACCTCCTCTGCCAGGTGATATTGAAGCAGTTTCTTCTGAGACGATGTCCAACTACTATACCTCTTCTTTATTTTTTTTCTTGCTAATGTTGGGTGCATCATACTCTTCGCGAGTAACCGTAGGGTTTCCAATGAGTTCTCGGTTGCACAGTTCCACCTGGTTGATTGGTATAAAGTACTCTGTGGGCCATTCCTTAGTGATCTCCTCCAAATATTCCTTGGTGATATTATAGTATGACTGCAACTCTTCTTTACTCTCATCTGTGTGCGAAGTGATATATATAAAATGCCTATCTGCGTGAAACTTCATCAGGGGCCTAAATCTGTCCAGAGTGTTCATTGTCATACGAGGGAACGAATCAATAGCTCGTTTTAGTTGCAGGTAGTAGTTAGGGAATACTGTGTTCGACTGCCACTGTTTTCCCATATTGCTTGAATACCAGAGCGTGGTAAAAGTCATAGAAAGCGGCTTGAACGACTCAATTTCAGGGAAGTTCGCACCTTATGACATCTCCCAAGCTATAAATGTGACGAGGATCAAGAGCCAGCTAGCGTGGAACTCATAGCCATGATCATGAGCTTCACAACAATCCTTTTTTAGGTGTTTGACTGAGTAACTAGCCCAATTCATCTGTAATCCCTCCACGCAATTTACCGTGAGGTCAATGACAAACCTTGTGACCTGCGTGGGTCTATTATTCCTTTCTAGCTTACCATCGATCAACTAGAAAGCAGGGCACACTACGCCATTTACCTTGTATCCTCGCGTTCCCTTATCTACATCGCCATAAGTATCTTTAATCCTTTGTGCTAGGGCACGATTTGCATGCTTCCCTGGGTAAACGTTTTTGTGGGTCGGGTCCCTGCATACTTAGGTTGGTGATCCTATGGATCAACACCGGATTGACAGTGATGCGTCTGTATAGCCAAAAGTAACTGTCATGGAAGCACGACAACAGGGTTTTAACTTACGCATTAACCTCACGGTGCCTTCCAAAATGTGGGATTTTCATTATGTTTAGGATAGTGGACTGCGTGATGTTCATGGTCCATGGTTGGGGAATGATTTTCAGTTTCTTTCCCTTCGTCTTGTTCAATTACTTGTGAGGTGAGAGCCTGCCATAGGTCTTATGGTCTCCTAGATTATAGTCACTGATATTTAGAGTTCAAATTCTCTCCAATTGTAGTCTGACTACGTGTATCCCTTTCGGGAGGTATGTCATGATAAATGTGTAGTCTAAATCTCTTGGGACAATATCACGACTTACCACACTGGCCAAAGGTGGGATGTAGTCGGACAGGATGGATGGGATTAACTTCACGTTTGCTAAGTCATCTCTATGCTTAGTCCTTTTCTCTTCTGTAGCTCGGGATGGTCCGGATGCGGGAGCAGGTGATGGGGAGGCTTGCACTCCTCTCATCGATGAGGCTTGAAATCTTTTGGACATCACTCTCTCTTCCATTAGATCGATTAAAATTTCATCTATTGACTTTTCCACAATGTTGAGCTCGTCCGACATGCACACTCGAGATCGGATATCTCAGGCAGATGAAAAATTTCTCAATGCAATAGAATGGATGGCAAGGTCTCAATAAGAACATCATAGTAACAATGAGTTCTCTAGTTGGGTTGGATACAATTCACGAAAGTGTGCTTGGTGCAACAGTCGACGGGATAAGTAGACAACGATGTAATGTATCCTTCCAAAGGACAAGAAGCCTTCATCAATGTAGTTATGTCTATTACGACGAGGTCCCAATGGTCCGATGTCGAGCTTTCTGATCATAATTGTTGTTCTAACCATTTGGAAATGTCAATTTAATGGTTATAATTCTTCCAACGGTCATATCACTCCACCATGGAAAAGTGCCAATCTCAGTTGCTCTGATATTCTGGTGAAGTTCAAATTCTGGAGACCTTCCTTCCGCGAAGTATTCTCTGGAACTTTCTATAATTTCTCCAAAGCTGCTTTCTTCTTGCTGAGCTTTCTAGCCTTCTTCCCTATGATCTATGTTACTGGGTTCCTCTTCCCATTCTAATTCTTATCTTCCCTTGGCATAATAACTTCGCACTGTTGATGATCTTTCATAAGGTTTAAGGGTAATAATTCTTCGTTGTCTGGGGTAAGTGCTCTATTTTTTCACTTTCTTTCAACTTCGACATGCAAGTCTCTTTTCTTCGACCTGTTCTCCTGTTCTTCTATCAAGTGTGATATTCTCTTAGTCATGAAATATTTTAATGCTTTCTTTTTTGTTCTAGGGCTTCTTCTTCTTTTCTTCAGATTTGAACTTTCTCAATCCAAGTTTTTCCTTGTAACATGGAAAATGGGGCATTCTTCTCAATAAATTTAACAACCTCAAATTCTTCTTCTGTCGAAGTGCCATGAGTACTCATAGATTTCTAGGTAATTCTTCCACATAGGGTTATCAACTTTCCTCTAAATAATCCTATTTCTCCCAATGACGAAATCATAGCAGGCTTTCCTAAAATTTCCCAAGTTCTTTCTGTCATAATATTCACATGTGTTTCCTCATCCAAGACACAGTCTATGTTGAAGTCTCCTATTCTTGTTTCTATGCACTCTTTCTCTTTGAATATCTCTGATAAGTTGATATCTCTGTGGTCATTCAGGGTTTCTTTCATTTGTAGTAATACAGTTTCTGATTCTTTTCGGGGTTCTTTCACAGTCTCAGTTTCTTGGCCTTTCTTAGGGTTTTCTTGTCTCATATTCATTATTTAAACCTTAGAAATCATTCCAGGGAAATCCAAAATGTCATGGTCCATATCTTTACAACAAATACAACTAAGTCTTCTATCAGAGAAATCCTTAGCAAGATGGCCCGACCTTCTGCAGCTGTAACAAAGGGTTAATCCTCTCTTTCTCTTAAATGATCCCCAACCTTTCTTGTACTGCGCACTAGGATAATAGTAACTAACCTGAAGAAAATTCTTCCTAGGATATTGCATCCATTTTTTAGTCCAAATATTCTTTCTATGCATAGGAATAACATATATTTCATTATTTCTATCAAATCTACTCATATCAAACTTTCTTTCTTCTAGTTGTTCCCTAGTTTTCAGACTAGGAAAAAATTTATCAAACATACCTAGATCCATACTATTGGAACAAAAATTTCCACTTATCTTACCTTTAACAGAGCACAAAGCTTTCAGATCTTACCTCTTTTCTTCAAATCTGCCTCCTTTCTTAGCACAAAACTTCACACGTAAGTAGAATACTGTGCACTAAAGCAACAGATCTATGCACAAATCTTTCTTTCTTTTCCTCATTTCCCACCAATCACAGTTTTAGGTCCTGGAAACATAACCATTTGTTGGCACAGGGGCAGACCCAGGGTTCAACACTTCAACAACGCACTAACAAAACTCTAACTATTGGCCCTTTCAACAACCCATGCGAAGCAGATGAAGTCTCACCCGAGGTAGAGGCAGGGGTGGTTGCAGGACTCAGGTGTCTACAACCTAGCCGGGACACGGATATGTGATTACAATACTCTAAAAAATCAGTTAGCAGTTACCATTCATCAATATTTAACTAGTATTTACTTCGCAGATAAAAACCCTAATTACAGAGTAATACAATACTCAACCAGATCCACACATCTAAGCACTTAGCATAAAGAAACAGATCAGATATATAATTCATTCACATCACTGAGCATTAAGCTATTATATCAGATTCTTATAACATTCATAAAGATAACAACACTAAGCATAAATCACATCAAAGACTCAAAGCAATAATCAAAATGTACAAAGGAACCATAACATAGGATATACGTGGTTCACCCCTAGGCTATGTCCACCAACTCTTCTCTTTTTTATTATCTTCTTGTCAAGATTCTTAGAAGGACATAGCATCAAAATCCTACTCCGTAGAGGACAGGAGATCCGCGTGCACCTTGCCAGAGCCTCCTTCCCCGAGCTAGGTTACCACACAAAGCCCTTAATTTGAATTCAAGAAGTTCTTGTGTTTGCATTTTTCCTCCATGGGATGCTTGAAGACCTGATGTCAATAACAAAAATTTACACCTCCCTCACCAAAGTCTTCCTCCTATTCAATTATACTCCCACTCACTGATTGAAGCTAATCAAGACCTCATTTTCTTATGCATGATAGCCCAAATTTCTGAGTTAAAACATTATTATTCTGAGTCTTGTCCATTTGACCTTTAAATCACTCATTTACATTTACACATACTTTGATGGGTAATGGGCTTATCCTCTTTGCAATATGAGGTTGATTCTTAGTGCTAACATTCTTGGAGTCGTTTCCGCGGAATGAATTGAATACATTTCCCCGGGATTGAACGACAAATCATATTGATTCTGAAGGTGCATTAGAATTTAGTACATTGAAGATTGCATGTTGCACCTGGCGACTCCATTGTTTCAGTTGTGGCTCCCAAAGGCAGACAGGTGAGGTCTACTCCACATATACTGCTGGCAACACTTGAAGCTAACCCAAAGAATATTTTCAAAAAAGGAAAGTCTTATCAAGAAGGATTTTGAGCTCCTATACCAGGTACTTCTAGTCATTCATATGATTCTACTTTTAAAACTCCAGTAGCCATATCTAACCCTCCTATTTTACCTTCTACTGAAGTTTAGATTTTGAAAATTTCCCTGTTGAATATTCATCTTTCAACCCTCAAGTAAAAGAAGAAATTTTTGAAACCCTTGTTTCCCTTGACATTGTAAAGTGGTTCATACTTGAGAGTCTTGAAGATTTCCCTACTTTGGGTTTTCCTACTCCTCCTCCTATCAAATTTACTGATACTACAAAAGAGGAAACATCTTCTCCCTTGGACCGTATTTCATTTTCCCCAAAGGCTCAAAATCTTCCTATGAAATCTAAGACCTCTCCATCCTCATCCAAGTTTCCTCTTTCTCCTCAAACCCAAACAATAGTTGCAGTTGTCAAAGCTCCATCTCCCCCTTGTTCTCCTACAGGTCATAACCCAATGGTAGGTGCTAATGCTCCTAGAAATAGGATCGATGTCATAGTGGTTGCTAGGTATTCCCCTCTTATCTTACCTCAACCTATGAATTCTCTCCCTGCGAGAGACTACCTTAAGTACATGCTCAATTTCATAGGGGAGGAAGACATAACTGCTGAAGAGAACCTTGCTGCCTTTTATAGTTATGCAGACAATCTTAACATTGAGAATAAAGATGTATGGATGAGAGTATTTGTACAAATCCTTGATGGTGAGGCTAGGAAATGGTTTATGGGTTTGACTCTTGGATCTATTTCTCGGATTGAATATTTAGATGATTCTTTATTGAGACAATGGGGGGGATAATTTTTTTTTATTATTATTATATAACAGAATTTGGATCCCTTAAGAGGAAAGAGGGAGAATATGTTTCAGACTTCTCAAAAAGATTTAATAAAATGTATAACAAGATTCCTGCTGAAATAAAGCCTACATAAACCTCTGCCAAGATCACCAATGCCAATGCTTTTGACCCTGAGTTTTTCCTACTACTAAGAGAAAGAATATCTACCTCCTTAGCTCATATGCAAGATGTATCCTTAGAAGTAGAATCTAACATAGTGGCAGCTGAAAAAATTAGGGGAAAATATGATAGGGACAAGAGAAAAATTAGAGCTAAAGCCTCAACCTATGATTCCTCTGTTGTCCATGCTCAAGTTGATGAACTTACAAAATTGGTAAAATCACTTTCTGTTGAAATGGAGAAGTTAAAACTTGAAGGAAAACAGACCTATAGGAACACACAAAATGATTATAATAAAGGTAATTTCAGAATACCAAATAATTCCTCTCAGGTCCTCCAAAGAGATCCAAGAAATAGAGATAAGGATGATCAAAAAGTCCAATCCCCTATACAAAACAACCTTGTTGCCGATGAAGAAGGAGAGGATGAAGAAACTGATCCTGAACTTCATTGCCTTGGTGACACCTCTTCATCCCCTCATTTGACCCAATCTGCATATGAATAGTCTCTCATGGATATTCAATTAAATGAATTGAGGAAAGGAGAAAAAACAAATGACAATCCAAATAGATACAACCCAAGGTCCAAAATGAAAGAGGGAAATACTGACACTTCTGATTAGCCCACTAAAACTGAAATCTGCTAAGGCTTTGGTAACTGGAAGAAAAGAAAAATATGCACAAATCCTTGAAGCATTGGTTAAGAATCCTACCCCAAAAGGTTAAGGAGGTTTTGAAATCTCGATCTTCCTTTAGCTTTGAAAGTGAGATTGAAAAAATCAAAATCCTTGTACCTTTTTTGGAGTTGAAAAAAGATGAGTAATTCAAAAGATATCTTTTCAAAATGATGCAACCTGAACCTTCCTCCAATTCCATTGATTCAGTCAACCTTCAAGATGAAAAACCAACAATCATTCAAGGACCTTTGATAGAAGATAGAGATGATTCATCCCCTCCTTTCTATACATCATTGAACATTCATGATAAACTACTGCGCAACTACTTGATGGATTCAGGGGCATCTCACAATCTCATGACAAAAATAGTCATGGATGAGCTTGGGTTGGAAATTACAAAAACATACCATGACTTATACTCTTTTGATTCTAGGAAAGTGAAGTGTCTTGGGGTTATCAAAGATATGGTTGTGACCTTGTTTCAGTTTCCCATGAAAAGTGGGAAAATTAATATTGTCATGGTTGATGTCCCCCCTAAGTTTGGTATGGTCTTGTCAAGATATTGGATAAAAAGACTAGGGGGGAAATTGCAAATGGAACTTACATATGCCACCATTCATGTGTTTGGAGAAGAACATAAAAGGATTTACAGGGAGGCTCAATTAGCCTACATCATCAGTGATGAAGAAAACCCCACCAACCATCCTATATTTTCACTTGATACTGATTTAGGATCCAGTATATTGTAGCTCACTGATGCTCTTCAACCTCCTGTTGAAATTAGAAAACAATCCATTACCTTTTGTGAAGATTATCCTCCAAATACCTATGTTTGGAAGATGTTTTTTGATGGAGCCTCTTCTAAGGAAGGTGTTAGTGCTTGAGTAGTCTTTGTTTACCCTACTCAAGACATCATATCTTTGTCCTAAAATCTCAAATTTGAAACTACAAATAATGTGGCAGAATATGAAGCTATTGTTTTGGGTTTGAGGGCTGCCAAAGACATGGGGATTGAAGAGGTATCAATGTTTGGAGATGTTGAATTAATTTTCCATCAAATCAAAAATCCGTATCAAGCTAAACACCCTAGGCTAAGGACTTACAAAAATGAAGTTTGGGATCTTGTTGACAGTTTCTTCTTAGCTTTTAATATATGATTTGTTCCAAGAGAGGAGAACACCATGGCATATTATTTGGTTGTTTCAACAAGTAATTTCAGAGTCCCTTTTCCATCTAAACTCAAATATGATGTAGAAGTGAAGTATAGATCGTTTATACCTGACAATGTCAACCATTGGAAGGTTTTTGAGGATGATCTTGAGATTAAAATATTTCTTGAGACTGTGGATGAGTTTTATGATTTACATATTGATCAAGATCGTGATACTAAAAATAGCCCTCATGCTGATGTTTTTCGAAATAAAATTTTTAACCATCATATTGTTCACTTTCCTAGTAACCATATTCCAAAAGGACTAGTTCCTTTGGAGAGATTGTTCAACAAAAATGATGTTTCTTTAAAGGTTAAAGGTTCAACTAAAAATGTTGATGTGACTGAATGCAATGTGGGTACAGAGGAGGATCCAAAATATGTCAAGTTGTCTAGTAGCTTGTCAAAAGAACAAATGGATGAATATGTTAAGTTGTTAAAATATTTTGTTGATGTGTTTTCTTGGAAATATGAAGATCCGAGAACATATGACACAAACATCATTGAACATAAGATCCCTTTGATAAAGGAGACCAATCCATTTAGGTAGAAACTTAGACAGATAAATCCTATGCTGCTGCCTATTATTAAAAAAGAGGTAAAAAAGATTTTGGATGCGAAGATTATGATTCGTTTGAGATACTATGAATGAGTGGCTAACTTGGTCCCAATGAGAAATAAGAATGGGGAAATTGGACTTTGTGTTGATTTCATAAATTTTAATAGAAGATCCAAGAAAGATAATTGCCCCTTACCAAAGAAGGAGCACATACTGCAGAGGGTGATAGGTTCATATAGGATTTCTATGATTGATGGATTTTCAGGCTACAATAAGATCTCTGTCTTTCCTGGAGATAGAGAGAAGACAAGCTTCACTATTCCTTGGGGCACATTCATGTATGCTAAAATGCCCTTCGAATTGAGAAATGAAGGAGTGAACTTTCAGCGAGCCATGGACATTGCCTTTATTGGGGAGAAAGACAAGTTTGTATTCATCTATTTAGATGGCATTTGTTAAGAACCAAATATCAATATAACATAGAAAATCTTCAGAAAAAGTACTCAACGCCTTGAAAAAGAGAGAATTTCAGATAATAAGCCTCTTCGAGGGGGAAACCTCCTTTTACCCCACTTAAATGTTCAAGTACAAGA
>JZKD02S1610922.1:352585-375281 GCA_000966675.3 Picea glauca | reverse complement strand
ACGAATTTTTTCAATACTTCCATGATCTCCCCTTTTAAACCATCTATCTTAGTATCCAACTTAGCTTCCATTGAATCCATCTTAGTATCCAACTTAGCTTCCATTGAATCCATCTGAGTATCCAACTTAGCATCCATTGAATCCATCTTATTTTGTAGTTCATTTATGTCCCTACGCATTTCTTCACCTTCATAAAGAGTTCAAGTAGGATTTTCTGGAGGCTTATTTGGTGTAGAAGCTCCCTTTTTGGGTGGCATGTTGAACAAGTATCACTTTTGAACCTTGATTTTGAGGTGGTTCTGCTAGACAATATTTCTTCTGTTGTATCTCCCAAGTTTCAGCCCTTCTGGGTATGAAACTTTCCTTTATGTATTTCTATGATATTTCTTCTCTGCAATGCCACAGGACTGATCAAAATTGGATGTGCCAAGTGGAATTTACGGTAACTTCCCCTCAACTTGCCGATTTTTGGCCTTTCCAGGAGATATCACTTGTATAGTGTGCCCCACACAAAATAATTGATATAAAATTCTGAAACTCGCACCATAAATACTAAATACCATCCACAATCCAATGAAACTAGTCCCACACAATTTGGATACTCTAGGAAGAAGTTATTATTGTTTTACCTAGAACACCTTCTTGAGATTAGTCAATAGGACTAGTGAGATACCCTATCTTACACAGGGTGTATCTACAAATTTATGATGACCCAGAAGCTGAAAGTTTTACCACATATACCTTACTAATTTCTGTAAATATCCTCCAGAGCTTAGGGTCTGAAACGTTACATAAATGTTTTTATAGTGAAAATTCTGCAATGAATCGGTTCAGGACGATTCCATAACCCTATCTTGTACCGGATGTATCTCCGAAAGTATAAGGCCTCAGGAGATGAATTTTTAACCCAACGTACCTTGATCCGTGTACTAAATATCTTCCAATCTGTTCCTTATGAAAAGTTGTAGAAAAAAAGTTATAGTGAAAATTCCAAGGTGTTTCAGATGTAGCAGCGAAACCCCAAGACCTTGAGCTCTGATACCATACGTTAAGAACCAAATATCAATATAGCATAGAAAATCCTTAGAAAAAGTACTCAACGCCTTGAAAAAGAGAGAATTTTAGATAATAAGCCTCTTCGAGAGGGCAACCTCCTTTTACCCAACTTAAATGTTCAAGTACAAGATGATTCAAAATGAAAATGTCTCCTTGGTATATATAGGAGACTAGGAGGTATAATTGCAACTAATGGACTAAAGCCGACATAAATAAAATAACCTTACTAATCTAATATCCCCCAATTAAGGGGTAATGAGCCAATATTAGGGCTTAACATCATTACAATGTTCTCACAATCTATTGGCACAAGGGTAGACCTAGGGTTGAATGATTCAACAATGCACCAACAAAACCCTAACTACTGGCCCTTTCAGCAGCACCTGCGAAGCATATGAAGTCTCACCTGAGGTAGAGGCAGGGGTGGTTGCAGGACTCAGGTGTCTTCAACCTAGCTAGGACATGGATCTATGATTAAAATACTCTAAAAAATCACTTAGCAGTTACCATTCATCATTAGTTAACCGATATTTACTTCGCAGATAAAAACCCTAATTACAAAGTAATACAATACTCAACCAAATCCACACATCTAAGAACTTAGCATAAAGAAACAAATCATATCTGGCATTCATTCACAGCACTGAGCACTAAGAGATTATATCATATGCTTCTAACATTCGTAAAGATTACAACACTAAGCATAAATCACATCAAAGGCTCAAAGAATAATCGAAATTCACAAAGCAACCATAACACAGGATATACGTGGTTCACCCCCATCCCGGGGCTACGTCCACCAACTCTTCTCTTTTTTATTATCTTCTTGTCAAGATTCTTACAGGCACATAACATCAAAATCCTACTCTACAGAGGACAAGAGATCTGCGCGCACCTCACCAGATCCTCCTTCCCCGATCTAGGTTACAGCACAAAGACCTTACACAGTCTCTTACAATCACTTGCACTTAGCCTTGCAAGTCTCACACAGTATGCACAAAGCCATTACAACCATCACTTTCCCTTAGCACCTAGAATCACACACACACACACACACACACACACACACTTGTGCACACACACCTTACTTACATCACCTAGCTTTATATTTATACATTACAAAATCTCCTAAACATGGGTAAACCCATGGGACGACATCCCATACCCATTACATAAGCCCAAATCCCAAAAATGACCTAAAAAGGGGTTGAGATCTCATGATCTCCACTTCGACTTGCACTCTGCCTTCAACAACATGTCAAAGTCCCAAAATAGGTCAAACCTGACCAAGGATATCCAAATCTTGGTCAAGGGCCAACAGGCCCCCAACACCCATCTTTGACTCATCCCGAGTCACTTTACTTTGGTTAGTTCTACCTCAAAAGCCTCGAGCTTGGCTCGAGATTCTTCAACTTGTTTTTCTGCCAAGGCTTCCTGCTCGAAAAAATCCTGAAGAACTACCTCATTCAAAGGTCCTTCCAATCGTTGTTGAACTGTAGTGACTACCTATTCTAATTCTGCTCCTCATCCTTCAATCTCTTCGAACAGTTGGCAAGCTGCGTCCTGGGATGGCTTAAGCCTCTGAGTCACTTCCATGACTTTTCTTTGTATGGTATGGACTCCCTGTTGGATAGTGTGTTGTTCCTGGGATCATTTCATTCTCTCAACTGCTGACAAGAGCTTCAACTGTGCCTGAACTGTTGCTTTTTTCTGCTTGGCCTCATGGAGTTGTGACTCCAGTGTCTTTAGTTTGGGATCCTGAGTGAGTTATTCATAAGTCTGCACACTATGATCACTTGGCTGTTTGCATTCCAAGGTGAAGGCCTTGATTCTCTCAACTGCGCTCCGAGCAGTTTCTTCTCTTTGATCGCGCACATCCTACAGAGTGCTTGGAACTATTTGTAGCTCTAGATATGTTATTCTTTGTTGAAGCTACTGAATGGCTTCAACAAGCCTTGCCACTTGATGCTCTACTAGGTCTTTGGCCAGTTGTTCTAAGCCCATCACAGAGCGAAGTGCTATGTTGACTTATTCTTTGATTCCAATCTACTCTGCGAGAAACTATTCTTTCTCTTGTTGGATCTATGCTTTCTCTGGTTCAAACTTCATTTGGAGGGTATCCTTCTCCTACTACGCAACCCTACGTTTCTCTATCACCTCCTCTTGTGCTTGCTTCAGAGCCGTTGTGGCCTAGTCATTCTCTTCTTGCATGCGACGAAGGAGATCTTTAGTGGTGTCAGCTATTCTATGGAGTTGGGTAGGCTCATCTCCCAACTCTATTTCATCTGATGGTGAGGGCGCAATGGATGATACATGGCTGGATTGAAGGGCTTGTAGGACACCCCTTAGCTCTGTCTGGATTTTATCATACATAGCCTCTTGTTTTTCTTCGGTTCTCTACAAAATATCTTCTGAGGCATCTGACGCAACTGTGATAAGGAATTCGAAGTCATCCACCATGAGTACAGTCTGTAGCTTCGACTTACTAGCTTTGGATTTCTTCCGCGATGTAGGTTTCATGGGGGAAACATTTATTTTCTTTAGTGGATCTACATCAACAGGGGGATTCTATGGAAGTGTTACTTCACCTTGCTTTTGCTTATCTTCTTCCCCTTCTTTCTCTTCTTTGTCCACTTCCTCATCACCTCCTCCGCCAAGTGATAATGAAGTAGTTTCTTCTAAGACGATGTCCAACTACTGTACCTCTTCTTTATTTTTCTTCTTGCTAATGTTGGGTGCATCATACTCTTCGTGGGTAACCATCGGGTTTCCAATGAGTTCTCGGTCGGAAAAATCCACCTGGTTGATTGGTATAAAGTACTCTGTGGGCCTTTATTTAGTGAACTCTTCCAGATCTTTCTTGGTGATATTATAGTATGACCATAACTCTTCTTTACTCTCATCTGCGTGCATGGTGATATATATAAAATGCCTATCAGCACGAAACTTCATCAGGGGCCTAAATCTGTCTAGAGTGTTCGGTGTCATATGGGGGAATGAATCAATAGCCCATTTTCGTTGCAGGTAGTAGGTATGGAATACTATGTTCGACTTACACTATTTTCCCATATCACTTGAATACCAGAGCATGGTAAACTTCGTAGCAAGTGGCTCGAATGGCTCAATGTTAGGGAAGGTCGCACCTTACGACATCTCCCAAGTTGTAAATGTGACAAGGATCAAGAGCCAGCTAAAGTGGAACTCATAGCCGTGATCCTGAGCTTCGCAACAATCCTTTTCTAGCTGGTTGACTAAGTAACTAGCCCAATTCATTTGTAATCCCTCCACACACTTTTGTGTGAGGTCAGCGAAAAACCCCATGACCTGCATGGGTTTGTTATTCCTCACTAGCTTACCAACGATCAACTAGAAAGCAAGGCACAATACACCATTTTGAATGGAGGCTACCTTGTAGCCTCGCGTTCCCTTCTCTACATCACCATAAGTATCTTTAATCCTTTTTTCCAGGGCACGATCTGCAACCTTCCCTGGTTAAACGTTTTGTGGGTTGAGTCCCTGCATATTTAGGTCAGTGATCCTATGGATCAACACTGGATCGACAGTGATGTGTTTTTCTAGACATAAGTAATCTTTGTGGAAGCACGGCAACAGGGGTTTCACGCATGCATTAACCTCATGGTGCCTTCCAAAATGTTGGATTTTCACTACGTTCAGGATAGTGCACTACGCGATGTTCATGGTCCATGGTTGGGGAATGATTTTTTAGTTTCTTTCCCTTCTTCTTGGTCAAGTACTTGTGAGGCGTGATCATGCCATAGGTATTTTGGTCTCCCAGATTATAGTGACTAATCTTTAGAGTTGGAATTCTCTCTAATTGCGGTCTAATTGTACATATCCCCTTCGGGCGGTACGTCGTGATAACTGTGTAGTCGAAATCCCTTGGGACACTATCATGACAAACCACACTGGCCAAAGGTGGGATGTAGTCAGGCAGGATGGATGGGATTAATTAAACATTTTCTAAGTCATCTCTATGCTTAGTCCTTTTCTCTTCTGTAGCTCGGGATGGTCTGGATCCATGAGTAGTCGACGAGGAGGCTTGCACTCCTCTCGTCGATGAGGCTTGAAATATTTCGGACATCACTCTCTCTTCCATTAGATCAATTAAAATTTCATTTGCTGAATTTTCCACAACGTTGAGCTCGTCCGACATGCACACTCGAGATCGAATATCTTAGGATGATGAAAAATTTATCAATGCAACAGAATGGATGGAAAGATATCAATAAGAAAATCATAGTAACAATGGTTTCTCTAGTTCGCTTGGATACAATTCACGAAAGTGTGCTCGGTGCCACAATCGTCTGGATAAGTAGACAACGATGTAACGTATCCTTCCAACGGACAAGAATCCTTCATCAATGTAGTTACGTCTATTACGGTGAGGCCCCAATGGTTCGATGGCGATATTTTTGATCATAATTGTTGTTCTAACCATTCGAGAACGTCAATATAATGGTTATAATGCCTCCAACGGTCATATGGCTCCGTCATGGCGAAGTGCCAATCTGAGTTGCACTGATATTCCAGTGAATTTCAAATTCTGGAGACCTTCCTTCTGCGAAGTATTCTCTGGAACTTCCTGTAATTTCTCCAACACTACTTTCTTCTATCAGGAAAATCCTTAGCAAGATGGCCCGACCTTCTGCACCTATAACAAAGGGTTAATCCTCTCTTTCTCTTAAATGATTTCCAACCTTTCTTGTACTGCCCACTAGGATAATAGTAACTAACCTGCAAAAAAATCTTCCTAGGATCCTGCATCCATTTGTTAGTCCAAACATTCTTTCTATGCATAGGAATAACATATCTTTCATTATTTCTATCAGATCTACACAAATCAAACTTTCTTTCTTCTAGTTGTTCCCTAGTTTTTAGACTAGGACAAAATTTATCAAACATACCTAGATCCATACTATTGGAACAAAAATTTCCACTTATCTTACCTTTAACAGAGCACAAAGCTTTCAGATCTTACCACTTTTCTTCATATCTACCTCCTTTATTAGCACAAAACTTCGCACTTAAGTAGAATACTATGCACTAAAGAAACAATTCTATGCAAAAATCTTTGCTTCTTTTCCTCATTTCCCAACAATCACAGTTTCAGGTCCTTGAAACATAAACATTTGTCGGCACAGGGGCATACCCAGGGTTCAACACTTCAATAATGCACCAACAAAACCCTAACTATTGGCCCTTTCGGGAACACCTGCGAAGCACATGAAGTCTCACCCGAGGTAGAGGCAGGGGTGGTTGCAGGACTCAGGTGTCTACAACCTAGATGGGACATGGATCTGTGATTACAATACTCTAAAAAATCACTTAGCAGTTACCATTCATCAGTATTTAACCAGTATTTACTTCGTAGATAAAAACCCTAATTACAGAGTAATACAATACTCAACTAGATCCACACATCTAAGCACTTAGCATAAAGAAAAATATCAGATATAACATTCATTCACATCACTGAGAACTAAGCTATTATATCATATGCTTCTAACATTCATAAAGATAAGAACACTAATCATAAAGCACATCAAAGGCTCAAAGAAATAATCGAAATGTACAAAGAAACCATAACATAGGATATACATGGTTCACCCCCATGCTATGTCCACCAACTCTTCTCTTTTTTATTATCTTCTTGTCAATATTCTTACAAGCACATAGCATCAAAATCCTACTCCGCAGAGGACATGAGATCTGCGTGCACCTCGCCAGATCCTCCTTCCCCGAGCTAGGTTACAACACAAAGCCCTTACTTTGAATTCAAGAAGTTCTTGTGTTTGTGTTTTTCCTCCTTTGGCTGCTTGAAGACCTGATGTCAATAACGAACATTTACACCTCCCTCACTAAAGTCTTCCTCCTATTCAATTTTACTCCCAATAATTGATTGAAGCTGATCAAGACCTCTTTTGCTTATGCATGCTAGCCCAAATTTCTGAGTTAAAGAATTATTATTCTGAGTCTTGTCCATTTGACCTTTAAATCACTCATTTACATTTACACATACTTGGATGGGTACTGGGCTTATCCTCTTTGCAATCTGAGGTTGATTCTTAGTGCTAACATTCTTGGCATCGTTTCTGGGGAATGAATTGAATACATTTCCCTGGGATTGAATGACAAAGCATATTGATTTTGAAGGTGCATTAGAATTCAGTACATTGAATATTGCAGCTTGCACCTAGCGACTCCATTGTTTCAGTTGTGGCTCCCAAAGGCAGAAACACGAGGTCTACTCCACATCTACTGCTGGAAACACCTGAAGCTGACCCAGAGAAGATTCTCAAAAAAGGAAATTCTTCTCAAGAAGGATTTTGAGCTCCTATACCAGGTACTTCTGGTCATTCGTATGATTCTACTTTTAAAACTCCAATAGCCATATCTAACCCTCCTATTTTACCTTCTATTGAAGTTTCTAGAAGTTTAGATTTTGAAAATTTCCCTGTTGAATATTCATCTTTCAGCCCTCAATTCAAAGAAGAAATTTTTGAAACCCTTGTTTCCCTTGACATTGTAAAGTGGTTCATACTTGAGAGTCTTGAAGTTTTCCCTACTTTAGGTTTTCCTACTCCTGCTATCAAATTTACTGATACTAAAAAAGAGGAAACCTATTCTCCCTTGGACCCTATTTCATTTTCCGCAAAGGCTCAAAATATTCCTCTGAAATCTGAGACCTCTCCATCCTCATCCAAGTTTCCTCTTTCCCCTCAAACCCAAACTGTAGTTGCAGTTGTCAAAGCTCCATATCCCCCTTGTTCTCCTACAGGTCATAACCCAATGGAAGGTGTTAATGCTCCTATAAATAGGATGGATGCCATATTGGTTGTTAGGTATTCCCCTCTTATCTTACCTCAGCCTATGAATTCTCTCCCTGCTAGAGACTACCTTAAGTACATGACCAAGATCACAGGGGAGGAATACATAACTGCCAAAGAGCACCTTGCTTCCTTTTATAGTTATGTAGGAAATCTTAACATTGAGAATAAAGATGTATGGATGAGAGTATTTGTACAGATCCTTGATGGTCAATCTAGAAAATGGTTTAGGGGTTTGACTCATGGATCTATTGCTAGGATTGAAGCTTTAGATGATGCTTTATTGAGACAGTGGGGGGATAAAAAATATTTTCTTTATTATATCACAGAATTTGGATCCCTTAAGAGGAAAGAGGGAGAATATGTTTCAGACTTCTCAAAAAGATTTAATAAAATGTACAATAAGATTCCTGCTGAAATAAAGCCTACATAAACCTCTGCCAAGATCACCTATTCCAGTTCTTTTGACCCTGCGTTTTTCCTATTGAGAGAAATAATATCTACCTCCTTAGCTCATGTGAAAGATGTATACTTAGAAGTAGAATCTAACATAGTGGGAGCTGACAAAATTAGTGGAAAATATGATAGGGACAAGAGAAAAAGTAGAGTTGAAGCCTCAACCTATGATTCCTTTGTTGTCCATGCTCAAGTTGATGAACTTACAAAATTGGTAAAATCACTTTCTGTTGAAATGGAGAAGTTAAAACTTGGAGGAAAACAGACCTATAGGAACACACAAAATGTTGATAATAGAGGTAATTTCAGAAGACCAAATAATTCCTCTCAGGTCCTCCAAAGGGATCCAAGAAATAGAGATAAGCATGATCAAAAAGTCCAATTCCCTCTACAAAACAACCTTGTTGCCGATGAAGAAGGAGAGGATGAATAAAATGATCCTGACCTTCATTGGCTTGGTGACACACCTTCATCCCCTCATTTGACCCAATGTGCATATGAATAGTCTCTCATGGATATTCAATTAAATGAATTGAGGAAAGGAGAAAAAATAAATGACAATCCAAATAGATACAACTTAAGGTCCGAAAAGAAAGAGGGAAATACTGACACTTCTGATCAACCCACTAAAACAAAAATCTTCTAAGGTTTTGGCAGCTGGAAGAAAAGAAAAATATACACAAATCCCTAAAGCATTGGTTAAGAATCCTACCCCAAAAGTTAAGGAGATTTTGAAATCTCCATCTTCCTTCAGCTTTGAAAGTGAGATTGAAAAAATCAAAATCCTTGTACCTTTGTTGGAGATGAGAAAAGATGAGGAATTCAAAAGATATCTTTCCAAAATGATGCAACCTAAAACTTCCTCCAGTTCCATTGATTCAGTCAACCTTCAAGATGAAAAACCAACAGTCATCCTAGGACCTTTGATATAAGATAGAGATGATTCATCCCCTCTTTTCTATACATCATTGAAAATTGAAGATAAACTGCTGCACAACTGCTTGATGGACTCAGGGGCATCTCAAAATATCATGAAAAAAATAGTCATGGATGAGCTTGGGTTGGAAATTACAAAAACATACCATGACTTATACTCTTTTGACTCTAAGAAAGTGAAGTGTCTTGGGGTTATCAAATATCTGGTTGTGACCTTGTTTTAGTTTCCCATGAAAAGTGTGAAAATGGATATTGTGGTGGCTGATGTCCCCCCTAAGTTTGGTATGGTCTTGTCAAAATATTGGATAAAAAGACTAGGGGGAACCTTGCAAATGGAACTTACATATTCCACCATTCATGTGTTTGGGGGAGAACATAAAAGAATTTACAGGGAGGCTCAATTACCCTACACCATCAGTGATGAAGCAAACTTCACCAACCATCCTATATTTTCACTTGATACTGATTTAGGATCCAGTATATCATATCTTAGTGATGCTCTTCAACTTCCTCTTGAAATCAAAAAACAATCTATTACCTTTTCTGAAGATTCTCCTCCAAATACCTATGTTTGGAAGATGTTTTTTGATGGAGCCTATTCTAAGGAAGGTGTTGGTGCTTGAGTAGTCTTTGTTTCCCCTACTCAAGAGATCATATATTTGTCTTAAAATCTCGAATTTGAAACTACAAATAATGTGGCAGAATATGAAGCTCTTGTTTTGGGTTTGAGGGCTGCCAAAGACATGGGGATTAAAGAGGTATCAATGTTTGGAGATGTTGAATTAATTGTCCATCAAATCAAAACTCTGTATCAAGCTAAACACCCCAGGCTAAGGACTTACAAAAATGAAGTTTGGCATCTTGTTGATAGTTTCTTCTTAGATTTTAATATCTCATTTTTTACAAGAGAGGAGAACACCATGTCATATTCTTTGGTTTTTTCAACAAGTAATTTCAGAGTCCCTTTTCCACCTAAACTCAATTATGATGTAGAATTGAAGTATAGACCGTTTATACCTGACGATGTCAAACATTTTAAGGTTTTTGAGGATGATCTTGAGATTGTGGATGAGTTTCATGATTTACATATTGATCAAGATCATGATACTAAAAATATCCCTCATGCTGATGGTTTTCAAAAAAAAATTGTTAACCATCATATTGTTCAGTTTCCTAGTAACCATATTCCAAAAGGACTAGTTCCTTTGGAGAGATTGTTCTACAAAAATGATGTTGTTGTAAAGGTTAAAGTTTTAACTGAAAATGTTGATGTGAGTGAATGAAATGTGGGTACAGAGGAAGATCCAAAATATGTCAAGTTGTCTAGTAGCTTGTCAAAAGAACAAAGGGCTGAATATGTTAAGTTGTTAAAAGAGTTTGTTGATGTGTTTTCTTGGAAATATGAAGATCTGAGAACATATGACACAAACATCATTGAAAGTAAGATCCCTTTGATAGAGGAGACCAAGCCATTTAGGCAAAAACTTAGACAGATAAATCTTATCCTGCTACCTATTATTGAAAAGAGGTAAAAAAGATTTTGGTTGCGAAGATTATCATTCGTTTGAGATACTATGAATGAGTGGCTAACTTGGTCCCAATGAGAAATAAGAATGGGGAAATCAGACTTTGTGTTGATTTACGAAATTTTAATAGAAGCTCCAAGAAAGATAATTACCCCTTACCAAAGATGGAGCACATATTGTAGAGAGTGACATGTTCATATAGGATGTCTATGATTGATGGATTTTTCAGGCTACAATCAGATCTCTATCTTTCCTGAAGATAGAGAGAAGACAAGCTTCACTACTCCTTGGGGCACATTCATGTATGCTAAAATTCCCTTCGAATTGATAAATGCAGGAGAGACCTTTCAAGGAGCCATGGACATTGCCTTTATTGGGGAGAAAGACAAGTTTGTATTCATCTATTTAGATGGAATTACAATGTTCTCACAATCTGTTGGAACAAGGGCAGACCCAGGGTTTAATGATTCAACAATGCACCAACAAAACCCTAACTACTGGCCCTTTCGGCAACACCTATGAAGTAGATGAAGTCTCACCTGAGGTAGAGGCAGGGGTAGTTGCAGGAATAAGGTGTCTACAACCTAGCTGGGACATAGATCTGTGATTACAATACTCTAACAAAGAACTTAGCAGTTATCTTTCATCATTAGTTAACCAATATTTACTTCACAAATAAAAACCCTTATTACAGAGTAATACAATACTCAACCAAATCCACACATCTAAGCACTTAGAATAAAGAAACAGATCATATCTAGCATTCATGCACATCACTGTGCACTAAGATATTATATCATATGCTTCTAACATTCATAAAGATAACAACACTAAGCATAAATCACATCAAATGCTCAAAGAATAATCAAAATGCACAAAGAAACCATAACATAGGATATACGTGGTTCACCCCCATCCTGGGGCTACATCCACCAACTCTTCTCTTTTTTATTATCTTCTTGTCAATATTCTTACAGGCACATAGCATAAAAATCCTACTCCGCAAAGGACAGGAGATCTGCACGCACCTCGCCAAATCCTACTTTCCCAATCTAGGTTACGGCACAAAACCCTTACACTGTCTCTTTCAATCACTTGCACTTAGCCTTGCAAGTCTCACACAGTATGCACAAAGTCATTAAAATTATCACTTTCCCTTAGCACCTAGAATAACACACACACACACCTTACTTACATCACCTAGCTTTATATTTATACATTAAAAAAGTGCCTAAACATGGGTAAACCCATGGGTCGACATTCCATGCCTGTTATATAATCCCAAAGCTAAAAAATTCCCTTAAAAGGGGCTGTGATCCCGTGATCTCCACTTCGACTTGCATTCCACCTTCGAAAGCATTTCGAAGTCCCAAAATAGGTCAAACCTGACCAAGGATATCCAAAACTTGGTCAAGGGCCAAGAGGCCCCCAACACTCATCTGTGACTCGTCCCAAGTCACTTTTCTTTGGTTAATTCTACCTCAAAATCCTTGAGCTTGGCTCGAGCTGCTTCGACTTGTTTTTGTGCCAAGGCTTCCTGCTCGATAAAATCCTGAAGAACTGCCTCATTCACAGGTCCTTCCAATCATTGCTCAATTGTAGTGACTATCTATTCCAATTCTGCTCCTCATCCTTTAATCTCTTCAAACAATTGGCAATCTACGTCCTAGGATGGATAGAGCCTCTGAGTCACTTCCGCGACTTTGCTCTATATGTTATGGACTCGTTGTTGGATAGTGTGTTGTTCCTAGGATCGTTTCATTCTCTGAACTGCTGACAAGAGATTGAACTCTGCCTGAACTATTGCTACTTTCTGGTTGGCCTCCTAGAGTTGTGACTCCAGTGTCTTTAGTTCGATATCCTGAGTGACTCACTCATAAGTTTCCGCACTGCGATCACTTAGTTGTTTACCTTCCATGGTGAAGGCCTTGATTCTCTCAACTACGCTTCAAGCAATTGCTTGTCTTTGATCGCGCACATCCTTCAGAGTGCTTGGCTTTGTTTTTAGCTCTAGATCTATTATTCTTTATTGAAGCTGCTGAATGGCTTCAACAAGCCTTGCCACTTGATGCTCTACTAGGTCTTCAACTAGTTTTTCTAAGCCTGTCACAAAGCAAAGTTCTTTGTTGACTTCTTCTTTGATTCCAATATACTCTGCGAGCAATTGTTATTTCTCTTGTTGGATCTGTGCATTCTCCTGTTCGAACTTCATTTGGAGGGTAGCCTTCTCTTACTGTGCAACCCTGCTTTTCTCTATCACCTCCTCTTGTGCTTTCTTCAGAGATATTGTGGCCTAGTTATTCTCTTCCTGCATGCGACGGAGGAGAGCTTCAGTGGTGTCTGCTATTCTCTAGAGTTGGGTTGGCTCATCTCCCAACTCTATTTCATCTGATGGCGGGGGCACAATGGATGTTGCACGACTGGATTGAAGGGATTTTTGGACACCCCTTAGCTCTTTCTGAATTTTATCATACATAGCCTCTTGTTTTTCTTCGGTTCTCTACAAAATATCTTCCGAGGCGTCTGACAAAACTGCGATAAGGAATTCAAAGTTATCCACCTTGAGCACAGTTTGTAGCTTCAACTTACTAGCTTTGTATTTCTTCCATGATGTAGGTTTTGTGGGGGAAACATTTATTTTCTTCAGCGGATCTGCATCAACAGGGGGATTCTATGGTAGTGTTACTTCACCTTGCTTCTGTTTATCTTCTTCCCCTTCTTTCTCTTCTTTGTCCACTTCATCACCACCTCCTTTTCCAGGTGATACTGAAGCAGTTTCTTTTGAGACGATGTCCAACTACCGTACCTCTTCTTTATTTTTCTTCTTGCTAATGTTGGGTGCATCATACTCTTCGCGGGTAACCACCAGGTTTCCAATGAGTTCTCGGTCGGAGAGTTCTGCCTAGTTGATTGGTATAAAGTACTCTATGGGCCATTCCTTAGTGATCTCATCCAGATCTTCTTTGGTGATATTATAGTATGACTGCAACTCTTCTTTACTCTCATCTGCATGCGCAGTGATATATATAAAATGCCTATCTACGCAAAACTTCATCAGGGGCCTAAATCTGTCCAGAGTGTTCGGTGTCATATGGGGGAACGAATCAATAGCCCATTTTAGTTGTAGGTAGTAGGTATGGAATACTGTATTTTATTGCCATTGTTTTCCCATATCGCTTGAATACCAGAGCATGGTAAACTTCGCAGCAAGCGGCTTGAACAGATCAATGTCAAGGAAGGTCGCACCTTACGACATCTCCCAAGCTGTAAATGCGAGGAGGATCAAGAGCCAGCTAAAGTGGAACTCATAGCCATGATCCTGAGCTTCACAACAATCCTTTTCTAACTTGTTGACTAAGTAACTAGCCCAATTCATCTGTAATCCCTCCATGCAGTTTCCCATGAGGTCAACGAAAAACCTCATGACTTGCATGGGTTTGTTATTCCTTACTAGATTACCAGCAGTCAACTGGAAAGCAAGGCGCACTACACCATTTTTAATGGAGGCTACCTTGTAGCCTCGTGTTCCCTTCTCTACATCGCCATAGGTATCTTTAATCCTTTGTGCTAAGGCATGATCTACAACCTTCCCTGGGTAAAAGTTTTGTGGGTCGGGTCCTGTTGACGGGCGAAAATGACCACTCGTCAACTGGAGGAGTGAATCCGTTCCGGGGTTGTCTACTTAACCCAAGCCATTTGGATTAATTCACTCCGACGGGTTTAGCAGCTCCGTTGGTCGATCTAAGTCCTAAAGAAAGTGAAAAATAACTAAAGGAAAAACAATAATCTAACAATCACTAAAATCTATAAGTACATTTAAATATATATATGTACAATTTGTTTAAATGAAATTATAATTAATAACTTTATATACAATCTGTACAAAACACGAGTTTTAATCTAAACTCGTAAAAATCAAATGTAGATTAATTACTTTTAGCAATAATAATAAAGCAAAATGAAAACACTATTTAATTTTTTGGTTTGTTTTCTTAGATGTATACACTCATGACATCACACATTAAACTTCCTAATTGAACAGAAAATAATAGATAGTAGAAAATGTTTTATATAGAGAAAACTTCTATATTCAGAAAACTAGCGAAATCAAATAACAAGCTAACTTGTTATTGCATCCAATGTCTGTTCGATGTTGAATATCCAACCCCCTTTATCTGATGAAGTAAACCTGCTACAGATCTTGAGATTGACCCTAATAAATGACGAAAGATAATGTTGGAGATTGAATTTATAATAACAGAACATATAATAGATGCAGTCATAGTAATCTTATAATTTGCAAGTAACTACGATGAAATAATTATTCTTGTAAGAACTTGCATGTAAATATTCAACTGAAATTAAAGATAAATCTCCTAATTTAAATTGAATAAAGGATCACTGTGTGTTATATCTGAGACATGAGATATGGGAAGTATGTGAAAAGGATTATCTCAAAAAACAATAAATCATGCAGACGAAAGTCTATCATCAGCCATCATCATATTGAGATAAGAAAAACTTAAATTAAAACATGATACAGAAAGCTAAAGCTGTAATGTATTCTCTGTCATTCAAGTCAGTATATAAATATCCATACTCTCGCCCCAGGCAGAGATGAACCAATGTTTACAAAATGATATGTTAATATAGGTTTCAGGAAACATAATTGTTTCCTGTTGATAAGATCAAGTTGATTTCAAAAAATAATGGGGGATGCAACCACCTTGATTTCACTGAATATTAAAAACTACCAACAGTCTAATCTGTTTACTCAAAATACAAAATTGATATGGCTGGGAGATCTCAAAAAGTGCCTCATCTCATATTGGAAATCATAGTCTCCTTAATTATCCTGAAAACAAATGAAAATAAGTAGATCTCATATATGTTTTCAATTATCAAATCAAACAACTCGAATTTTCTTAACTGGCTACAGAATCTTGTGATTTTGTAGCTAGTTATAATAGAAAATGCAATCATATTTTATTAAATAAACAAAACAGACTAATCTTAATAAGAAAAATAGTTTTATTCAATCAAATCGAATATCCCAACTTAAGAGTGACACAACCATGCTAAAAATTAAAAAAAATCATACCTCAAATCATGAAATCAAAATGTATCAAGAAATTTTGGAATTTACAATAGTTGTTGTTGCCTCTACATTTTTGAAAATGACACGACCTGTAGTTTTCAAGTGCTTCTCCTTCCCTTGAATAATGGATTCAAGTTTGTTGTTTTCATTTGTCAAAACATCAACTTGGTCTGTTAAAGACTTGAGTCATGACTGTAGCAGTGGAACATCGATATAGTACCTGTCGTTCCACGATCATCACACATCACATTGTGACTGTAAGGAATTTACATTAGCATGAACAACATTATGGGTCGGAGAATCCTCCATGCGAATGGTAGATTTATCACAGAGCTGGATACCAAGAAATCATGGGTTATCCTTTAGACAAGGAGGCAGATTGTTAACATAGTCATAGGGTCGGTCAGGGTATAGCCCGAATGACACGGGGTCCTCTTCAGCCAGCTATTTGTCAATTTCTGATTCTGAATCTTCACTCACTTCAATTGCGTTGATTGTGTTTGCACGAGGTTTCATTTTATTTCGAACACACCGAGAAATTAAATGACCAACTCTTTTGTTCTTGAAATTGACATCAACACTGCCTTTTAGCTTTATTCCTGTAGGTTTCTTAATAGTTTTAGTGCAATCCTTTGCATGTGTAACCCATCGAATGTCCTATTGAATTAAATTAGGGTAGCTCAAGGGTTCATTATTAGGGGAAAAATCACAGGCCTGGAGAGGTGGAGAAGAGGCTATAGGGTTCATAAGGGTTTCCACAATGACCAACTTATCTACCTGTCCCAACTCATGGTTACCAAAACCATTTCGTGTAATGAATGCATCCCAAAAATCATTTTGTGACTATAACTGGTGCACGAGGATGATCTTAATGAGGCCATGATGAAATAAACTCAAATCTGACCTCTATTTCCTAAACCGTTTACCCATTTTATACAAACTTCTTAGCAGGTAGTAAGGCATATTCAATGGAAAACGAATAAAACTCATAAGTAGGCGTAGATGATATAGGAAAACAAGTCTGAATCATCCCTCACATGTGATGAATTGCTTCACAACAACAAGTAAATCATGCCACCTAGGTTTCAAGAATGAAATTGGCATACCTCGATCACAACTGGTTATTTTTTTTGAGGTAAACAGTAAAGTCGAAGGGACCTTCTCCACTTTCACATTCTTGAACCATTTCTGACCAACCATTGACAATCCCATGGATTGGCTTAAGAACTCTTCTGTCACTTCCAATTGCATATCACCGATATTTTCCCTACAACCATCAAAGGTTAAGGAAAAATCTTGGGCGACCTGAAGGTTAAAACCCTAAAAATTTTCGATGAACAAATGCCAACCATTCCTTTCCAAATCTTTCCTAGTGTTATCATACAAAATCAGGGTTTGGATGTCATTTAGTTCGACCCTTACCACTAGAGACATGTTGAATGGATGGTTAATTAACACATAATACACATGTAGGGTTTGCAAAAATGCAACAGAGCCATAGCCCCGAGACTTATCAACACATGGTGTGATGATTCAAAAGTTGGGCAAGGTGTTTAATCAAAATGCGTGTGAGCAAATTCGTGAAGCCCAAGACCATGCTAACGAGTAATGGCATTCTAGAAAATGTATTCCACCTTGGCATTGGGTACATGCTAGGACCAGAGTCCTTGAAAACATAGTGCGCGCATCAAAGTTTGATTGCAAAGATAGGCGAGTTTACGAAAATTGAATAGCCAAAGGTTTCATGAAAGAAATATGATCAAACATCAAACCAAAATTGATACAAAAATCAAATATAAATTGATGGGGGTCTTTCGTTCAAACAACCATAAGTTTCTTAGGAACTATTAGAATTGAAAGGGTCACAAATAATGAGAGAAACATGCTCATAGCAAGAAATCACAATTATGTAATAAACGATATGCTTTTAATGAAATTTTAAAACAGAATAGTAATGATAGTTGCGAGTTTTCATGCTTTCAGCCATGAAAACTAAGCATGAATAGACGATAGGTAAAATGTGATGATTTACAACTGTCGTTTAGAGAAATTCTTATGAAGAGTAATAAAATTTCATAGACCCTGTGCAGGCAGCTTATAAAAATGATAATTATATACTCGCTGCCAACAGGTCCCTGCATACTTAGGCCGATGATCATATGGATCAATGCTAGATCGAAAGTGGTGCGTCTGTCTAACCATAAGTAACCGTCATGGAAGCATGACAACGAGGGTTTAATGCATGTGTTAACCTCATGGTGCCTTCCAAAATGTGGGATTTTCATTACGTTCAGGATAGTGGACTGTGCGATGTTCATGGTCCATGGTTGGGGAATGATTTTCGGTTTCTTTCCCTTCATCTTGGTCAAGTAATTATGAGGCGCAAACATGCCATAGGTATTTTGGTCTCCTAGATTATAGTCTCTGATATTTAGAGTTGGAATTCTCTCCAATTTCCGTCTGATTGCACATATCCCCTTCGGGAGCCACGTTGTGATAACTGTGTAGCTGAAATCCCTCAGGACACTATCACGACTTACCACACCAGCCAGAGGTGGGATGTAGTCGGGCAGGATGGATGGGATTAACTTCACATTTTCTAAGTCATCTCTATGCTTAGTCCTTTTCTCTTTTGCAGCTCGGGATGGTCCAGATCCGTGAGAATTCGACGGGGAGGCTTGCCCACTCCTCTCATTGATGAGGCTTGAAATCCTCCAGACATCACTCTCTCTTCCATTAGATCAATTAAAATTTCATCTACTGACTTTTCCACAAAGTTGAGCTTGTCTGACATGCACACTTGAGATCGGATATCTCAGGCTGATGAAAAATTTCTCAATGCAATAGAATGGATGGCAAGGTCTAAATAAGAACATCATAGTAACAATGAGTTCTCAGGTTAGCTTGGATAAAATTCACGAAAGTGTGCTCGACGCAACAGTTGACGGGATAAGTAGACAACGATGTAATGTATCCTTCCAATGGACAAGAAGCCTTCATCAATGTAGTTATTTCTATTACGGCAAGGTCCCAATGGTCCGATGGAAAGATTTCTGATCATTATTGTTGTTCTAACCGATTGGCAATGTCAATATAATGGCTATAATGCCTCCAACGGTCATATCGCTCCTCCATGGCAAAGTGCCAATCTGAGTTGCTATGATATTCCTACGAAGTTCAAATTCTGGAGACCTTCCTTATGCGAAGTATTCTCTGGAACTTCCTGTAATTTCTCCAACATTTCTTTCTTCTTGCTGATCTTTCTAGCCTTCTTCCCTGTGATTTGTGTTACTGGGTTCCTCTTCCCATTCTGTTTATTATCTTCTCTTGGCATAATAACTTTGCAATGTTAATGATCTTTTATAAGGTTTAAGGGTAATACTTCTTTGCTGTCTAGGGTAAGTGCTCTATTTTCTCGCGTTCTTTCAACTTCGACACCCAAGTCTCTGGTCATTGACCTGTTCTCATGTTCTTCTATCAAGTGCGCTATTCTCTTAGTCATGAAATATTTTAATGTTTTTTTTTTCTAGGGCTTCTTCTTCTTTTCTCCGGATCTGATCATTCTCGATCCAATTTTTTCCTAGTAAGATGGAAAATGGGGCGTTGTTCTCAATAAATTTAACAACCTCAAATTCTTCTTCTATCAAAGTGCCATGAGCACTCATAGATGTCTGGGTAAGTCTTCCACATAGGGTTATCAACGTTCCTCTAAATAATCCTATTCCTCCCAATGACAGAATCATAACAGACTTTCCTAAAATTTCCCAAGTTCTTTCTGTCATAATATTCACATGTGTTTCCTCATCTAGGACACAGTCTATGTCGAAGTCTCCTATTCTTGTTTCTATGCACTCTTTCTCTTTGAAGATCTCTGATAAGTTGATATCTCTGTGGTCATTCAGGGTTTCTTTCATTTGTAGTAATACAGTTTCTGATTCTTTCTGAGGTTCTTACACAATCTTAGTTTCTTGGCCTTTCTCAGGGTTTTCTTATCTCATATTCATTCTTTCAACCTTAGCAATCATTCCAAGGAAATCCAGAATGTCATGGACCATAGCTTTACAACAAAGACAACTAGGTATTCTATCAGGGAAATCCTTAGCAAGATGGCCCGACCTCCTGCAACTATAACAAAGGGTTAATCCTCTCTTTCTCTTAAATGATCCCCATCCTTTCTTGTACCGCGCACAAGGATAATAGTAACTAACCTGCAAAAAATTCTTCCTAGGATCCTTCATCCATTTTTTAGTCAAAACATTCTTTCTATGCATAAGAATAACATATCTTTCATTCTTTCTATAAGATCTAATCATATCAAACTTTATTTCTTCTAGTTGTTCCCTAGTTTTCAGAATAGGACAAAATTGATCAAACATACCTAGGTCCATACTATTGGAGCAAAAATTTCCACTTATCTTACCTTTAAAAGATACACAGCTTTCAGATCTTACCTCTTTTCTTTAGATCTGTCTCTTTTCTTAGCATAGAACTTCGCACTTAAGTAGAATACTACACACTAAAACAACAGATCTATGCACAAATCTTTCCTTATTTTCCTCATTTCCCAACAATCACAGTTTCAGGTCCTGGAAACATAACCATTTGTTGGAATAGGGGCAGACCCAGGGTTCAACGCTTCAACAACGCACCAACAAAACCCTAACTACTGGCCCTTTCGGCAACACCTGTGAAGCATATGATGTCTCACCCGAGGTAGAGGCAGGGGTGGTTGCATGACTCAGGTGTCTCCAACCTAGCTGGGACATGGATATGTGATTACAATACTCTAAAAAATCACTTAGCAATTACCATTCATCAGTATTTAACCAGTATTTACTGTTGGACAACTGAGAGGGGGGGGGTGAATCAATTGTTACCGTGCTTAAACAATCATGCTTCTTTTGAACTCTTTGCAGAAACACTGAATGATGATCACACTAATGCAGGGAAATAAACAATGGCACATTCATCATCAGTCACACATATATGAGAAACACAGAGACAGATATTTCTCGAGGTAACCCATACAGGGTAAAAACCTCTTTTTATTTATATGATAAGCAATAGTTACATTCTTTACATTATCATACATATGAGCACCAACTCATAATGAGGTTACATTATCATACATATGAGAAAAAACAAAAAATAGGCTTAATTACAATTAAAACCCAAAACTTGGTTATAAAACCCACTTTTTAATAAAAAATCGGGCGCTAGCCCCCTGATTTCGTGCGCGCCCCCTCTGGAACGGTCATATGAGCCATATGGCTGAGTGCCAGCCCAAAGGGCTATGCGCAGGCCCCCTCCTTTTTGCGCTAACTCCTGGTCGTTTGGAAAATAGTTATAACCGCACACATAGGGTATTGATCCCGGGTCATATGAGACTGCCCGGAGACCGGGGGCTAGACCCCTACCCATACATCCCCGCACTCTGCATTATCTTTGGTGCTCGTTTACATGGCATGGTCCTGTGAAATGTATATGGAACCGAGGGTTGGGGCTAAGCCCCGACCCTTTTCCACGCGGATTGAACCATAATTCAAATTCAAATAGTATTTTTTCCATTGGTTTAACAAGGTCCACCAGCTGGGCGTGCGGTTAGCCCAGCCCTGCCAATCCATTGCCCACCGGGGAGGTCACGGGTTCGACCCCCGGCCATGCCATATAATTTTACATAACTACGAACCAATCATGGGGTGCCACGTGCCATCCCATGACTGGGCCACATGGCACCTCAACCACCAACCACAAACTGACACGCGTCAATCGCTAATTGGCCCACGTGACTGCCATCGTATGTCTACCATGTCAACCTGTACATCTGCCCTATCAACCTACCATGTCAGCTGCTGACGTCATCCATGCCACGTGTCACCCTTACAGTGGTGACACGTGTCACTCCTGCATTGGTCCATCCGTACACCAAACCGACCTATCACGCTCTGCCACGTGTCGTCACTCGAGGCTACCATGTGTCATTTGCTAGAGCTTCCACGTCACCTGTACAGACCATACGGTCTGCACAGTCAGCATGACACGTGGACTGTACGGACTGTACAGTCATCCCTTTTTTTACCTGTTTGAATTTTTGGATAGAACGCGATATCTTCTCCATACGGAGTCCGTTTGACAAAGTAAATATGCCACTGGAATCAGGAAGACGAGATAGACGCAATGGCACTGGTTTCTTCACATTCTGAGCAATTTCATTTTTGAGCATTTTTCAAGCCCTGTTAGGCTTCTGGATCCGATTTCGGATCACACCTCCCCACAATAAGACCTTTTGATCCCCAAAAGGTTACTGACCAGTCAACAAGCTTGGGATAGGCCACCCGGCTTGCTCTCTGTCTCTGAACTCTGTCCTGTGCACTTGTCTCATCAAGATCAACTGTAACACAATCATGACAACAGACAGTATATTGTTAGCCATTTGAACCCTGTTACATCTTACTGAAGCCACTATCATCCATGTAGAAAACATTGCTAATGCCAGCATCAAAAAGACGACTACAAATGAGCTGATATACTTGAAGTATTTGCACGACATGAGCTTATCTTGAAGCAACTTATGATTGATTTTCCATTCAACAACCATGTCTTGTTCTTGCTTAAGATCAATTACTTCATCTGAAATAATTATTGGTTTGTTGCATGCTTGCACTGCATTCGTTAATTGTTCCCTTGTTTGAAGTGTTTTATTTTCTTTAACACGATGAGCATGAACCACATAATCATGACCTACTTTAGTGAATTGATATTGATTCTTTGTCCTG
>JZKD02S1610922.1:328257-351244 GCA_000966675.3 Picea glauca | reverse complement strand
GAAGAGGAATTATGACAGCCATATATACATTTTCAGATCTGAAATGAAAGAATAAACAACAAACCATAACACGCAGATTGATAACGGAGTTCGGCACAACTTTGCCTACGTCTCCAGGCCTTTGTCTCTGTGGGGAGGCTTCTTTATTTCTGTTCAAGAGCTCAAAAATACATCGCTGCAATGCCAAATGGCTACAAGACTGATCTAGTCATGTTCGTCCAGATCTCAAGAACCCTGCAAAGAAAAAGGCACGCAAAACAGACGTTCGGAGCTCCCATAAATGGCCTGACATCGTCTCCTCCGCAAAAGATTCTCTGCCTCAAAATGGCTTTGGCTTGGCTTCTCTTCAGCATAACTCTGCTCTAAATGCCCTTCATGGCCTCAAACAGGCCTGGGTTATATAGCTTGGAATTTGGTTACTCATCCCCAACTTCCTCCCAAAATTTAGGCTCCAAAAATGCCCAATATCTCCCAAAAATGGAGAAAAACCAAAAAATAGGCTTAATTACAATTAAAACCCAAAACTTGGTTATAAAACCCACTTTTTAATAAAAAATTAGGTGCTAGCCCCCTGATTCCATGCGCGCCTCCTCTGGAACGGTCATATGATCCATATGGCTGAGCGCCAGCCCAAAGGGCTATGCGCTGGCCCCCCTCTTTTTGCGCTAACTCCCGGTCGTTTGGCAAATAGTTATAACCGTGCACATAAGGTATTGATCCCGGGTCATATGAGACCGCCCGGAGACCAGGGGCTAGACCCCTACCCATACATCCCCGTGCTCTGCATTATGTTTGGCACCCATTTACATGGCGTGGTCCCGTGCAATATATATGGAACCGAGGGCTGGGGCTAAGCCCCGACCCTTTTCCACGCGGATTGAACCATAATTCAAATTCAAATAGTATTTTTTCCATTGGTTTAACAAGGTCCACCGGCCGGGTGGGCGGTTAGCCCAACCCTGCCAGTCTGTTGACCACCAGGGAGGTAACGGGTTCGACCCCCGACCATGCCATATAATTTTACATAACTACGAACCAATCACGGGGTGCCACGTGCTAACCCACGACTGGGCCACGTGGCACCTTAACCACCAACCACAAACTGACACGCGTCAATCGCTAATTGGCCCACGCGCCTGCCACCATACGTCTGCCACATCAACCTGTACGTCTGCCCTGTCAACCTGCCACATCAGCTGCTGACATCATCCGTGCCACGTGTCACCCTTACAGTGGTGACACGTGTCACTCCTGCATTGGTCCATCCGTACGCCAAACCGACCTGTCACGCTTTGCCACGTGTCATCACCCAAGGCTACCACATGTCATCTACTGGAGCTTCCACATCACCTGCACAGATCGTATGGTCTGCACAGTCAGCATGACACGTGGACTGTACGGACTGTACAGTCATCCCTTTTTTTACCTGTTTGACTTTTCGGAAAGAACACGATATCTTCTCCATACGGAGTCCATTTGACAAAGTAAATATATCGCCAGAATCAGGAAGACGAGACAGATGCAATGGCACTGGTTTCGTCACATTCCGAGCACTTTCATTTTTGAGCATTTTTCAAGCCCTGTCAGGCTTCTGGATCCGATTTCGGATCACACATATATGAGAAACACAAAGACTGATATTTCCCGAGGTATCCCATACAGGGTAAAAACCTCTTTTTCTTTATATGATAAGCAATAGTTACATTCTTTACATTATCATACATATGAGCACCAACTCATAATGAGGCTACAACCTTTGTTTTGTAAGCTTCAACTTGCTGAGAGCACCAACTCTCTGTTTTCTCTAGCACCCACTAGAAGGAAGCACCAAATCCCTAGTTTCTCTAGCACAAACTAGAAGGAAACACCAAATCCATGAGTGTTTCCACCACAAACTGGATGGAAGCACCAACTTCCAATCATATAGGCACCAACCTGTATATCAGAGAACAAGAATTCTCCCTTGCACCACCCAGCCACCCTGGTTTCTCTGGCTGCAACCAGAAGGAAGCTACAACTCCCTGTGTTCAAGCACCCACTTGAACCTATGAGGACAACAATCCTCCCTAGCACCTCCCAACCACCCTGGAAAATAAATCTTTGCTTCTGAAACTTATTACAGTGATACAATGTTCAACAATGGCTTACCAGACTCATCCCAGTTCTGTTTCATTTCATTGCTCTGTCTGCCTCATTGCCTTTCTGCACACATGACTTGTGTTGTCTGTTCTTATGCTTTTATGCTCTGTGCACCATGTCCATTCACTACGCAGTTCCTCTTCTGTGCAAATCAGCTACTGCACTCTCCTCCTTATTCACACATGAATCACTTTCACCACCAACAACCACAACAAACTCCAACAACAACAACAACCTCATCTCTTCTCTGTACTGTGTATTTATAGCTTCTGTGCACCTTGTGCATGCAATGTTCACAATGCCTCTGCATGTTGACTCCATGCCATTATCCTCCACCTCTCGAGTGCTCTGTCTGATCATCATCGTGACTCTTCATCTTCTCTGGTGGTTTGCCCCGCGTGTCCAGCATCACTGTATGTTATGCTGAGATTCCTCAGCCTCTCTGGAAGTTTGAGACTCTTCGTCTTCTCTGTGAAATTCGAACTCACCTTCTTTGTTTCAGTTACAGGCCTCAATGCTTATCAGCTGTCAATCACCTCCACGAACATCTTCATTCCTCTCAGAGAATCTTCACCTCCTCTGTCAGTCATCCCGAAGTGTCTTAGCATCTTCTGGTAGAAACCATCAATAGTTTCTAGCAATTTCACTGTGTCGTGCAACAATAGCCCTACGATCTCCTTCAGGTTAATCTACGCCGTTGGATGAGCTTTATTAATCTTGCCTTTAAATCGGGTTTCAGCATTTCGGCATTCCTGTTGCATTGTGTTCTTGCCTCTCCAAGTCATGATCCCCGAAAACGAGCTTGGTTTCTCTATCTCTTTCCTCCATCTCTCGTTGATGTGTCAAATGGATGTGACCACATCCTTATGCATAAGGCGCTTTCGCGATTTCACATTTCACGATTTCGTGACTCCTAATGTTGAGAGTCTTTGACTTCTCCATCTCTCGATTTCTGAAACTCTGATACAAAAATTTTCCGCACTATCTCCTTCCCCAATATGACTATGGTCATAACCAAGCACCTATGCAAAAAGCACTTTCGCGATTTCTCGTTTCGTGATTTTCGACACTATGCTCCGTTGACCCCAATTCAACGAAATTTTGATCACTTGCCAAATGTCCTGTGATTCCATGGTCCAAATCTAATCTTGATTCAATGGCTACGATTGAATCGCGATTTCAGCATTCTTGATGCATTGGGTTCTTTGCCTCTCTATGTCGCAATTCGCAAAACTCCGATGTGGAGTTTGATCAATGGTCCAGATCTGATCTCTATTCAACAGTTGCGATTAAATCGTGATTTCGCATATCGCGATATTGGGATTCTTGATGTCAATAATCATTGACACGTCCAACTCTTGATCCTCGATGCCTCTCCATTGAATGGAATCAACTGTCCATATCAAAGCTTGATCTGACGGCTCAGATTACATCGTGATTTCGCATGTCGAGAAAATCAAGATTCTTGTAGTGAATGTTCTTTGACAAATTCAACACTCGATCCTCGAAACTCCGACATGGACTAGAATCAACGGTCCAGATTTGATCTTGACTCAACGGCTGCGATTGAAGTCACGATTTTGCATATCGCAAAATCGATATTCCTGTTGCATTTTTTCTTTGACATCTCCAACACGTGATCCTCGAAACTCCGACATGGCGTAAGTCTCCTGCCGTCACATGTGTTAAATAACTGCCACGTGTCACCCTGATTCGTGACTTACATGTGCTTGGCATGCTGAATCGGTCTGACACTTGTCATTACCTGGTTGTGCCACATGTTCCTAGCTGACATGGTCTATTGACATGAGTCGGGTCGACGGTCTAGATCACATCTTGATCTAACGGTTCAGATTCAGTCGGGATTTCACACATCGCGATTTCGGGGTTCTTGATGTCAATATTCTTTGACATCTCCAACTCTCGATCCCTGAAATTCCGATAGGGAGTTGGATCAACGGTCCACATAACCCCTTGAGATGGATGGTCCTCCTGCTTTCGAGATTTTGTGAGCTCTATACTCCTTTCACTTTTAAAGATCGTGCAGGTTTTCCTCGATCCAACGGTGGTCGGACCCTACGCTCAGATATAACGCCTGAGATCTATCCTTCAGATATGCGTGCTTCTTTTTTCTTCATTCAGATCTGACAGCCATCAGGAATTCAGGATGAGATCCAGCGATCACTGGCGCTTCTCCTCCAGAGCATACTTTGTCCTTGTTTTGCCTTCGCTACATACTCTGATCTTGCCATCAATGACAAGCTTACTTTTCCTGATAATAACCTGCCAACAATCCTCTCCACTATCTCTTCTAAACTTATCGGGCTTGCTCTGCAGCGTCTTCCTAAAATACTTATGGTGCCCATCTGTTACATTCTTCCTGTACTCATGCCATCTTCATTGCTGTACTTGCCATCAATGACAAGCATGCACTACCTTTTAAACATTTTCCAACATTTACTTTACAGATAGAAACCCTAATTACAGAGTAATACAATACTCAACTAGATCCACACATCTAAGCATTTAGCATAAAGAAACATATCAGATATAGCATTCATTCACATCACTGAGCACTAAGCTATTATATCAGATGCTTCTAACATTCGTAAAGATAACAAAACTAATCATAAATCACATAAAAGGCTCAAAGAAATAATCTAAATGTACAAAGAAACCATAACATAGGATATACGTGGTTCACCCCAAGGCTATGTCCACCAACTCTTCTCTTTTTAATTATCATCATTTGAAAAAGGTCTTTTTGAAGTGCATAAATTTTTGTCTCTCTCTCAATCCTAAAAATTCATTGTTTGCTATGAAGGAGGGGAAATTATTGGGGCACATTGTATCCGCTGAAGGGGTAAGAATTGATTCAAGTAGAGTAGAAGCCATCTAGACCTTGTCTCTCCCTAGATCCAAGAAATAAGCTCAGTCTTTCTTGGGGAAAATCATTTTTTTAAGAAGGTTCATTTCAAATTTTGTTGAATTGGTAAATTACATTACAACCATGCTGAGGAAAGGAAATGAAGTCAAATGGACTACTGAGTCTCGAAATTATTTTGATCAAATAAAAAATGATCTAAATTAAGCACTTGTGCTCATCATCCCTGACTACTCCAATGATTTTCTGATATTTTCTTTTTATTCACTTGACACAGTAGCTTTTTCTTATTGCAAAAAAATGCAGAAAGGTTAGACCAACCTATTACCTTTTTTAGTAGGGCATTGAGGGATGCATAAATAAAATATGATATCATGGAAAATCAGGCTTATGATTTGGTCAAAGCCCTCAAGGATTTCAAAGTATATGTGTTTCATTCAAAATTTGTTGCATATGTCCCTTCAGCCTCAGTGAAAGAGATACTTATCCAGCCTGACATAGACGGGAAGAGGAGCAAATGGATTGCCAAAATTATAGAATTTGAACTTGAAATAAAGCCCACTAAATTGGTTAAAGGCCAAGTTTTAGCTAGGTTGTTGGCTTAATCAAATTGAAAATATTTGGGGGTTAATTTCATAAACATTAGCTCAAAAAATCAGCAAGATGAGTTGTCTGATAAAGGTTCTTAGGTCAGCCACCAATTGGGAGAATACACTTGGTACAAGGACATCATATATTTTCTGCAGAAGTTGCAGCCTCCTGATGATTTGAAAAAGAACAAGGTAAGAGATTTGAAGCTCAAAGTAATGAGATACTATCTTATTGACCAAGTCATGACTGATTTTCACATGAGTCCCAAAAGGTTATGATTGATTTTCATGACAGTTTATTTGGGGGCCATCACTTATGATGAACCACAGCCTATAAAATCCTCAGAGATGGGTATTTGTGGCCTAGCCTTTTTATTGACGTTTGTGCAAAGATTAGAGCTTGTGTCAAGTGCCAAAAGTTTTCTAGAAAGAAACAACTCAAAAATTTTCCATTGAAGCCTATGGTAGCTTCAGGACCATTTCAGCAGTGGAGCTTAGACTTCATTAGGGAAATCCATACCACTTGAAGTGGTCAACATAGGTGGATTTTAAATTTCATTGATTACTTCACCAATTGGATAGAATCCATCACTACAAGGAATGCCTCCCATGAGGTAATCATTAATTTTCTTGAGGATATCATGTCAAGGATATCCCAAAAATAATATCTAGAAAAATTGTTACTGATAATGTTGCATCTTTCAAGGCTGAACCATTGATCAACTTTTGTGAATACTATGGGATTACATTGGTTCATTCTACTCCTTACTATCCTCAAGGAAATGGATTGGTAGAATCCTCTAACAAGAGCCTTATAAAGATCATCAAGCGATTGTTAGAAGACAACAAGAAAGCATGGGAATCAAAGCTGAAATTTGCTTTGTGGGATGATACAGTTACAACAAAGAGATCACTTGTTGTCTCTCCTTTTCAGCTTATGTATGGGGTTGAGACTATCTTTCCTACTCATCTTTCCTTGCCCATGGAAAAATTCTTCTAGGACTACTAAGGAAATCCTGATGATATGGTAGGAAGGATACAACAACTAGTAGAAGTGAAACAAACAAGGGAGAAACTATAGTACAAAGAACAAGACCATCAATAGAATATCAAGCAAGCCTTTGACAAGAAGGTAAGCAAAGAATATTTCCAACTGGGAGATATAGTGCTCAAGTGGGATGCACCCAAGCAAGACAAAGGAAAACATGGTAAATTTTAATCCTTATGGATTGGCCCCTTCAAAATTTCTAAGGCATTTTCAAATAACACTTATAAGTTGCAGAATTTAGAGGATTCCAAAGTTTTTGGTGGCCCTGTCAATGGGCACTTTCTGAAAAATTATTTTTCTTAAGCTATGAGTGGCTTTCCATTTCATTGTAAATATCCTTTTTTTTTTTTTAATTTCTTGTTGAATAAGTGACCCCATAGCCCTAGGATAAGGCACTGAAACTTCTTGTTCTTGGCAACTCATAGGGAGCATGCCATCCCCTGTGGAGCCAATGTTATCACATGAAATTGCCTTGTATCTTTTATCCCTTAGGTTTAATTTTTTATACTTTATACTTTAGGTTTGCTTTATTTTTTTTTGTGTGATTTTCTTAGGTTAGTTTGAACAAATAAAGACTTGTGGTTTTGGCTCAATTTTGGCCCACACATAGATTTTAAGCCTAGGTTCATTCTATGGTTTATGGTTTCGAATCACCTCTTGAATTGACATCAAGCATAACCCACCCGATGATCCAAATGACTTGACACATCACTCCATCCACTCATACTCTTTATCCTTTCCATGATGTCCCTATGTCCGTTAAAGGGGGTCAAATCAAATTTTGAAAAAGGCGTTGCCAACTCACTAGTAGTTTCTGTAGCACACCTTTGTCCTATGATCCTCGTCATATTTCATCATAATCAGCTGAGGTCATGATTTACCTTGTTTTCAGTCCCCTTGTCGTTAAATGAGACGATTAAGATCTGGTCATTTATGAGCCTGCTAATGGTTTAAGCATTTGAATTTTCTCTCAAGCTCGGTGCTACTGAAATCACTAGTTCAGACTAGTTGCAGACTATGCTACATGATCAACTGTCAAATCTAAATTGGAGTCTGATGTGGACGTAGCAGTTTCGTAACTTGTTGCATATCCTCCATTACCAGTCAATCTCCAGGTATTCCGTGAGTCCTCTTAATTGCATGGAAAATTTTTGAGACACCCCTACCTCAACTTTTGGTAGTGCCTGATGCTACAGACTACTTCCTCTCTCATCCATTTTCATCTCTAGATTTTACCCCACAGACTTCATATCAATTTTCCACCTAAATTTCACCTATTCTAGAGGTCAATCCATTTTTATTTTGAATCTTGAGTACCCATTCAGTCACTTCGTCGTTGTGTGCATACTGTGCTATAGAAAGTCACTGCTAAAACTATGCTACATATCCCATGTTTCATGCACTATGTTTTTACTTGGATTGGTCAGTGATTTCTTTTGTATTCAAAGACCCATGCATTAACCTCTTCTTTTAAGTGTATCATCATTAATTCACCTTAAGATATGCTGGAAGTGATTTGAAGAAGTCCCCACCCTTCCAAATATTTGATGACCATGGTGTGGTGATATAAAACTGAACAGTGCATCCCTGTCTTTATTAACTCAAAATTTATTTCTCTCAATTCTAAAGAAAGGCCATCAAACCGGTCTATTTTTAATTCAAGGTGACTTGGAGGAAAATCATTGAGAGAGAGCAACCATTAGTCACTGTCATTTCTCATTTTATTTTCATCTATTTGTTTCTTTTACCCCTCACTACATCAGAACCTTTGATCCCCTATTTATATCCATAGAGACACCTCAAAGAAAGAAGTCTCACAAGGGAGGGAGTGTGGTCAGGATTGAATCCTCTGACATGCACATGTTTGATGCTGAGCCAATATTCAAGGAGGTTTTCCAAAGGGTTGGATGCCTCTATTCTTTCCAAAATATGCAAAGGGGACACCCTGAAGTATCAAGGCCATTTTCATTAAATTTTGATGGAATTAAGACTAAGGTGGGAAACCTTGAGTTTGAGGTATCTAAAGCCTCTATTGGAACAACCAGTGGGATTCCTAATACTTGTGAGAGGTGGTTTAAATCCATGATCCTAAATGTTTCCTTATCCAAGGAATTCCTTAATCCAGACTATCAGACAAACAATTTGTCCAAGGGAGTGCCTAGAAGCCACCTAGTTGAAAGTTTTGATAAAATGTTGAAGATCATCCAGAGATACTTTACATGTGAGGGAAGGTTTAACATGTTATACCAATATCATATAATACTGTTGCTACATTTCACTGGTAAATATGCAATGGATATCCCTTTTAATATTTTGAGGAGCATGAGAAAGATATCTGATAAAGTCCAAGCCAAGTCCAAGGTTGTGGACACTAGTATATTTCACTCTGGGTTGATTAGGATGTTGGTGATGGAAGAATTGAAGAAGAGGAACATGCCTTGGGAACAATTCATTTTCTCTTCCTATATGCATCTTGATATAGCCTCTACTCCTCACTCTAGGATGTAAAGCCCTCTGCCATCTACTAGTGTTGCTCCAACAGGAACAAGCAGGAAGAGAAAAAGAAAAGCCACTACTCAATACAAAGAAGCCCTCAAGGAATTTGAAGAATAAGGGAGAGAGGTTCATCATTCTCCATAGAGATATATTTCACCTCCCCCTGCACTTGAATTGGAAGAAGTCCCTTCATCCATCAAAACCATAGCCAAGAGAGGAAGGATGTTGCATTTCCCTTCACCCGCTCCAACAGCTATGATCATAATAAGGAAGCCTTTTACTATATCATCAATACTCAAGGAAGCTATTGAAATATAAGTCTTACCCAAGGCTTTAGTTCTGAGGAAAGAGAAAGATAAAGGTAAGGGCATAGAGAAGCCTATTGAGGTCATAGACAGAGCCTCTATTCAGCATAAAGATAAGGAGAAAGGAATTGAGAAACCTATTGAGGTGATCAACAAAAACACTCTAGGTAGTAATCCCACTTTCAAAAGATTGATCAGACAACTCAGGGAGGCTAGGAAGGAGGTTGTTCGTTTGAAAGAAAAAAACTTGACTAAGAGAATTAAGATGAAGGAGCTCATGGATATGTACAGTAACACCCTTGATATAGAAATTTTTTTAGCAAGATGATCCCTACCTCTCCATAAGAAACTTAAGAACCTCTACAGGAAAAACAAAGGATTCTAGTATCAAAATAGAAATCTCAAGGAAGAATTGCATAATTTCAAGGATGAATTGTCCCAAAGGAACTTAAATGTTCTGGTACAATTTGCAATTGAAAGAGATGAACCAGTAGTCAAGAATATTACACCTGTAGTCAAGAAGAGTATCCTTGTGAAGGAAAAACATGCTGCCATGATAGAGGGAAGCTCTCATGCAAAAAGGAGGAGTGCTAGGTTGATGAAGTAGTTGGGGGATATAAGATCCATTTTTGTGGTTGGTCTCTTTTTGCAAGAGTAGAGTGATCAAGGAAATATAATTTTTCCACCTATACAGGCATCTACAGGATCCTAGTCCATCAACTAAGTTTTTTGTGATTTTGAAGGATTGGTCTCATCACACAAAAAAAACACAGACATTCTATAGTTCCATAGAGTTGCAGAATCATCTATATAGTATGTTCTAAAATTTCTCTACCTAATATGCTACAAAATATCCTAGCTAAAACTTAACAGTGGCGCTATCAATTCTGTAGAATTGTTTTGATGAGTGGCACTACCGAATCTACAAGACCATTTGAGGTGTGGCGCTACCAAATTTGCAAGACCATTTAAGGTGTGGTGCTACTGAATCTTCAAAATCTATTTCAAGATTGGTTTTACGGAAGCTGCAGAATTCTTTTGGAGGAGGTGATACGAAATCTGCAGAGTTGTTTTGCAAATGGTTCTATAGAATTGGCTACCCAATTCGCTACTGAATGGTGCTATGAGATGACCCTTGCAGTCCAGGGATTCGAATTCATGACTCCTTTGTATTCTTGATGATGTGGAGAGAAGCGACAATCACAGGTGGAAACATGAAGGAAACATACAACCCCTGAAGGACACTTGGTAATGAAAATGAATGTGCCTAAAGGGAGACATGTCATTTAATTCTTGTTGGAGTGGTTACCAACATGGTTCCTAATTTGTAGTAGTCTATTAAGAGCTGTTAGCACAACTGTTAGAATGGTCATTTGTTTAGAGAATTCTAGGGGAGAGAGGCTAGTGTGTACCTCTAGAAGTTTCCTTTCCTTTTGGGTTATAAATACATATTATAAATGATGAGTGAGGTTCGAATGGTTGATTTTCACTCCCTGATTGTAATATTTTTTACTAAATAGACTGTTCTCTGGTTATGTTTTGGACTTGAGAATTTCTTATTAATAGAAGTCAATTTCTCTTTATATCATCTTGTTTCCTCTTATGATGAAGTACTCATGATTGGATGATCCATATGAGATTATTATGGTTTCGTTATGATGAATATTTGATTATAATACTGCTATGATGTTCTTCAGTGTTCTTTAACTTTGAATTCAAGAAGTTCTTGTGTTTGAGTTTTTCCTCGGGTTGCTTGAAGACATGATGTCAATAGCAGACCTTTACACCTCCCTCACTAAATTCTTCCTCCTATTCACTTTTACTCCCATTCACTCACTGAAGCTAATCAAGACCTCATTTTCTTATGCATACTAGCCTAGCTTTCAGAGTTAAAACATTTGTATTCTGAGTCTTGTCCATTTGACCTTTAAATCACTCATTTACATTTACACATACTTTGATGGGTACTGGACTTATCCTCTTTTCAATTTGGGGTTGATTCTTAGTGCTAACAGTCACCAATTCCATGTCCAATCTAAAACAAACCCCACCAAAGTCATTAAAAATTATGGGCTTTTACAGTTTGAAGAAGATGCTACAACCACACCATGGAATTTTTCCTCTCCTCTTAACCTGACACCTGCTACTTGTCCACTTCCTAAGTTCAAAGAGAATATCCCTAGGTTTTGATGGAATAACACTGTCACTACGAATGAACACTTGGTGTCATTTTCTAATTCCTGTCACAACATAGGATCCAATGACAATGATACTTGTATGCACTTATTTGTCAATTCCCTTGATGGGAAGTCTATGGCCAATTTCTTCGATCTCCCTGATAAAATTTTATATACTTGGGAGGAGTTAATATATTGGTTGAAATCCACCTATGGGCAATCCAAAAGCCTAGTGGAGTAGTTATGGGAATACAATAACATCACTTATAAGGATGGTGAGACCATCAAGTCCTTCAACTTGCGTTTCACCAAGTTATACAATCAAATCCCTCAACTCATTCGACCCCAAAACCAAGCCACTTTCATGCATTACTATAATGCATTACCTTCCCCCTATCATCATAGGATTGATCAAAAGGCCATTGATAACCTTGGTTGCACTCTACATACTTGTTTAGAGTATGGAGAATAGGTCTTCCTTAGGGAGATTCAGTTAAACAGATAAACATGTCCACCCTCTTACATCTTGTACAAGACATGAATAATCATATGATAGTGTATGAGAGAAAGGGAAATGTCTCCCCGCTTGCCCCTGGAGCTTCATCCTCTTCTGGACCCCCCTTTAGAAATCCAAATGAAAACAATTTTCAGCCTAAAGCTATCACGCCTCGTAGTTGGTGTAAATTTTGTGAGGAATGCCATGAGGAAAGTACCTGTGAGGTAAAGAATAGTGTCAGAGATAAAATATTTGGTAAAAGACCTGAAACTACCATCGTTGTCTTAGAATTTGTAGATCCAGAAGATGTCATGATCATAAATTCTAGGAATAAATCCTATGCTCCCAAAGGAAAATATGATCCTCCCCCCAATTCTTCTAGATCGAGCTCATCCTCACCAACTGCTACTATTCAGGTTCCTAAGGCTCCTGATAGTCAAGGAACTACCTCCCCTCTTCCAAATAAAATATTCTAAATCAGTTGGCCAACATCAAAGAAAATGCAACTCTTCTAGACATGGTTGTAATCCATGAACAACAGAAGCATCTAAAACAATTCATGGAAGGAAAATCTTACGTTGTAGCGAACCTCTCTGAAGAGGTATATGGAGAGGATTTGTTTGTAAATAAAGTAGGTGAACATAAATTTAGATACCCTGTAAAAAATCCCTCTTTTATATTTATGTAAAGATTATGGATAAGATTGCCCATTGTTGCCTCAATTACGGCAGTTTGGGCCCAATTCTAATGTCAAAGATTATTATGTAAGAGCTAGGCTTGTCTTGTACAAATGAAAATTCCAGAAGCATGCTCTCTTATAATAGTCTACAAAAAACAACCATAGGTGAAATCAAGCACGTGACCTCGGTTTTGTGCATGCACCCTGAAATAAGGAAAACCCTTAATAGTCAGGTAATCGATATGCCACTCGATCATCCTAGGAAGAGATTGGAAAGATTTGACAGGTGGATACATCTCACTCGATGAGACACACTTATCCATTCCTCGGAATGGTAAAAAAATCAGTCCTTAGAGAGGGAAGGATTTCACCTTACATAGAAATTGTTCCACATACGAATGTGAATTACATCGAGGAGGACCTAGGAGTGTATTTCGTCTTCACTAAGGAGGATAACACTCGCTTGGAAAAAATCGACTTAGATTATGGTATGTGTCATATTCACTTTAATGGTTCATGATATAATGAAGGAAACATAGATGACATTATATTGTACTCTCCTGTGGTTAAAATTCCTAACTTTTATTATAGGTTATAGTTTTCTTGCACAAACAATGTCACTGAATTCGAAGCTTTACTATTAGGCATTCAAAATGCCTATAACCTCGGTCTTGGTCACCTTACAGTTTTTGGGAATTCTGAGCTTGTTGTGAACCTTGTACGTAAGATATACTCTCCAAGCAAAAAGTTGATGAAACACTACACCCAAACTGTTTGGGAAATTATCTTGAACCTACTATCTTTCAACATTACTCATGTTAAGAGGGAATTGAACTCAATGGCTGATCGATTAGCTGTTTTTGCAGCCTCTCCTAATAAACAACTTATTCCACAAAGGCATGATTGTACTTTTCAATCTCTATATCGTCCACGTATCCCGGACAATATATAATCATGGCAGGTCTTCGCTAGTGATGAGAGCATCTGTGCTTTCATTAAAAATGAACCTTATAAGCCAAAGGAAATTATATCAATGGAAGATAATAACGGCAACGTGGCCCCCTCACCACCCGCATGTCGGAAGGTCCACGCGCACACACAGGATCTTCTTCTTCTCGGCCTGAAGAACTCCAAGGTTCTTCTATTTCCGTATCGGGAAATCTGCACCCCACTGATTCTCTTATGCGCGACTCCCCTTTCTTTACTTTTCGGAGGATCGGAACTCGCGGCTTCACAAGTTCACTTTCGATCACTGGGCTCTCGAATCCCCGAGACCCGATGACCAGTCAACGCTGACTTTATCTTCCCTATTGGGACTTCTGCTTTGTCAGGATTTTCTCTATCGGGATATCGCTACTTGCGATATCAAGCACTATGATTTTCCGACTCCCGATAACCGATGCAACGAAACTTCGATGTACTCGTGAGGGATGACTCTTCCACGCCTTTACTCCATCGACATTTCGAAGTTCGCGGGATTGCGAATCTGGATGTCAACGGACTCAGGACTTTCCTTTTCCTGATCTGTGATACGTGTACCACCTGTCCTCCACTCACTGACTCCGTCGTGGCCCACACACTCTGCTCTTTAGTTGTCGAGATATCACGTATCGCAATATCGTGATTCGCGTTGAACAAATTTGGAGCTTCGACTTGCGAATCCACGATACACGATACCACGTGTAGATCCGATGGTCCTTGTAACTTGGATCGACGACTCTGCCCCTCCTGAGATTTAAACCTTCGAATGTTCTCGTCGTAACCTCCTTGCACTTCCGCAAGATCCAACGACCCTCGAAACTTCGCAAAATCTCCTCGGGGGATTTTGACCATCCGTGCTTCTTTATGAAATCCACGAAATGAAGAAGTGTCTCTCCATGAGACTCATTCACCTGCTCGCCAGCCTGCGACGCTTTCCTCAGACCTTCAATAACAACTTCCTTGTGCTTATCCTTCAGTGAATTTGAAGGTCTAATCCTCTTGAACTTTTCCACGACTTTAGTCTTCTTGGAACCCTCTTGCATGCAATCCTTGCGGCAATCCTTCAACCTCGACTGAGTGTTGAAGTTCCTCGACTCTGCGCACGCCTGCAGCAACATCCTTTCAGTTCCTTACTCAGGTTCACAACCTGAGGCTTTCCCTTAGCCTACGCACTCCTTGCACATCTCCTCTATGTCCAAATATACTTCTAGGATAAATGAGAACAAAATCTAACTCTAATTGAACCCTTCTGTCAACACACTCCTTGCGGACAATTCGAATGCACTCCTTGCAGGAATCCTCATGCTCAGATAGAGAAACAATTGAAACTCATTCCATCTCCCCCTCAGACTTCAATTCAACCATGAAATCACATACATAGCATATAAAAGCCAATGTATGACAGGAAGAAAACATTCATGAGCATAACATCAATACACAGAGAAACAACACAAACCATGAATTTGAATCAAAGATTTCTTCTATTAATTCAAATGCCTGTACATGGGTGTTCTTCATACAATTCTCTGCATGCTCTTCTCTTCCTACTTCTGAATTGATCATCTTACAATGTATAATGAGGGTGTCTATATTCGTTTTTCCCTCTTGGACTCTAAGCTATCAAATCTATAATTAAATTCCTATCTACCAGCATTAACTATATTAAATGCCGACTATCTACTAAAGGACAAGAGTTATCCGCTCAAGGTCCATTACAATATACAAAGGCACTTTATATTAAATGACTCATTTAATATATGCACAACAATTCCAAAGCATTTTCAAAAATTTATGCTAGCTTGTCCAGCTGTCCTTCGCTTCTGCGCTGGCTCGCTTGTTGTGTTGGCGATGCTCTTGCATCATATTCCTCGGCTTGAAAACTTTCATGGGCTCCTATCCATGAGCTCCTGTACAGTCTTTCCATGCTTCTGTATCACTTCCTCACTCTCCCAGCTGGAATCTTCCACTGGGTGGGCCTTCCATTTGACCAGATACTCATAGTATTCTTTCCTTCTGGTCTTCTTACCCATTCTCTTGTCAAGTATGCATTCCATCTGCGACTTTTCTGCAACTAGAAATTATTTCATCCACTAGATCTCTAGCATCCCATCTCCAGCCTCTGTTTCTCCAGCCCTGTATGGATATAAATCTACGATATTGAATATCGGAGATATTCCGATGCCATCCGGCAACTCGATCTCATAAGCATTTTCTCTGAATTTCTTTAAGACCCTGCATGGACCGATTTTCTTCATTTTCAGTTTGTTGTATGTTCCCCTCAGGAACCTTTCCTTCCTCAAGTGTTCCAGAACTAGATCACCAATTTTTAACTAAAGTTGTCTCTGATGCTGATTTTCTCTGCGCTTGTATTCCTGGATTGATTTTAGCAGTTTCTCCTTCACTCTGCTGTGAAGTTCTTTCATCGCCTCAATGAATTCTTCTGCACTAGAACTGTTAGTCACAGTCTGTTCTGAATCCCTCAGTTCAGAAACCCATCTCGGCTGCATCCCATATATGATCTGAAATGGACTTTTTCCTGTACTTCGATTCACTAAATCATTGTATGCGAACTCTGCCTGTGACAATATGTGGTCCCAACTGCTGTGGTGCTTTGTCACGAAGCTTCTCAGCAAATCTCCCAGACTCTTGTTCAACACTTCTGTATGCCCATCCATATGAGGATGATAAGCATAACTAAATTCCAAATTAGTTCCCAGCTTCTTCCATAAGGTCCTCCAAAAATGCCCTATGAATTTCGTGTCTCTGTCCGAAACTATACTTTTCGGCAAACCATGAAGTCGAATGACCTCCTTAAAAAATAGATTTTCAATGTGAGTCGCATTGTTGGTATTCTGGAATGGGATGAAATGTGCCATCTTAGAAAACCTATCCACTACCACAAATATTGAATCAACACCTCTTTGTGTCTTTGGCAACCCCAATACAAAATCCATGCTTATCGCCTGCCAAGGCCTCTCTGGTATGGGCAATGGCTGATAAAAACCTGCATTCTACTTTCTTCCCTTTGAAAGCTAGAAAATTCGACATCTGTCAAAGAATCGCTTAACCTTTTCTCACATTCTCGGCCAAAAGTATGATTCATTCAGCTTCGCGAATGTTTTATCATGGCCAAAATGTCCTGCCAATCCACCATTGTGCTTCTCTTTTAACAAGTTCTCCCTCATGGAGCAATTCGGAATGCACAATTGATTGCCTAGGAACAAAAATCCCTCCTGGATCATGTAATATATCCAAGGGATCCTATCTCTGAGAATTGGATTCTCAGCTGCTTCATATGCCTCTCCAAAATCTGCATCACCTGCGTACATGTCCCTGAGATTTTCAAAACCCAATGTTTTGACTCGGAACTCCTGCAATAGCAAACATTTCCTGCTCAAAGCATCAGCCACTTTGTTAGAAGTACCCGAAATATGCTTAATCACAAATGTGAAATTCTGCATATACTCTACCCATTTGGCATGTTTCTGATTCAACTTCTCCTGTTGAGTCACAAACTGCAATGCATGGTTATCACTGTACAAAACAAATTCTTTTGGGATTAAGTAATGCCTCCACTTCTTCAGTGCCTGGATGATAGCATAAAATTCTTTATCATACATGGAGTACTTCAATTTCATCTCATTCATCTTCTCGCTAAAGTATGCTATCGACTTGTCCTCCTTACTCAAGACCGCTCCTATGGAAAATTTGCTTGCATCACATTTCACCTGAAATGTCTTCAGGAAATCTGGAAACACCAAAACCGGTTGTTCCGTGATCTTCTGCTTCAATAGATTGAAGCTCTTCTCAGCCTCTACTGTCCAGTGAAAAGACTTATGCCACTTCTTCACTGTATCCATCATCGATGTGTTGATCCCACTGAAATTCCTGATGAACTTCCGGTAGAAACTAGCCAAACCATGAAAACTTCTCACCTCGAAAATATTTTTCAGTGCTGGCCAATTCTTGATCACTTCTACCTTATCCAGATCCATCCTCAACTCATTCGAAGATATAACAAAACCCAAGTAAATAAGCTCTGTCTTCATAAATGAGGACTTCTTCATGTTAATCAGTAGCTTCTCCTATTGTAGCTTCCTCATCACTGTAGCCAAATGCTTCAAGTGTTCTGCCACTAATTTACTGTAAATCAGTATATCATCCAAATACACGATGAAAAATTTCCCGATGAATTCCCTCAGGACTTCATTCATCAACCTCATAAAGGTACTTAGCACATTTGTTAATCCAAATGGCATAACAAGCCATTCATACAAACCTTCGTTTGTCTTGAATGTTGTTTTCCATTCATCGCCTTCTCTCATGCGAATCTGGTGGTATCCGCTTTTCAAATCAATCTTTGAAAAGTACTTTTCCCCACTCAGGCAATCCATCAGATCATCCATTCTCGACAATGGGAACCTGTACCTAATGGTTATCTTATTGATCGCCCTTGAGTCGTTACACATTCTCCAACCTCCATCCTTCTTTGGAATGAGTACCGTCGGAACGGTACACGGGCTTAGGCTTTCTCTGACTAATCATTTGTCTAACAACTCTTGGACCTGCCTCTTAACCTCCTCATTCTCTTGCGGTGTCAACCTATACGCAGATTTATTCGAAAAACTAGCTCCCGGTATGAGGTCTATATGATGACTCACACTCCTCATCGGTGGCAACGAACGAGGTAATTCGTCCACTATGATGTCAGTGAACTCTTCCCGCAGTTCCTGAACTTCATCTGGTAGATCATCCACTCTTGTGCTAGTCAAAACAATCCTCGGTTTCTTGACTACAAACAACTGTGAATCTTCTTTCTTCTTAACCTCCGTAAGAAGCTCCTTTCCACTCATGAGAAGTATTGTGTTGCTCACTTCCGGCTTCACCTCCTTATCCTTTATCGGAAGCAACATATGGGTTCTCCCATTCTTCTCCAGGGTATATGTGTTCATTCTCCCATCATGAATCACATTTTTGTCATATTTCCATGGTCTACCCAGCAATAGATGACATACATCCATAGGAATAACATCACATAAGATCTTATCATTGTACCCTCCTATCTTGAATTCAACCAAGCATTGTTTAGTAACAGTTACCCGGTGTCCCTTTTATAGCCATGAAACTCTGTATGGGCTTGGATGATCAGTTGTCTCTAGCTCCAGCTTTTCTACCATCTCCGTAGATACGAGATTATCTGTGCTACCACTGTCTATAATGACCTTGCACACCCTGTCCTTGGTCTTGCAAGTTGTTCTGAAAAGTCTGGTCCTTTGGACTGAACTCTCCACCTCCTTCTCGGGTTTCAAAAGGACTTTTCGCATCATAAGAAATCTTTCGCCTTCTGCATCTTCGGCCTCAACATCCTGCCTCTGCGCTTCGGTGATGTGAGATTCTCCAATGTCCTTCCTTTTCTCTGGACACTCGTAAGACTTGTGCCCATTCTTCCCACATGTGAAGCAAGTGATTACTCTACCTCTTCCTCTTCCTCTACCTCTGGTACGAGGAAAAGTGTTGTTGTCAGCATATCCTCTGCTTTGCTCTGTATGCTTCCCTCTCTATTCAACATATGGCCCTCTCTATGAGGTTCCACCTCTTTCAACTTTACCCTGAGGTTTCTTCCATTCCTCCTTGGGCTTCTGGTATTTGTCCTGGGAAACTACTTTGCCTCTGGGCTGACTTCTGCCTCGGCCCCTCTGACTCTGGTTTCGGCTCAGATTCTCTTCGGCTTTCAGAGCCATATGATAAGCATCCTCCACTGTTCGTATGGTTACCATGCTTAATTCATCCTGAATGTCATATCTCATACCATTCAGATATCTAGCAACCTTCTCATCATCGCTCTCCCGATGACCTGCTCTGATGTTCAGTCGATAGAATTCCTCAGTGTACTCCTTCACTGTCATCAGCTTCTGTCTCAGGTTCTGCATCCTCTTGAACAGAGTAATTTGGTAATCTCTAGGGATGAATTTTTCCTTCATCTTTGCAATCATTCGATCCCAGCTTTTAATTTTCTTCTTGCCTTTGTAGCGTCTATCTTCTTGTAGCTCATCCCACCACAATGTTGCATGTCCTTTCAGACATGTGACAACATTCTTTACCTTCTTGTCCTCCTCGACATATTCATAGTCGAAGTAGGTGTCCAGAGCTCTAATCCAATCTAGTAGCTCCTCTGCATCCAGATTCCCCTCATAAACTGGAATGTCCATTTTCACCTTTGCACCCATTCTGGAAATAGCTTTAATTAGTCGTTCACTGGTGGCATCCTCGGCTGCAACTTCCTCGTCCCGTTCGGCTTCTATCTCGCTCTCAAAATCACTCAGATCCCCTGCACTAGCTGTGCATCTTTGCGCTGTCTCCATATCCTCGAGTCTTGCTTGGAGATCTCTCATTTGTCTCTCCATTTCTGGATTGACTACCTGCCTGCCTCTTCTTCGCACCTCCCTATCCTCTGGATTGGGTGACTATCTTTCTCTTCTTAGTGGCATGGAAAATTTATTTCTCTGCTACAGAAAGCAAAGAAATTTTCCTTCTCTAATACCACTTTGATGGCAACGCGGCCCCCTCACCACCCGCAGGTCGGAAGGTCCATGTGCACACACAGGATCTTCTTCTTCTCGGCCCGAAGAACTCCAAGGTTCTTCTATTTCCCTATCAGGAAATCTGCACCCCACAGATTCTCTTCTGCGCGACTCCCCTTTATTTACTTTTTGGAGGATCGGAACTCACGGCTTCACAAGTTCACTTTCGATCACTGGGCTCTCGAATCCCCGAGACCCGATGGCCAGTCAACATTGACTTTATCTTCCCTGTCGGGACTTCTGCTTTGTCAGGATTTTCTCTATCGGGATATCGCTACTCGTGATATCGAGCACTATGATTTTCCGACTCCTGATAACCGATGCAACGAAACTTCGATGTACTCGTGAGGGCTGACTCTTCCACGCCTTTACTCCATCGACATTTCAGAGTTTACGGGATCGCGAATCTGGATGTCAATGGACTTAGGACTTTCATTTTCTCGATCCCCGATATGCATGCCACCTGTCCTCCACTCACTGACTCCATTGTGGCCCATGCACTCTTCTCTTTAGTTGTCGGGATATCGCGTATCGCAATATCGCAATTCTCGTTGCACAAATTTGGAGCTTTGACTTGCGAATCCCTGATACACGATACCATGTGTAGATCCGACATTCCTTGTAACTTGGATCGACGGCTCTGCCCCTCCTTAGCTTTAAACATTCAGACATTCTCGCCGTAACCTCCTTGCACTTCCGTAAGATCCAACGGCCCTAGAAACTTCGCGAAATCTCCTCGGGGGATTTCGACCGTCCATGCTTCTTTATAAAATCCGCGAAATGAAGAAGTGTATCTCCACGAGACTCATTCACCTGCTCGCCAGCCTGCGACGCTTTCCTCAAACCTTCAATAGCAGCTTCCCTGTGCTTATCCTTCAGTGAATTCGAAGGTCTACTCCTCCTAAACTTTTCCACGACTTCAGTCTTCTTGGAACCCTCTTGCATGCACTCCTTGTGGCAATCCTTCAACCTCGACTGAGTGTTGAATTTCCTCGACTCTGCGCATGCCTGCAGCAACAGCCTTCCAGTTCTTTACTCAGGTTCACAACCTGAGGCTTTCCCTTGGCCTGCGCACTCCTTGCACGGCTCCTCTGTGTCCAACTATACTTCTAGGATAAATGAGAACAAAAGCTAACTCTAATTGAACCCTTATGTCAACACACTCCTTGCAGACAATTCGACTACACTCATTGCAGGAATCCTCAGGCTCAAATAGAGAAACAATTGAAACTCATTCCATATCCCCCTCAGAATTCAATTCAACGATGAAATCACATACACAACATATAAAAGCCAATGTATGACAGGAAGAAAACATTCATGAGCATAACATCAATACACAGAGAAACAACACAAACCATGAATTGAATCAAATCTATATATAAATTCCTATCTACCAGCATTAACTATATTAAATGTCGACTATCTACTAAAGGATGAGAGATATCCGCTCAAGGTCCATTACAATATACGAAGACGCTTTATCTTAAATGACTCATTTAAGATATGTGCAACAATTCCAAAGCATTTTCAAAAATTTATGCTAGCTTGTCCAGCTGTCCTTCACTTCTGCGTTGGCTCGCTTGTTGTGCTGGCGATGCTCCTGCATCAGATAACAAGATTCCTAAGGGGTTAAATCCTCCAGAAATTTCATTTTCATCGAGTGATGTAGGAAACAAAGAGAAACATAAAGAAGAGGATTCGAAAAGGAAGGTGGGTGAAACCATCTCTTTGAACATTGGAACACCCGAGTCCCCAAAGAATGTTAAAATAGGTGCCCAATGTTCGGATGAAGAAAAATTAAAGTTTTCCATACTGCTTGGTGAATTTCAAGATGTTTTTGCTTGTTATTATGAGGATCTTCTAGATTTTTGTGCATTGAATCGGGATAGCATAAAAGATCACTTTCCTCTCCCTAGCATGGAAATTATTTTGTAGCAAGTCAGAGGGTCGCATATGATGTCCTTATTTGATGGTTTCTCTAGTTACAATCAAATCAAGGTAAAAAGGGAAGATAAATATAAAACCACATTTATTACTCGTTGGGGAACTTTTTCTTATGAATGTATGCCTTTTGGCTTATCCAATGTAGGTGCCACTTTTCAAAGAACTATGCAAATAGATTTTGATTATTTGATCGACAAGATTATTCAGATCTATCTTTATGACTTAACTGTGTGCTCTAAGAACCAACCAAATCATTTTGGTCATCTTAAAAGAGTTCTCATGCGATGTAGGAAATTTGGAATTTCTCTAAATCCATCTAAGTCTATTTTCAACGTTACCAAGGGAAACCTCCTTGGACACATTATCTTCAATTCAGGAATAAGCATTGATCTTGAAAGGATTGTTACTATCCTAAATCTTCCAGCTCCCACTTCCAAGAAGGAGGTTCAATATTTTATGGGGGTTATTAACTTTGTTTGTAGGTTTGTTGCTAATTTTTTTGTAATGGTGTCGAGAACCAAATATCAATATAGCATAGAAAAACCTCAAAATAAGTACTCAACGCCTTGAAAAAGAGATAATTTTAGATAATAAGCCTCTTCGAGGGGGAAACCTCCTTTTACCCCACATAAATGTTCAAGTACAAGATGACTCCAAATGAAAA
>JZKD02S1610922.1:286443-299435 GCA_000966675.3 Picea glauca | reverse complement strand
TTTTCTACCCTACGGACTAGCAAGCTAGGGCTTTAAACTTGCATGCAGATCATGACCCTTCAAGAATAACTTTTAACCTCCTACCCAAACCTATAACCCTTTTTATCAGGAAAACACGAGAATAATCAACTAACCTTTTTATCGACGGTTGAAGTAGATCCTCCGTTGATATTTTATCTCCTTACTGCTGTTGCTCCTTCCACAAAGCTTCCTGCAATCAAGAAAAAACTACGCATGCATGCTACTGATCTACTATAGGGTTAGAGATAAAACATAAATCAAATAACATAGATGAGACTCATGTATTCGGGACGGGAAAAGTATCTTTTTCATTAATCTCAATATGAATCAACTTACAATGATGTTAGAGACAGGCCACCGTTCCTCGATCCTGATCCTGGGCTCCTCCTCTTCTTTTTTCCTCCAACTGTTTTGCTTGAATTTCTCCTAAAGCTTGAGGAAAGGCTAAAGGGTTGGGACAATAATGGACTTGGAAATTTGGTAGAGTTTCTTTGCTATGATTTTTCCTTCTTTTGAATAGTACCCCTACCCCTCCTTTTATAGGCTAGAAGGAGCTAGGGTTTTTGGCGAACTCTCGGCCATGCATGGCTGGGAGTTCCAGTTAACTGACAAAATGCTCTTCGTCCCGGCGGAAACTTTCCTGATTTTTTTCTTTGTTAGGTAAACGCAGGTTGTAGTGGGCTAGCCCGCGGTCACCTGCATGTAGTAGAAGGCCAACAAGCGGTCCAACGCGCCCAGTGATAGGTTAGGGCGCAGGTTGCTTGATTTAAGTGGTTTTTTGAGGTTTTGTTCAACATGGCTTTGTCTAGGAAGAGGCATGAGTTGGCCTGATGCCAGGTAAGCCTGTGTGGTGCATTTTAGGGTTATAACACTCCTCCACCAGATGATACTGAAGCAATTTCTTCTGAGATGATGTCCAACTATTGTACCTCTTCTTTCTTTTTCTTCCTGCTAATGTTGGGTGCATCATACTCTTTGCGAGTAACCACCAGGTTTCCAATGAGTTCTCGATCGGACAGTTCTGCCTGGTTGATTGGTATAAAGTACTATGTGGACCATTCCTTAGTGATCTCCTCCATATCTTCCTTGGTGATATTATAGTATGACTGTAGCTCTTCTTTACTCTCATCTGCATGCGCAATGATATATATAAAATGCCTATCTACGCAGAACTTCATCAGGGGACTAAATTTGTCCAGAGTGTTCGGTGTCATACGGGGGAACGAATCAATATCCCATTTTAGTTGCAGGTAGTAGGAATGGAATACTGTGTTCGGCTGCCACTATTTTCCCATATAGCTTGAATACCAAAGTGTTCTAAACTTCGTAGCAAGCAGCTCGAACGACTCAACGTCAGGGAAGGTCGCACCTTACGACATCTCCCAAGTAGTAAATGCTACGAGGATCAAGAGCCATCTAAAGTGGAACTCATAGCCATGATCCTGAGCTTTGTGACAATCCTTTTCTAACATCTTGACTAAGTAACTAACCCAATTCATCTATAATCCTTCCACACACTTTCCCGTGAGGTCAGCGACAAACCTCATGACTTGCGTGGGTCTGTTATTCATAACTAGATTACCAACAATCAACTGGAAAGCAAGGCACACCATGCCATTTTGAATAGAGGCTACCTTGTAGCCTCCTATTCCCTTCTCTACATCACCATAAGTATCTTTAATCCTTTGTGCCAGGGCATGATCTACAACCTTCCTTGGGTAAACATTTTGTGGGTCAGGTCCCTGCATACTTAGGTTGGTGATCCTATGGATCAACGCCGAATATACAGTGATGTGTCTGTCTAGCCATAAGTAACCGTCGTGGAAGAACGACAACAGGGGTTTAGTGCACGCGTTAACCTCATGGTGCCTTCCAAAATGTGGGATTTTCATTACATTCAGGCTAGTGGATTGTGCGATGTTCATGGTCCATGGTTGGGGAATGATTTTCAGTTTCTTTGCCTTCATCTTGGTCAAGTACTTGTGAGGCGCGAGCATGCCATAGGTATTTTGGTCTCCTAGATTATAGTCACTGATCTTTAGAGTTGGAATTCTCTCCAATTGCGGTCTGATTGCACGTATCTTCTTTGGGAGGTACGTCGTGATAACTGTGTAGTTGAAATCCCTCAGGACTCTATCACAACTTACCACACCGGCCAAAGGTGGGATGTAGTTGGGCAGGATGGATGGGATTAACTTCGTGTTTGCTAAGTCATCTATATGCTTAGTCCTTTTCTCTTATGCAGCTTCGGATGGTCCAGATCCGTGAGCATTCGACGGGGAGGATTGCACTCCTCTCATCGATGAGGCTTGAAATCCTGCGGACATCAATCTCTCTTCCATTAGATCAATTAAAATTTCATCTACTAACTTTTCCACAACGTTGAGCTCGTCCGACATGGACACTCGATATTGGATATTTGAGGCTGATGAAAAATTTCTCAATGCAATAGAATGGATGGAAAGGTCTCAATAAGAACATCATAGTAACAATGAGTTCTCTAGTTATCTTGGATAAAATTCGCGAAAGTGTGCTCAACACAAAAGTCGATGGGATAAGTAGACAACGATGTAATGTATCCTTCCAACAGACAAGAAGCCTTCATCAATGTAGTTATGTTTGTTACAATGAGGTCCCAATGGTCCGATGGCAAGATTTCTGATCATAATTGTTGTTCTAACCATTCGAGAATGTTAATCTAATGGTTATAATTCCTCCAATGGTCATATCATTCCTTCATGGCGAAGTGCCAATCTGAGTTGCTCTGATATTCCTACGAAGTTCAAATTCTGGAGACCTTCCTTTTGCAAAGTATTCTCTGGAACTTCCTGTAATTTCTCCAACACTTATTTCTTCTTGTTGAGTTTTCTAACCTTATACAATGTGATATGTGTTATTGGGTTCCTCTTCCCATTATGTTTCTTATCTTCTCTTGGCATAATAACTTCTCATTGTTGATGATCTTTCATACGGTTGAAGGGTAATACTTCTTCGTTGTCTGGGGTAAGTGCTCTATTTTCTCACGTTCTTTAAACTTCGACACCCAAGTCTCTGGTATTCGACCTGTTCTCATGTTCTTCTATCAAGTGCACTATTCTCTTAGTCATGAAATATTTTAATGCTTTTTTTTTCTAGGGCTTCTTCTTGTTTTCTCTAGATCTGATCTTTCTCAATCCAAGTTTTTCCTATCAACATGGCAAATGGGGTGTTGTCCTCAATAAATTTAACAACCTCAAATTCTTCTTCTGTCGAAGTGCCATGAGAACTCATAGATGTCTGGGTAAGTATTCCACATAGGGTTATCAACATTCCTCTAAATAATCCTATTCCTCCCAATGACAGAATCATAGCAGACTTTCCTAAAATTTCCCAAGTTCTTTCTGTCATAATATTCACATGTGTTTCCTCATCCAGAACACAGTCTATGTCGAAGTCTCCTATTCTTGTTTATGTGCACTCTTTCTCTTTGAATATCTCCGATAAGTTGATATCTTTGTGGTCATTCAAGGTTTCTTTCATTTGTAGTAATACAGTTTCTAATTCTTTCCGGGGTTCTTAAACAATCTTAGTTTCTTGGCCTTTCTCAAGATTTTCTTGTCTCATATTCATTCTTTCAACCTTAGCAATCATTCTAGGGAAATCTAGAACATCATGGTCCATAGCTTTACAACAAAGACAACTAGGTATTCTATCAGGGCAATCCTTAGCAAGATGGCCCGACCTCCTGTAGCTATAACAAAGGGTTAATCCTCTCTTTCTCTTAAATGATCCCCATCCTTTCTTGTACTACGCACTAGGATAATAGTAACTAACCTGCAAAAAATTCTTCCTAGGATCCTTCATCCATTTTTTAGTCCAAACATTTTTTCTATGCATAAGAATAACATATCTTTCATTCTTTCTACTAGATCTACTCATATCAAACATTCATTCTTCTAGTTGTTCCCTAGTTTTCAGACTAGGACAAAATTTATCAAACATACCTAGATGCATACTATTGGAACAAAAATTTCCACTTATCTTACCTTTAAAAGATACAAATCTTTCAGATCTTACCTCTTTTCTTCAAATCCGCCTCCTTTCTTAGCATATAACTTCACACTTAAGTAGAATAATGCACACTAAAACAACAGATCTATTCACAAATATTTCTTTCTTTTCCTCATTTCCCAACAATCACAATTTCAGGTCCTGGAAACATAACCATTTGTTGGCACAGGGGTAGACCTGGGGTTCAACGCTTCAACAATGCACCAACAAAACCCTAGCTACTGGCCCTTTTGGCAACACCTGTGAAGAAGATGAAGTCTCACCCGAGGTAGAGGTAGGGGTGGTTGCATAACTCAGGTGTCTGCAACCTAGCTGGGACATGGATCTGTGATAAAAGCACTCTAAAAAATCACTTAGCAATTACCATTCATTAGTATTTAACCAGTATTTACTTCGTAGATAAAAACCCTAATTACAGAGTAATACAATACTCAACCAGATCCACATATCTAAGCACTTAATATAAAGAAACAGATCAGATATAGCATTCATTCACATCACTGAGCACTAAACTATTATATCATATGCTTCTAAAATTCGTAAAGATAACAACTCTAAGCATAAATCACATCAAAGGCTCAAAGAAATAATCAAAATGTACAAAGAAACCATAACATAGGATATACGTGGTTCACCCCCAGGCTATGTCCACCAACTCTTCTCGTTTTTATTATCTTCTTGTCAAGATTCTTACAAGCACATAGCATCAAAATCCTACTCCACAAAGGATAGGAGATCTGTGCACACCTTGCAAGATCCTCCTTCCCTAAGCTAGGTTGCAACACAAATCCCTTACATAGTCTATTACAATCACTTGCACTTAGCCTTGCAAGTCTCACACAGTATGCACAAAGAAATTACAACTATCACTTGCCCTTAGCACCTAGCATCACACACGCACACACACACACACACACACCTTACTTACATCTCCTATCTTTTTATTTATGCATTACAAAAGGGCCTAAACATGGGTAAACACATGGGCCAACATCCCATACCCGTTACATAAGCCCCAAACCCAAAAATGCCCTAAAAAGGGGCCAAGATCCCGCAGTCTCCACTTCAACTTGCGCTCCACCTTAGACAGCCTATCGAAGTCCCAAAATAGGTCAAACCTGACCAAGTATCTCCAAAACTTGGTCAAATTCCAACACAATCTAATAAAGAACATTATCATCATTTGAAAAAGGTCTTCTTGAAGTGCATAAATTTTTGTCTCTCTCTCAATCCTAAAAATTCATTGTTTGCTATGAAGGAGGGGAAATTATTGGGGCACATTGTATCCGCTGAAGGGGAAAGAATTGATTCAAGTAGAGTAGAAGCCATCTAGACCTTGTCTCTCCCTAGATCCAAGAAATAAGCTCAGTCTTTCTTGGGGAAAATCATTTTTATAAGAAGGTTCATTTCAAATTTTGTTGAATTGGTAAATTACATTACAACCATGCTGAGGAAAGGAAATGAAGTCAAATGGATTACTGAGTCTCGAAATTATTTTGATCAAATAAAAAATGATTTGAATTAAGCACTTGTGCTCATCATCCCTGACTACTCCAATGATTTTATGATATTTTCTTTTTATTCACTTGACACAATAGCTTCTTTTTATTTGCAAAAAAATGCAGAAAGGTTAGAGCAACCTATTACCTTTTTTAGTAGGGCATTGAAGGATGCATGAATAAAATATGACATCATGGAAAATTAGGCTTATGATTTGGTCAAAGCCCTCAAGGATTTAAAAGTATATGTGTTTCATTCAAAATTTGTTGCATATGTCCCTTCAGACTCAGTGAAAGAGATACTTATCCAACCTGACATAGATGGGAAGAGGAGCAAATGGATTGCCAAAATTATAGAATTTGACCTTGAAATAAAGCCCACTAAATTGGTTAAAGGCCAAGTTTTAGATACGTTTTTGGCTTAATCAAATTGAAAAGATTTGGGGGTTGATTTCATAAACATTAGCTCAAAAAATCAGCAAGATAAGTTGTCTAATAAAGGTTCTTAGGTCAGCCCCCAATTGGTAGAATACACTTGGTACAAGGACATCATATATTTTCTGCAGAAGTTGCAGCCTCCTGATGATTTGAAAAAGAACAAGGTAAGAGATTTGAAGCTCAAAGTAATGAGATACTATCTTATTGACCAAGTCATGACTAATTTTCACATGTGGCCCAAAAGGTTATGACTGATTTTCATGATAGTTTATGTGGGGGCCATCACTTATGGAGAACCATAGCCTATAAAATCCTTAGAGATGGGTATTTTTGGCCTAGCCTTTTTACTGACATCTGTGAAAATATAATATCTTGTGTCAAGTGCCAAAAGTTTTCTAGAAAGCAACAACTCGAAAAATTTCCATTGAAGCATGTGGTAGCTTTAGGACCATTTCAGCAGTGGGGCTTAGACTTCATTAGGGAAATCCATACAGCTTGAAGTGGTCAACATAGGTGGATTTTAATTGTCACTGATTACTTCACCAAGTGGATAGAAACCATCACTACAAGGAATGTCTCCCATGAGATAATCATTAATTTTCTTGACGATATCATGTCAAGATTTGGTTGTCTAAGAAAAATTGTTACTGATAATGCTGCATCTTTCAAGGCTGAACCATTGATCAAGTTTTGTGAACAGTATGGGATTATATTGGTTCATTCTACTCCTTACTATCCTCAAGGAAATGGATTGGTAGAATCCTCTAACAAGAGCCTTGTAAATATCATCAAGTGATTGTTAGAAGACAACAAGAAAGCATGGGAATCAAAGCTGAAATTTTCTTTGTGGGCTGATACAGTTACAACAAAGAGATCACTTGTTGTCTCTCCTTTTCAACTTATGTATGGGGTTCAAGCTATCTTTCCTACTCATCTTTCCTTGCCCGTGGAAAAATTCTTCTAGGACTACTAAGGAGAACCTGATGATATGGTAAGAAGGATACAACAACTAGTAGAAGTGCAACAAACAAGGGAGCAACTACAGTACAAAGCACGAGACCATCAATAGAATATCAAGAAAGCCTTTGACAACAAGGTAAGCAAAGAATATTTCCAACTGGGATATATAGTGCTCAAGTGGGATGCACCCAAGAAAGACAAAGGAAAACATGGTAAATTTTAATCCTTGTGGATTGGCCCCTTCAAACTTTTTGAGGAATTTTCAAATAACACTTATAAGTTGCAGAATTTAGAGGATTCCAAATTTTTTGGTGGCCCTGTCAATGGGCACTTTATGAAAAATTATTTTTCTTAAGCCATGAGTGGCTTTCCATTTCATTGTAAATATCCTTTTTTTTTTTAATTTCTGGTTGAATAAGTGACCCCATAGCCCTAGGATAAGGCACTGAAACTGCTTGTTCTTGGCAGCTCATAGGGAGCATGCCATCCCCTGTGGAACCAATGTTATCAAATGAAATTGCCTTGTATCTTTTATCCCTTAGGTTTATTTTTTTATACTTTATACTTTAGGTTTTCTTTATTTTTCTTTGTGTGATTTCCTTAGGTTAGTTTGAACAAATAAAGACTTGCGGTTGTTCGTTTGAAAGAAAAAAAATTGATTGAGAGAATTAAGATGAAGGAGGTCATGGATATGTACAGTAACACCCTTGATTTGGAAAAAAATTCAGCAAGATGATGCCTACCTCTCCATAAGGAACTTAAGAACCTCTACAGGAAAAACAAAGGATTCTAGTATCAAAATAGAAATCTCAAGGAAGAATTGCATAATTTCAAGGATGAATTGTCCCGGAGGAACTTAAATGTTCTAGTACAATTTGCAATTGAAAGAGATGAACCTGTAGTCAAGAATATTACACCTGTAGTCAAGAAGAGTATCCATGTGAAAGAAAAACATGCTGCCATGATAGAGGGAAGCTCTCCTGCAACAAGGAGGAGTGCTAGGTTGATGAAGTAGTTTGGGGATATAAGATCCATTTTTGTGGGTGGTCTCTTTTTGCAAGAGTAAAGTGATCAAAAAAATATAATTTTTCCACCTATATAGGCATCTACAGGATCCTAGTCCATACACAGACATTCTATAGTTCCATGGAGTTGCAGAATCGTCTATATAGTATGTTCTGAAATTTTTCTACCTAATATGCTACAAAATATCCTAGCTAAAACTTAACGGTGGCACTATCGATTCTGCAGAACTGTTTTGATGAGTGGCACTATCGAATCTACAAGACCATTTGAGGTGTGGTGCTATTGAATCTGCAAGACCATTTAAGGTGTGGTGCTACCGAATCTTCAAAATTTATTTCAAGATTGGTTCTACGGAAACTGCAGAATTGTTTTGGAGGAGGTGCTACAAAATATGCAGAGTTGTTTTGCAAATGGCGCTACAGAATTGGCTAACCGATTCGCTACGGAATGGGGCTATGAATTGACCCTTGCAATCCAGGGATTAAAATATATGACTCCGTGGTATGGTTGATGATGTGGAGAGAAGCGACAATCATAGGTGGAAACATGAAGGAAACATACAACCCCTGGAGGACACTTGGTAATGAAAAGGAATGTGCCTAAAGGGAGACATTTCATTTAATTCTTGTTGGAGTGGTTACCAACATGGTTCCTAATTTGTAGCAGTCTATTAAGAGTTGTTAGCACAACTGTTAGAATGGCCATTTTTTTACATAATTCTAGGGGAGGGAGGCCAGCGTGTACCTCTAGAAGTTTCCTTTCCTTTTAGGTTATAAATACATATTCTAAATGATGAGTGAGGTTCGAATGGTTGATTTTCACTCCTTGGTTGTAATATTTATGACTAAATAGACTTTTCTCTGGTTATGTTTTGGACTTGAGAATTTTTTATTAATAGAAGTCAATTTCTCTTTATATCATCTTATTGCCTCTTATGATGTAGTACTCATGATTGGATGATCCATATGAGATTATTATGGTTGTGTTATGATGAATATGTGATTATAATACTGCTATGATGTTCTTTAGTGTTCTTTAACTTTGAATTCAAGAAGTTCTTGTGTTTGAGTTTTTCTTCCTTGGGCTGCTTGAAGACTTGATGTCAATAACAAACCTTTACACCTCCCTCACTAAATTCTTCCTCCTATTCACTTTTACTCCCATTCACTGACTGAAGCTAATCAAGACCTCATTTTCTTATGCATACTAACCTAGATTTTTGAGTTAAAACATTATTATTCTAAGTCTTGTCCATTTGACCTTTAAATCACTCATTTACATTTACACATACTTTGATTGGTACTCGACTTATCCTCTTTGCAATCTGAGGTTGATTCTTAGTGCTAACAGTCACCAATTCCATGTCCAATCTACCACAAACCCCACCAAATTCATTAAAAAGTATGGGCTTTTTTAGTTTGAAGAAGATGCTACAACCATACCGTGGCATTTTTCCTCTCCTCTTAACCTGACACCTGTTACTTGTACACTTCCTAAGTTCAAAGAGAATATCCCTAGGTTTTGAGGGAATAACACTGTCACTATGAATGAACACTTGGTGGCATTTTCTAATTCCTATCACAACATAGGATCCAATGATACTATGATACTTGTATGCGCTTATTTGTCAATTCCCTTGATGGGAAGGTTGTGGCCAATTTCTTTGATCTCCCTGATAAGATTTTATCTACTTGGGAGGAGTTAATCTATTGGTTCAAATCCACCTATGGAAAGTCCAAAAGCCCAGCCGAGCAGTTATGAGAATACAATAACATCACTTACAAGGATGGTGAGACCATCATGTCCTTCAACTTGCGTTTCACCAAGTTATACAATCAAATCCCTCAACTCATTCGAACCCAAAACCAAGCCACTTTCATGCATTACTATAATGCATTACCTTCCCCCTATCATCATAGGCTTGATGAAAAGGCCATTGATAACCTTGGTTCCACTCTACATACTTGTTTAGAGTATGAAGAACAGGTCTTCCTCGGGGAGATTCAATTAAACAGACAGACATGTCCGCCCTCTTACATATTGTACAAGACATGAATAATCATATGATAGCGTATGAGCGAAAGGGAAATGTCTCCCCTCTTACCCCTGGAGCTTCATCCTCTTCTAGACCCCCCTTTAGAAATCCAAATGAAAACAATTTTCAGCCTAAAGCTATCATGCCTCGTAGTTGGTGTAAATTTTGTGAGGAATGCCATGAGGAAAGTACCCGTGAGGTAAAGAATAGTGTCAGAGATAAAATATTTGGTAAAAGACCTGAAAATACCATCGTTGTCTTAGAATTTGCAGAGCCAGAATATGTCATGATCATAAATTCTAGGAATAAATCCTATGCTCCCAAAGGAAAATATGATCCTCCCCCCAATTCTTCTAGATCGAGCTCATCCTGACCAACTTCTACTTTTCAGGTTCCTAAAGCTATTGATAGTCAAGGAACTACCTCCCCTCTTCCAAATACAATATTCTAAATCAGTTGGCCAACATCAAAGAAAATGCAACTCTTCTGGACATGGTTGTAATCCCTGAACAGCAGAAGCTTCTAAAACAATTCATGGAAGGAAAATCTTACGTTGTAGTGAACCTCTCTGAAGATGTATATGGAGAGGATTCATTTGTAAATAAAGTAGGTGAACATAACTTTAGATACCCTGTAAAAAATCCCTCTTTTATATTTCTGTAAAGATTATGGATAAGATTTCCCATTGTTGCCTCATTTATGGTGGTTTGGGCCCAAGTGTAATGTCAAAGATTATTATGTAAGAGCTAGGCTTGTCTTGTACAAATGAAAATTCCAGAAGCATGCTCTCTTATAATAGTCTACAAAAAACGACCATAGGTGAAATTAAGCATGTGACCTTGGTTTTGTGCATGCACCCTAAAATAAGGAAAACCCTTAATATTCAAGTAATCGATATGCCACTCAATCATCCTAGGAAGAGATTGGAAAGATTTGACAGATGGATACATCTCACTCGACGAGACACACTTATCCATTCCTCAAAATGGTAAAAACATCAGTCCTTAGAGAGAGAAGGATTTCACCTTACATATAAATTGTTCCACATACAAATGTGAATTACATCGAGGAGGACCTAGGAGTGTATTCCATCTTCACCGAGGAGGATAACACTCCCTAGGAACAAATTGACTTAGATGACGATATGTGGCATATGCACTTTAATGGTTCATGATCTAATGAAGGAAACATAGATGATATTATATTGTACTCTCTTGTGGTTAAAATTTCTAACTTTTATTATAGGTTATAGTTTTCTTGCACAAACAATGTCATTGAATTCAAAACTTTACTATTAGGAATTCAAAATGACTATAACCTCGGTCGTGGTCACCTGACAGTTTTTGGGGATTCCGAGCTTGTTGTGAACTTTGTACGTAAGATATACTCTCCTAGCAACAAGTTGATGAAACACTGCACCCAAACTGTTTGGGAAATTATCTTGAACCTACTATCTTTCAACATTACTCATGTTAAGAGGGAGTTGAACTGAATGGCTGATCGATTAGTTGTTTTTGCAGCCTCTCCTAATCGACAACTTCTTCCACAAAGACATGATTCTACTTTTCAATATCTATATCATCCACATATCCCTGGCAATATATAATCATGACAGGTCTTCCCTAGTGATGAGAGCATCTATGCTTTCATTCAAAATGAACCTTATAAGCCTAAGGAAATTATATCCATGGAAGATAACAAGATTCCTAAGAGATTGAATCCTCCAGAAATTTCATTTTCATCGAGTGATGTAGGAAACAAAGAGAAACATAAGGAAGAGGAGTCAAAAAGGAATGTGGGTGAAACCATCTCATTGAACATTGGAACACCCGAGTCCCCAAAGAGTGTTAAAATAGGTGCCCAATGTTCTGATGAAGAAAAATTGAAGTTTTCCATATTTCTTGGTGAATTTCAAGATGTTTTTGCTTTTTCTTTTGAGGATATTCATGGTTTTTATCTCTCTTGCACAACATGCCATTCCTATCAAGGAGGGCATCAAACCAGTCAGGAAAAAACAAAGACCTATCAACCCTGCACTAGAAGCAACTATTCAAAAGGAGTTGGAAAAAATCTTGAAGGCTGGGATTATATTTCCAGTTAAGTATTCAGAGTGGGTTTGTAATTTGGTTCCCGTTCGTAAAATAACTGGTCAAATCAGATTATGTGTATATTTTCACGCATTGAATTGGGATAGCATAAAAGATCACTTTCCTCTCCCTAGCATGGAAATTATTTTGCAGCAAGTCGCAGGGTCGCATATGATGTCCTTACTTGATGGTTTCTCTGGTTACAATCAAATCAAGGTAAAAAGGGAAGATAAATATAAAACCACCTTTATTACTCATTGGGGCACTTTTTCTTATGAATGTATGCCTTTTGGTTTATCCAATGTAGGTGCCACTTTTCAAAGAACTATGAAAATAGATTTTGATGATTTGATCGACAAGATTATTCAGATCTATCTTGGTGACTTAACTATGTATTCTAAGAACCGACCAAATCATTTTGGTCATCTTAAAAGAGTTCTCATGCGATGTAGGAAATTTGGAATTTCTCTAAATCCATCTAAGTCTATTTTCAGCATTACCAAGGGAAACCTCCTTGGACACATTATCTTCAATTCAGGAATAAGCATTGATCTTGAAAGGATTGTTGCTATCCTAAATCTTCATGCTCCCACTTTCAAGAAGGAGGTTCAATATTTTATGGGGGTTATTAAATTTGTCTGTAGGTTTGTTCCTAATTTTTTTGTAATGGTGTTGAGAACCAAATATCAATATAGCATAGAAAAACCTCAAAATAAGTACTCAACGCCTTGAAAAAGAGATAATTTCAGATAATAAGCCTTTTCAAGGGGGCAACCTCCTTTTACCCCACATAAATGTTCAAGTACAAGATGAATCCAAATGAAAATGTCTCCTTGGTATATATAGGAGACTAGGAGGTATAATTACAACTAATGG
>JZKD02S1610922.1:219074-245409 GCA_000966675.3 Picea glauca | reverse complement strand
GGGAAGCTTATGGCCACATGTAGAGGAGGTCATGCCCGGATAAGCCATGATCCGTTTTCAGAGTTGTATTAGTCATTTTTGGGGTTTTTATGTGTTCTGATCTCAATGGTGCAGTATTTTTTTCTATTGGAGTTGAGCAGCAGCTTGTAAAATAACTTTTGAAAAATTAATCCCAGAGAGCCAAGTCCATTATGGAGGCTCAAGGAGATGTAGCCTGGAGGGGGGTGAACTCCTTTATCATGTTGTTCTTGTTGTGCGTTTGATGGTTTATTTGCTGCAAGTTGTGTTGGTGTGTTTTCATTTCAAGCACATATTTAACCATTCAAAAGAACATATCCTCATGCATAATCATTTACAAAAGGATACATGCACATTTAAAGGAAGAAGCATAAACTTAACACATAAGTTTATTTTGCATATTTATACACATGAAGCAAGGTCATGTAAAGTTTATTTTAATGAAGTAGGGGTGCTTGCATAGCATAACAAGTCAACCTTCTATTTTCAGATCAGGCTTGGCATCAGGATACGTTGTGATTTCATGTTCAACTATTTTCGGATCGATCCCTGGCATTTCCTCATAAGACCAGGCAAAAACATCGTGGAATTCTTTGAAAAGATCTGTGTAAATTTGAATCTCTTCAAGGGAACAATCTTCTCCAACGAAGACATTCTCCACGACGCCAAGGTTTCGGGAGATGTTGATGGGTATGGTTGCAGCGATAGTCACCATATTTCCCTCAACATAAATTTCTTGTGTAGCTAAGAGGTTAATAGGACATGGTTGATCTCCCGTCATGGTAACGGTGAATTCTCCAGCTTCGATTCAGCTTAACTCAGGGAGAAAGTATGATCTATGATGAATATCTTCCCAAGGTTTTTCCAGACTAGTCATTGCTTCGATTTCTGATTCGTCAGAAGGAAAGACTAAGTCTAACAAATCGATGTTAGCAAGAGAACCCTGTGCCCAAATAGGCTCTAGAAGTGGATCTAACTCCTGTGTGGGAGTCGGATCAGGGTTAGATGAAGCTTGCTAGACTAAAGAGTACGCGACTTCAGTAGCCGACAAGGGCATGGACATGCCGGAGTGCCCTATCTCATCCATCATGGCTGATGGGGAAGGAAGAATCCAAGGATCCTCAAAATAAGTTGTGTGGAATGACGAAACTTGAAAAATATCAACCTTATGGTGATTAGATATAAATTTTACGTCATCGTGAGGAGGTGGGTAATCGAAGGTACCCATCAAAGATGAGCAAAAACCAACTCCTACGTTAACGACACCTGGTTGAGGATTATCAATCATGGGGACTGTGGATGCCCCCAACACTGGGTCAGGTCTAGAGAAGGACAATTGATCGATGGTCACTATCCGACCCTCGTGTGGAAACAACAAGACTCGGAAAACTGTAGAAACCATATCTTGCATAGCATAAGTCCAACTCCATCCTAACAAAAGATTATAGTCGAGGGGAGCATGGACTACCTCCACTTCGACACACACGGTCTTCCCTCCTAACTGCACAGGGAAAGAAGGAACGATGCCATGTGGTCAGAAAGAACGACCGTCGAAAGCAGTGAGGAGAGTAGGTGATGGAGACAAAGTGGGCTGGCCAATGTCCTTCCAACATGCTAACGACATAACGCATGTCGAGGCACCCTCGTCAACCACTGTGCGGAAGATATTCCATGTAAAAGTTTTCGTGGGATGAGAAAATACTATCTGAAACGCTACATGGTAAGGCAGATGAGGTTTTAAGTCGATTGTATTTAACATGATGGTACTCGGATTACAAGTCTTAGTAGAGCCCAAATCAGTTAACAAGGCTTTCCTCTGAGCAGGACAACTTTGGAGGACCTCCAAAGCGAACATTGCACAAGGGGTTTTTGATAAATCCTCCACCACAGAGTAATTCTGGGCAGCCCTTGCATTTGGGTTGTGAGAAGCTTTCTTAAATGCACCCTTTGGAATGCGTGTCATTGTTTCTCCCAACGTCTTCTCGATCTGTAGAGGAAGAGATGGGAGTTCAGCTTCTTTACCCTTCTCAGAGGCACTTGGTTTACTATAGTTGTGCGCTCTAGTCGTTATGAAAGAATCACCCCTAACCATATATACGTTCACGGATGAGGGATTGTTTGGAGGAGGGCAGGTTTCTTGGCTACCCCTTCGACACTTGTAGAGGCTTGAGTTAAATTTTTCCCATGTTGAAAGGGATTAGTCAACACTGCCTGCTATTGCTGTGTGACAAACTTTTGGGCCTCTGCAAGTCGAGGAAAAATATGGGTTGGGTGATCTTCCGCACACAAGTTGCACAGATACCTCGCCTTATATTTTTCCGTGGTGTCCCCGCCAGCATTATCAATGGTTTTTTTATCCCCCTTACCCTGCTTTCATTGTTTTTTCTTCCCTTTAGGCTGTTGGGTGGCCTTTGGGTTAGTCGACTGCACGGAGTGTACTTCCGATGTTTGGGTAGGAGGAACAACCAAAGAATTAGTCTGGCTGGCCTTTGAGTGTTGTATAGATAACTATTGCAATTATTTTGTCAATTGCTCAGCGGGATTGGTTTGTGCGGAACCAACAATACCATCGGCATGTGGTCCAACTCTCTGTCTAGTTTTATCCAGTATCGATCGTGGTGCATCCGACAGGATGTTGTATAATAAACTAGACTGAGAATAGATGAGCTCAAAATGTTGAGCCCTCATGATGGCATATTCTTCGAAGAAAACCCCAGAAGTTGCGACGTCTTTGGATAATTATGGGACCAGATACTTAAGGAACCACTCAATAAGGAATGTTGGTGGGACTGGTACTTTAATTAGGCTCTTCCGGAGTCTCCACTCTCAGATATGATTAGAGATATGGTCTGTTGTTTTCTGTTCGAAATTAGCGAGAAGCTCTGTGCCAGCGTCGTATCTCATAGGTAACTGGAAATGGTTAAGGAAGGCCATCACTAGTTCACCAAAAGAAGAGTATCTTGAGTGATCGAGCTCGATGTACCATTTCACGGCACTCCCGATAAGTGTGCGTTGAAACAATCACAGTTGTATGAAGTCATCTTTCAATGAGTTAGATGAACACCAAAGATGGAAGGTAGTCACATGATCACCTGGATCTTCATTAGGCTTGGCCTCAAACTTTGGAATGTCCGAAGGCAACTTCATTGGCATAGGAGACCAACGTGGATCGTGACAAATAGGATCATTTAACAACCTTGTCAAATCTTGAAAGTGTAACGTTGCCAGGAATGGTAGTTTGGGTTGTTGTTGATAACCTGGGAAAAAGGGTCCTGGAGTTTGACCGACACTAGGTTGCCAGGAAAAGTTTGGCTGCTGGCCCAGATTCTGGTAGAAACCATGGCCCTGACCAGCATAGGGATTTTGCATCTATGGAGACATCATTGGCTGATTTCCCATAAAGGACATAGGATGTTGGGCATGCATCGTGTTTGAAGGACTTTGGGAAGGATTACCCCATGTCGGTCCAGATGGAAGAGGCATAGTAGTCTGTCCAGGTTTCCATTGACTGTGGAAAGAATTACCCCAGAACAACATTCCAGAGGAGGGAACAGATCCTTGTCCTGATTTCCAAGGTCCTGCTATATGTGCCCTCGACGTAGGAATAGTACCCTGTGCCGGAGTAGACTGTCCAAAAATGGGAGTGCCCCTAGATGGGAAAGCGGTGGATGCGAAAGTGTTGTTACCAAACGTACCGTTCCAAAAAAATGGTGACGAACCTACCAGCATACTGTGCTCAGGTGTTCCTTGACTCTTGGTTCCAAATAAACTAGTGTGTACAGGCTTCCCGGTGGACTGCTGATGCGGACCACCAATTGAAGGGGACGAAGGAGGAATATGACCTCTAGCGTAAGCAAAAGCATTAAAAGGGACAGGAGTGCCCCCAAGTTGACCTTGTAGAGGAGCGTTAGAGCTCCCTGCCCCCAGACCCAAAGTCTGTAAAGTGGAGTAAGTGAGTGCAGGACTTGTACCTGAACTAGGCATACCATATGAGAACGGAGTACCTGTCACACTAGGTGTGAAGGGGGTTGTGGCCGCCGCCATAGAACGGGTCGGTCCACTATGCGACGTAGTTGTGGCTGAGACCATGGTGGCTCAGACTGATGACGGTAAGTTAGGAGATGATTCTCCTTTGGTAGAAATTATGGTGGGAATGGAAGAATTCCCAGAAGAAGTAACGACGTTTGTTTCCATAGATGTGTGAGGCACTGACAGACGTTCGTAAAATTGGATTGGTACAATAACTTGTGGCCAAGTATCAGTGATTGGGTTTTCAACCGAGCCAAGATTGGTGGTTGATTCCTCTGGGAGTTTTTCACGCACAATGGTTTGTAACCTGGTCGCTTCAAAAGACCCTTGTTGGTCTAGCTTCCGCCTTAATGGTGGCGGGGGTGGCTCCAGTATAACCGGCGGCAGGCCCAGAAGCCTTCGTGACCGACAAATATCAGGATCCTCCACTATGTGAGAAGATCCAAGACACGCTAAGGTATTCTACACGTTCAAACAGTAACACACACTAAAAAAGAAGCCCCTAAGAGATAAGACAAGCAATCACTAAACTATTTGGAAGAACAATTACAACAACCAACACTAGAGCAACTTACCGGTGCAAGTGAAACTCGAACATGGAAGCACCCTCCGGGTATACTCTGCAAAGTGTGGCCTGATGTCTGTCCTAGGTACCATGGTATACCCCCACAGTCACTTGTGTATGTCCCTAAAAATATTGGCAACTAGGTTGCCAGCACGCGAACAGTCACCAGGCGAGTACAGTCGAAAGTCGGGTAGACCACAATGAGAAGGGTATCAAGCTTGAAACCTATCAAGGGTATCGAGAGAAAATGGTTCGGAATACAACTGAGGACCTCGAATGGATTCGATACCCACGAAGCCCCGTGGCAAATGCAAACGACGAAATCCCAAAACAAGCCCTCGATATGTGTTCTCCACTACGATTGGTCCGGCTTTGGAGGGGTTATCTCCGCTACCTTTCCGCACGCAACCTCATGTTTATCCCCTGTGTTAGAGGGGGGTCCTAGATAACTTCCACAAAACTGAACTTCTACACTCCCTATCATAGACTCTAATGTTTGGTTTTGAATGGCCTTGGAGAGTTTCCTCTCCAACCTAATCCAAGGCCCTAGTCCTGAACTAGTTTGTGAACCCTACAAACAAAAAGTCTAATAGATTTTAAATTAGCGTTTCTTTTATGAGATTTCTTACGTCATGGGGTATGAAGGTGAAACTGATGATGTGTAAAGACGAAAGTAAAAACGAATGAAAAAATGCTGGAAACAAAAGGCTTTTACTAAATGCAAAATTTCAGCAACTTTTCACAAAGAAAGATTTTTTTTTTCTTTTCAATTTTTCTAAGATTTTATGCTACAAACATAAAGGAATTTCGCTCGACTATGAGCTACTTATACTCTAAATGCACTGCAAAAACTTACAAAATAAAATACTTCTCCCTAGCTAATGATGTAGAAACACACTCTTCAAACAAAGAAGAAAATGAAAAGAGGTTTTTTTTTTTTATTTAAGTGAAAATAAATCAACAAAGGGAAAATACCGACAAGCACAAAACCAAGAAAAGAAAATTCTGTCTTAAAGTGAAGATCACAAAGAATCAGAGCAAAGAAACACAATGGAAATCAAGAAAGCAAAGACTCTTACACTTTTCTAAAAACCATAAAACAAAATTTTCTTTTTATATTTTCTGTCAACTATCAACTGAGAAAAAACAGGCTAAGGGTAAGAGGCCCTAACCTACTGACTATTCAACCCTAGACTCAAACACCTGAGAGGAACACTTCTCATGAAAGGAGGGGATGACTGCCCCACCCTGATCAAAAAGTAGTCTATCAAGCACGCTACTGTCACTAAAACAACACACGTGCTGAGCTGAAACAGGACGCGTGTACACGCGGGCTGACCTTGTACAGGCCACGTGTATGTATAACTTCTAAGACAAAGATAATAATAGGCAGTCTAGACTAGGAAGAGGCCTCTGGTATTGACAACTAGGGTCCCTTGAAGGCTTGGATGCTTTTTCTAACAGAAAAGAAAAAATAATGCAAGGAATAACAAGGCAAAAAGGCAATCTGAACTAGGACTGTGAACCAGCAAGACTCAGACAGGATTCTAGAAAACCCCCTGAGAATGTATAATTCTGACAGGGAAGAGGTGGATTGCCTCTACAGGTCTCTGGACTCCCACACGCTACTGTTATCCCTACAGCTAGCGTTCACACGTGGGTTGTAAGAGGATAGGGCGCGGGTACACGCGTGCAGGCCTTATGCAGGCCGTGTGTACCTCTGTGTGTCCCGACAACTACCATCAAGCAGAAGTCAAGGAAAACTGGTATGAAGAACCAGGCTCCCTGCTCGCTTAGACCTTACAGAAAAAGATAGGCAAAGAAACATAAAATCTAATCTCTTAAACTACCCAAAAACTCAACTAAATCCAGAAACCCTAAAGAGTATTTTCCCCAGTAATACCCTACGAACTAGCAAACTAGGGTCAGACTTGCATGTAGATTTTGACCGTAAAGAAATTACTTTTTTAACCTACCACCCAAAACTTAAACCCCTCTTTCATAATACATGCAGGGAAAGGAACTACTAACCTTGTTATTGACATTTGGTGTAGATCCTCCGTTGCGCTTTGACTGCTTGCTTGCGCTGCTCCTTCCAAAGATGACCTGCAATCACAACAAACAACTATGCATGCACGCTACTTTTCTACTTGAGGGTTAGAAATTAAGAATAAATTAACCAAACCATAGATAACTTATGCATTGGGATGGGAAAAGTATTCTTTTATTATTTGAAAAATGAATCAACTTACAATCAAAGTCAAGACCGACCACCGCTCCCTGATCCTAATCCTGGGCTCCTCTTCGTTTGTCCTCCAACTTCTTTGCGTTATATCTCCTTTGGCATGAGGAAAGGCTAAAGGGTTGGGAGAATGGATTCGGCAAATGGGCAGAGTTTCTTCGCTATATTTTTCCTCCTCCAAATAGTACCCCTACCCCTTCTTTTATAGGCTAGAAGGAGCTAGGGTTTTGGATGAACCCTTGGACATGCATGGTCGGGAGTTTTAGTTAACTAACCCATAGCTTTTTGTTCCGTTGGCAACTTTCCTATTTTTGTTCTTTGTTAGGTACACGCAGGCTGTAGTGGGTCTGCCAGCGTGCACACGCATGCAGTAATGGGTTAGGGCGCGTGGGCTTTGATCCAAGAGGATTTTCAAAGGGTTGTTCAGCAGATGTTTTGGAAATGAATGGATATGAGTTGGCCTAATGCCAAGTAAGCATGTGTGGTGCAATTTAGGGTTATAACACCCTGAAAATGACGGATGGAAATATATTGTCCACCCGACAGTATCCCAACATCGTGGCTGGCCTAATCTGTCTCTACTTGCTCCTCCTCCACCAGTTAACCAAATTCTCCAAGTTTCCCTTACACACTCACTAGTATAGTCTTCCCACATAAGAAAGAGATTAAAAACTGAAGCCCACCATGCAGTTGATACAGGAAAAGTTGTTTCTTTCCCCTCCTCTCCCTCAAATGACTCTGCCAAATCAGTTTCATCCTGCATGCATTTGAGAGATGATTGCTCTCATGTTATCAGTGCGATCAGGCCTAAAGGCTCCACATAGCCTAAGGCAAATTTAGAGAAATCAAAGGGAGACAACAAAAACAAGGGGAAAATTGCCTCCCATAGTGGAAAATATGGTTTTTGAGTGTTTTTATTTATTGATTGTTGAGAACAGTTGACTTATGAAGTTTTTGTACAACACACTATTTTTTGGATATGATTTCAAATATCATTGATATTAATTTTCAAATTATGAGAGTGATGATGGGAGCCAAAAGGAGGGATGTGTTTGATTGATTAACTAGTTGTGTTTATGCTTGTTAAAGAATCTAAAGGGAGTCAAAAGGGGTCCCACCTACTAGTTATTATTTATTAAAGACCCTTAGTATTATTTTATTAATTCCCCCCCTAAACTAAAATTTGGTTGAGTTTTATTTAACATAACTAAAGAGGTAGTTTAACTACTTCAACTAATTCTGATGGCTTAAAGGAAAAAGGAGAAGGAGGAACAAGGGGAAAATAGAAGGACAAAGCATACCAAGGTCTGCTCTTGAGTTTTATTGAGATAGTTCAATTTCATTATATTTAATTCATTGAAAGCCTAATTCTCTTTTATGACAACATAGTCCTATTGTAGACAGCAAGATTCAAGTTTGAATTGCATCATTCAGACACATGTTTTTCAGAGGTGTTGATCTATCTTTGATATTCTGTGTAGACTTGTTTGTTTGTGAATTAAATTTCATGATTGATAAAGGATATTGTGCAGAGTTGAGTGGGAAACAATCTGTGGCAAGTTGATCCAACTTTTAAATTTTAGTTTTTTACTTTCTGTCAGAAGTCCTTTTGTATGGTTTTCATCGAGGACATCTAAGTTTGACTTTGGTCCAAACTTCCTCAGGGAATTTTGTAAAGAGGATGATTCTTTTGATAAATTGGAATGAAATAAGTGATTTATTTATGTCTCATCTGTGTTAATTATTGACTTGGTATTTTTACTTCTGTCTCTACATTTATTTATGCATTTGTTATATTCAGAAAATTACATAAACATTGAATTTTTCAGCAATCTTTCATTTATAAAAATTCATCATAAGCCATTGTAACCAATACTTTGGATTAGAAAACAATTTTTGAGGCTATAAACATAAGGTGATATTCCTGTCTATCTTGCTTTAGCCAAGTAATATCTTAAAATTCTTGAGTAATATTATTTCATATCTTTTCCTTAACAAGAAGGACCGTTGGAGGACTGCTCAATGATCAGATCAAGTCATGACCATTGGATATGTAAGAGCTAGATCAAGGGCAGGGATTGATTGCAGAGCATGAAAGGAGAATTAAACAACACGTTAATTCCAATCCCACAATTAGTCTAGACTGTCGATCATCACCCTCTAATAGATCTATGGTTGGAATCAGTTCCACTACCAAACGAGCAGTTTCCATTGCGGAAATCGACAATAGTTTTAAACATCGTGCTAATGAGAACCCCACAATCATCCCTGATCGTTGATCTTCTCCAAGAGAATTCTAAAATGTTGGATCAAGTTGAGTGGAAGGATAGAGTAAGTCATGGACCATAGATGATGAAAGTGGCATACGCATAACATTGACCACTTCAAGTAAAATCAATCGAAGGAAATGTGCATGAAGGAATTTTAGCCGAAGTTACGGAGTAAACATGAGCCATCCGATCGTAGGTAAACTTTTGAGAAAAAGAAGAACAGTTGGATTTAAACCAAGGAAAAGCAACATCACAGACAGATTGAGTCGTCGAACTAAGATCACAATTAACGAACAACATTCATTTCAGGTTAAAAGTTGTGAGGAGGTTGCACTTCAGGTAATCTCACTTTGGGTAAAATGAGAAGTAAGAAAGACCGAAGTCCCAAAGTGGAAATGAGTCATTCAATCTAAGGAACACTTCAGAAAGCATCCCAATCATTGAATAAGAATAATGGTCAATTTTGGCGTTGACCACTTTCGTGAAAAAGGATTCAGAACATATGAGTTCACCCGAAGGAAGTTCCGAAGTCGCTCTCAATCGTCGATCTGAGATACATTTCGTGAGTTAGGAAAACTGTTAGATCTAGGAGAAGAACATGTGCCTTCAACAAGTTACGTCACTCCGGGAGTTTGTACTTCAGGATTTTCACCACCAGAAAATACCCGAAGTCTCGAAGTTCTGAAGTAAATGGGAACCGTCCATCTCAACCTAAGCGTGATCGTTTATTTTAATAAGTGATCAAGCACTCGCTTGGCTTAGTGCCTGGTCACCACCTAAGTTTGTATGGAATAAAGAAACAAAGGGTGAAATAAGATTCGTCGCTTAAATTAATAAGCCCATGGTCCTGTGCCTATGGTCATATGTAAATGGTTTGAAGGAAGTGCCTCTACATAATTGATTTCTGCAATATTTGTAGAGACATGAAATTAAGTTAAATGAAAGTGATCCTGTGATCGATTAATGAAAAGGATTCTCGATGATATTTGAATAAATAAAAACAAACGATATTATTAATAATAAAGATGTGTGATGGTCCAAACAAAGGGACACAATGTTTCATAGCTCACACCAGTTGGAAGAGTATATAAACGAGAAAGAGTGGTGGGAAGAAAGTGTCTCTGCAGTCCAGATCAGAATATCAAAAGAAGAAGTATATTCCAAGAAGGAAAGATGAAGATACTTATGCAATGAGGGTGGAAGGGAGGAGCATGGAAGGATTCATATCCTTATTAAGCAAATTGTAAAATATATGGGAGTTGGAGCTTCCTAGGGTTGGTGCCCTGCCCTAAATACAAAGGAGTTGGTGCTCCCTAGGGTTGGTGCCCTAAAGATGAGGGAGTTGGTGCTTCCTAAGGTTGGTACCCTGAAGAAGGGGATCTGTGTCTCCTAGAGTTGGTTCTCTAAAGAGGATTGGTGTCCTTTACTATTCTTTATAAACCGTGTAATTGATGTTAAATATATTTATATAATTGATTTTGCATAAAATGCATTGTTGATTCATTGTGGTAATCAATAAAATATAAAAAGTAATTGCTAATTTTTCAAAAGGGTAATATCAATTCACCCCCCCGCTCAGTATTCCAACAATTGGTATTAGAGTGGGAGCCTTCAACACAGCCTAACAACTGGAAGGTAGATCCTAAAGATGGATCAACAAGGGGGAATGTCTAACAACAAAGCACCATTGTTCAATGGAGGAGGTTATGTTGTATGGAAACTAAGAATGAAAAAATTCATGTTGGCTATTGGTTTTGATATCTGGCAATCTGTTGTAGATGGTTACATTGCACCAACTACTCCACCCAAAGATGTTACGGGAAAGAAAATCTTTAATGAAAACTCAAGAGAAGTTAATGGAATTATAGGAGGGTTGACTAATTCTATATGTATGAAGGTTATGCATTGTAAATCAACCAAATAAATCTGGGACATGTTGGAGGTTGTATATGAAGGAGATGACAAAGTCAAGGAAGCCAAACTACAAACCTATAGAGCTTAGTTTGAAAATTTTAAAATGAAAGAAGAAGAAAATATTTTTGAGTAATTTCATAGGGTAGATGAAGTGGTTAACTCAATCATAGCGAAAGGAGAAGAAATTACAGATAAACCTATTGTGCAAAAAATACTAAGGTCATTTCCTATGAGATATGATGCAAATATTTCTACAATTGAAGATAGATATGATCTAAGCACACTCACAATTGATCAACTTCATGGAATTTTTACATCATATGAAATGAGAACAGGGAATGATAAATCAACAAAAAATGAAACAACCTTTAAAGAATCTAAGACAAAAATGAGGTAGGAGAAAAAGACCAATGATAAGTTATCAGATATATCAGATGTAAAAGAGGCCAACTTTATAAAGAAACTTCAGAAAGGATTTGGAAAATATAAAGGAAAATTAGCTTTCGAATGTTTCAATTGTGGAATAATTGGACACTTTTCTAGCAAATGTCCCTATCCCAAGAAGGAGGAAAATGATGAAGAAGTTCACAACCAAAAAAACCAATACATGAAGAAATTTTATAAGAAAAAGAAAAAATTCTACTCCAAAGAAGACAACAGCTCTTCAAACATGAGTGGAGATGAAAATTCATAGCTTTTGTTTATGGGAATGAAAACTCAAGATGATAAACATTCAAAATATGAAGAAGAAGGGAAATTTGAAGAAGAAATCCTTAGTGTAATTGAAGAACTAGGAAAAACTAAAAAACAAAACATGGTACCAAGAAGAGAGTTTCTAGAGATTAAAGAAGCTACTAAATCAAGAGAGAGGGAAGTTTTCAAAACCATCAAGGAGTCCGAAAAGGCCATCAGTGTTTTGAAGTCCTAGTTCTTGGAAGCTAATAAAACTGAAGAAATCATTCTACAACAACTTAATGATAAAAAACAAGTATGTGAGAAACTAGAAGTTGAGATTAAGCTACTAAAAAGTGAAATTTAGAAAGTAAAGAAGGGATCACAATTTGAAAATAGTTCAAATATCTTGAATGAAATTTTTAGTAGTCAAAGGTCACCAAACAAAAAGACTGGTTTGGGATACACTCAAGACTCAACTTCTGCATCACAAGGATCTATCGAGGAACCAATCAGCTACGCAGATGCTCTGAAAAACTCATTTAGAAAAGAAGATAATGAGGCAAAGATGAAACCATTGAAAATTGTTATGCATAAACAAAAATCAACACTCTCCACTGGAGTAAAATATGACCAAAAGAAATTCATCAGAAGAAATACCCCTAAATATTTATTTATTGGATATTGCTACTCTTGCAATAATTTGGACATAAGGCAATACACTACAAAGATTATGGACAATACAATAATAGAAATGTCCAAAGAGATAAGAAGAACAAGTACAATAAAGAAAAGAGAAACTATAACTCATTTTCTCCTTTGCAAGATTTCAATAGTGAATGCCAAAAATGCAACAACTATGGTCATAAAACAAGTGATTGTAGATTGTCAAAATATGACAAAAGACAAATATTCCCTGTAATAAAAAAGAATGGAGGAAAAATAAAATAGAGTGAAATGTAGCATTATATGCGAGAAATCAAGAGTGTTAATGGTATATAGACAGTGGATGTTCCAAACACGTGATTGGAGATCAAAGTGAATTTCTCAAGTTAAATAAGAAAGGAAAAGGAAAAGTAACTTTTGGAGATAATATGTCAGCCAAGATACTAGGAAAAGGAACTGTTAGTTTAGGAAATAAGAAAACCAAAGCAGAAGATGTACTTTTGGTAGAAAATATCAAACCAATTATTCTAAGTGTAAGTCAAACTTGTGATCAGGGTCACATACTTACTTTTGATTCTCATAAATGTGAAATCAAAAAAAAGGACACTGGAAAGCTAGTGGCAGTTGCACCAAGAACATCTGGTAATATGTACATCCTCGATATAGAAGAAGAAGAAAAATGTTGCTTAAGCCAAGTAGATGAAATTTGGTTGTGGCATAAAAGGTTGGGACATTTAAACTTTGAAAATTTGATTAAAGCCAATGAAAAAGAAGCAGTTAGGGACCTACCAAAAGTGATTAAACCTTCACATCCTATTTGTAAACATTGTCAAATAGGAAAGAAAACAAGAGTTAGGTTCAAAAAAAAAGAGCATTCCACAACTAAACCATTAGATCTTATTCACATAGATCTATGTGGACCTACTAGAACCAAAATAAATTATGGTGAACATTATTTTATGTTGATTGTTGATGATTACACAAGACTGAACTGGGTTTATTTTTAAAAGAAAAATCAGAAGCCTTTGAGAAATTTAAAATATATAAAGCTCTTGTAGAAAATGAAACAGATCTAAAAATTAAGTGTCTAAGATCAGACAATGGAGGAGAGTTCAGCTCTAAATATTTCACTCAATTCTGTGAAAACCATGGTATCAACAGACATCTTTTAGCTCCCAGGACTCCTCAACATAATGGAGTAGTATAAAGGAAAAACATAACAGTTCAAGAAGTTGCAGGAACTATGCTAAATGAAGACAAACTTCAAGAATTTTTTTGGAGAGATGTGATCCACACAACAATTCACATACTTAATAGAGCTTAGTTGAGACCCAATCATGACAAAACCCCTTATGAACAATGGTTTGGGAGGCCATCCTCTGTAAAATACTTTAGAATTTTTGGAAGTAAATGTTACAGAAAGAATGATGAATATAACCTTGGAAAGTTTGATCCAAGATATGATGAAGGAATATTCTTAGGATACTCATCAAATAAAAATGCATACAAATGTTATAATCTCAAACTACTAAAAATAGTGGAAAGTGCAAATGTAAAAATAGATGATCTAATAAAGGGCATATCCCAAGGCTTTGATAAAAAATCTCAACAAAAAGATGATCATATAAAATATCAACAAGAGGATGATGATGTAGAATATCAGCAAGAAGATGATGATTAAACACATGAAAATGAACCTCACACTGATGAAGAAGACAATGAAGAAACTCCCTTTCCAAGAGTTCCATCAAAGAGAGTTCAGAAGAATCATCCTGAAAGTGATATCATTGGAGATAAAAGTACAGGAGTGGAAACAAGAAGGAAACTAGCCTTTGACTCAAAACAAGAAATGTTATTTATAATTGAACCTAAGTCAATTAAAGAAGTTGTCAAAAGTAAAGATTGGACAAAATCAATGAATGAAGAATTAGATCAAATAGAAAAGAATCGAACTTGGGAACTAGTTCCAAGACCCGAGAACAAGAATGTGATAGGAACTAAGTGGATCTTCAAGAAAAAATTAAATGAAAATGGGGAAATTATGAAGAACAAATCCAGATTAGTCTGCAAAGGATATTCCCAAGTAAAAGGTATTGATTTTGAAGAAACTTTAGCTCCAGTAGCAAGACTTGAGGCAATCAAAATGTTCCTAGCATTTGCATGTTTCAGAAATTTCAAAATATATCAGATGGATGTCAAATCATCCTTCTTTAGTGGAACACTAGAAGAAGAAGTCTACGTTGAGAAACCAGGAGGTTTCATGTTATCAAAAAACCAAGACTATGTGTGGAAACTGAAAAAATGCTATGCATGGTCTTAAATAAGCCCCCAAAGCATGGTTCTCTAGGCTTGATCACTATCTACAAAAATAGGGATACAAGAGAGGGACTATTGACAACAACTTATATATCAAAATTGAGGATCAAAACATGATTGTTGTGGTAGTGTATGTAGATGACATCATATTTGGGAGTAATCTCACTACACTAAGAAGAAAAGTTGCAACCAAAATGCAAGAAGAGTTTGAAATGTCTATGCTGGGAGAGCTATCATTCTTCTTAGGTTTACAATTAAATCAAACAGAAAATGGAATATTTGTTTCTCAAACCAATTATATCAAGGAAATGCTAAATAAATTCCAAATGGAAGATAGTAAACCTATGGGTACTCCAATGGTCACTGGATGTAAACTAAGTCTAGAAGATGACTCACCAAAAGTAGACCAAACGATGTATAGAGCTATGGTTGGAAGTTTTCTCTATTCAACAACAACAAGACCTGACATCATGCAGGTTGTAGGACTCGTGGGGAGATTTCAATCTACACCTAAAGAAACCCACTTAAAAGTAGTAAAAATAATATTCATATACCTTCAAGGCACCCTAGAACTAGGATTATGGTATCCAAAAGATAAAGACTTCAATCTAACCACATATACTGATGCAGATTGGGTAGGTAGCATACATGATAGGAAAAGCACTAGTGGAGGAGCATTTTTCTTAGGAAAAAGTCTAGTAGCATGGTTAAGTAAGAAACAAACATCCACATCACTCTTTACAACAGAGGCATAATACATTGTTGCTACACAAGTTCTTTGGATGAAGAAAACTCTAGAAGACTTAAAAATAAAATATAATGATCCTATTACTATTAACTGTGACAACACTAGTGCCATAAGTATCTCTAAAAATCCATTCATGCATTTTAAAACCAAACATATCCCAATTAAATTCCATTTCATAAGATATCAGGTCACCCAAAAAATAGTTAAAATAGTATATCTAGACACCAAAGAACAGATTGCAGACATTTTCAAAAAACCTTTGCCCAGGAGTACTTTTGAAAATCTCCAAAAGAAATTAGGATTAATTAAAAAACCTCATTAAAAATTGATTGGCCAGGGGGAGCATTACTATAGGGGGAACAACCCTTTTCCATATATGTGAAAGGGGGAGAGTAACTTCATAGAGAAAATCATCATCACAAGGGGAGTTTGTATGAAGCTAGAGTGTTTCCCTCATTGACAAAGGGGGATATTGTTGGGCATATTGTCATTGATGTATTGTCATTGATGTCAACGTCCAATGACACACATGAAGCTCAAAATGGAAAATGCATTTCAGAAACATGATTAGGATCGAAATCACCACAGGACAAACCAGGATCGTTGGATATGCAAGCACCAGATCAAGGGCAGGGATTGATTGCGAAGCACGAAGGGAGAATTAAATAGCGTGTTAATTTCAATCCCACAATTAGTCTAGACTATCAGATTGCAAGAGAAGGACCATTGGAGGACTAGTCAACGATTAGATCAAGTCATGACCGTTGGATATGCAAGCACCAAATCAAGGGTGGGGATTGATTTCGGACCGTGAAGGGAGAATTAAACAACGCATTAATTCCAATGCAATATATCTTCGATCATCACCCTCCAATAGATCTATGATTGGCGTCAATTCCATTACCAAACGAGCAGTTTCCATTGCGAAACTCAACAATAGTTTTAAACGTCGTGCTAGTGAGGACCCCACAATCATCCTTGATCGTTGATCTACTCCGAGAGAATTCTTGACTGTTGGATCAAGTTCAATGGAAGGACAGAGTAAGTCATGGACCATAGATCATGAAAGTGACATATGCATGGTCATCCCGACATTTACCACTTCAGGTAAAATCAACCGAAGGAAATGTGCATGAAGGAATTTTATCTAAAGTTCCAAAGTAAACATGAGCCATCTGATCATAGGTAACTTTTTGGGAAAAATAAGAGTCATTGGATTCAAACCAAGGCAAATTAGCATCGCAGACAGATCAAGTTGTCAATCTAAGATCACAATCAATGAACAACATTCATTTCAGGTTAAAAGTTGTGAGGAGGTTACACTTCGGGTAAAACAAGAAGTAAGAAAGACCAAAGTCCTAAAGTGGACATGAGTCGTGTGATCTGAGGAAAACTTTGGAAAGAATCCCGATCGTTGGATCAGAATAATGGTCAACTTCGGCGTTGACCACTTCAGCGAAAAAGTATTCAGAACATACGAGTTCACCGGAAGGTCGAAGTTTCGAAGTCACTCTCAGTCGTTGATCTGAGATACATTTTAGGAGTTAGGAAAACCATTATATCTAGGAGAAGAACATGTGTCCTCGGCAAGTGATGTCATCAAGTTATGTCACTCCATGATTTTGTACTTTGATAGTTTCACCACCAACAAATACACGAAGTTCCGAAGTAAATGAGAACCGTCCATTGCAACATAAACATGATCATTGATTTTGATAAGTGATCAAGAACTCACTTGGCTTAGTGCCTGGTCACCACCTGAGGTCGTATGGAATAAAGAAACAAAGGGAGAAAGAAGAGGCAGTGCTTAAATGAATAAGCTTGTGATCCTACGCTTATGGTCATATGTAAATTGTTTGAAGGAAGCGCCTATATCGAATTAATTTATGCAATATTTGCAGAGACATGAAATTAAGTTAAATGAAATTGATCATGTGATTGATTAATGAAAATAATTTTCATTAAATTGAAAAGGCTTCTCGATAATAGTTGAATAAATAAAAACAAACGAGATTATTGGTAATAAAGATGTGTGATGGTCCAAACAAACAGACACAATGTTTCATTCTCACACCAGTTGGAAGAGTATATAAACGAGAAAGAGTTGTGAGAAGAAAGATTCTTTGCAGTCCAGATCAGAAGATCAAAAGCAGAAGAAGATTCCAAGAAGGAAAGTTGAAGATACTTATGTAGTGAGGGTGGAAGGGAGGAGTGAGGAAGGATTTATATTCTTACTAAGAAAATTGTAAGAGATAAGGGAGTTGGAGCTTCCTAGGGTTGGTTCCCTAAATGCAAGGGAGTTGGTGCTTCCTAGGGTTGGTGCCCTAAAGATGAGGGAGTTGGTGCTTCCTGGGGTTGGTACCCTGAAGAAGGGGATCTGTGACTATGTCTCCTAGAGTTGGTGGTCTAAAAGTAATTGATGTTATAAACCTTGTAATTGATGTTAAATATATTTATATAGTTTATTTTGCATACAATTCATTGTTGATTCATTGTGGTAATCAATAAAATATAAAAAGTAACTGCTAATTGTTAAAAATGGTAATACTGATTCACCCCCCCTCTCAGTATTCCAATAGGAGCTAGGTCTGATGTGCCCCTTTTGAAGGAGCTCTTGAATCTGATGCTTGATTTCATCATTTTCCATTAGCTAGCGATGATAGACTAGTCTATTAAGAAGAGGTGCACTGGGGGTTAGATCAATTGGATGCTTTACTTGGCAGTGTGTCAGTACCCCGATGGGTGAGGAGAAGATGTATATGTACTCTTCCACGATCTCGTTCACTTGCATCTGCTACAAAGAGAGGCTCTATGTAGAGGCCACATATGTGGCAGTGACCTTCTACTTACTGTGAGCATGGATCACAAATAATATGAACTTATGGTTCTGTGAAATGACCTTACTACATTGCTTAAAAGATATTAAATAAACATCGGTGTGCAACACTACCTCTGGTATCCTGTACAATTGTCTACCCAAAGTAATAATAACACTACAGGGTCTAGACTCATAAAAAACATGTTGCTTCCACAAAACGATCACAAACTTCAAGGGGAGCAATATCACATAATACCTCGTGTTTGAAGGTCTTGATGTTGTAGGGAAGATGACACTGTTGGTTGATGTGGAGATCTATTCCTCGAAGAATCCATCCAATGGTGTAGGTGGTTGCATGGATGCTTGATGAAGATGCCTCTCTTGTGGGCATCCACTGAAGGATCTATGCAAAGTTGTCCATCATTTCGTTCCTTTGTCGCGCAAGGTCTTCCTTGAGCAACATTTTAAAAGGATATCCTTCTCCATCATATTTATTTTCATCCCCCATGAGTTTTTTTCGGGCTCGGTACGACCGATATTGCAAAGGATCGACTAGTTCGAGTCCCAACTTCTTGTACCTAGATCTTGTCAGGGACATGCACAAAGAAAAATAAATGAAGAGCAGACCACTCTGATACCACTGATCCAAATTTATGAGTGGAACGAAATGAATAACAAACTGAATACAATAACACAGTATGGATAACAATAACATATATCCAATGAACAATAACTTCTATTTAATAAATAAAATAGGTTGAAATTGTAAAACTACAGAACTAAAAACACTTGTTCGAATGGTGGTAGTTATCTTTGAGAAGAGATGTGTCTTCTATGTGTATCCGTCTGAGAAAAATAATTACAATGAGGCTCCATAGGCCTTTTTAACATTACTCATGAATTCCAAAACCCTAGACATCCAAAAACCTAACACTAGGAGATCAAACACCAAAAGTTGTGTGGGCCCCGATCAGATAGGAAAATCAAAGGAAAAATGTGTCCCAAAGAATGTTCTAACTCTTGTTAAACTATTCGATTTGCAATCAAAGTTCATAAGGCCTACCACCTGAAAATGGAAATTTTTACCATGATGCACTTTCTAGTCAATCTAGAAACATTTTAACAACCCGAGTATGTCAATCTAGGCACCTATTGTCCATAGGTAGAAATAAACACATTCACATATCTGTTTAAGAGATATCAAGAGGCTCTTTCTTGAAATGATGACAATATGAAAACTTATGATACCTGGATAATACAACATGCGATTCCCATTAAATAGGGTGTCGATCCATTCCAACAAAATCTCAAGAAGATACACCTAAATCTCGAACCTATTATCCAAAAGGAATTCAAAAAATTGCTAGATGCCTGAATCATTTTTAAAGTTCGACATTCAACTTGGATTTCTAACATGATTCTCATTATAAATAAGTAAGGAGACATAAGAATATGTATATATTTCTGTAACCTGAATCGAGATTCCAAAAAACGACAACTATCATGTCTCCCCTATGGATCAGATCTTGCAACTCGTCTTCGGCTCCGAGTTGTTTTTTTTTCTATACGGGTTTTCAGGATACAACGAGCTTCTCATGGAAGAACATGACCAATTAAAGACCACATCATGGACCAAGTGGGGGACGTACACATACAATAGAATTCCCTTTTGTTTGATTAATATAGGCGCTAATTTTCAAAGGGAAATGGATATCGCTTTCAAAGGGTTAATGGGTCAAAGCATGGTGGTTTATCTCGAGTATGTCAACATTTACTCAAAGAAGAGGGAAGACCACCAAGCACATATGAAACAAATCTTTGAACGATGTAGAAAATATGGGATCTCATTGAATCCCAAGAAGACTCTATTTTTTGTTTCAGAACGAATATGGATGGGGCATGTGATTTCCAAAGATATAATTTTGGTGGACCTGGAAAGGAAAATATCCATTCTACAAATCCCTCCACTGCATAGCAAGAAATCAATGCAATCCTTTTTTGGAAAAATCAATTTTGTGAGGAGATTCATTCTAGATTTTTTTGAAATTTCTAAACCACTTCAAAGAAGGATTAAGAAAGATGTTAAGTTTAAATGGACACCAGTGGAGAAGAAAGCATTCGAGAATATCAAAGCCACCATAGTTGCTTCCCCATCTCTGTGAAGTCTAGATTTCAACAAGTATTTCCTATTGTACACCTTTGTGTCTGATCATTCCCTTGCAGCAGAGCTCACACAGAAGGATGATAAAGGAGATGAATATCTTGTTGCATTCATGAACATTGAGCTACAAGGTGTTGAGCTGAACTATCCATTGAAGGATAAGAAAGATTTCTCTGTCCATAAAGTGATCAAACAGTTCATACCTTATATTCTAAATAATTGCATGAAATTTATCATCCCTCACGCATAGGTCAGGTCTCTTTTCATGAAGAGAGATCCAGGAGAGAGACGAGGTAATTGGATGACAGTATTACAAGAATATGACCTGGATTTTAAACCAACCAACATCGTAAATGGTCAAGGCATTTAAAAACTAGTAACACAAGATATTGGTGAGGAGGTTCAATATAAGGACAGATGGAAAGAGGAACCAACAATGTATACATGTTGGGTATGTGTTATATTCTTTTCAAGAGTAGTAGCGTCGAGAAACATGTCGCATTTTTCCTCGTTTTTCATGTTGCCTCAATTTTCGTGTCCATTGTTGGGTGGTTTTTCGACACATGGTTTTTTGCCGATGGTTTTCTATTTTCGGTTAAGGAATTAGGGTTGTTAACTAATCCAGGTCATTGGGTTAGGGTTTTGGATGTCGTTGGATCCTATATGTATATTATATTGTGAACAATGTATCATTATGAATGAATATAGAATATGTTGGTTTTCTCGGTTTGGGTTTCCAGGGGAAAAATCTATGTGTAATGTTTGTATTTGCCATTGTATATTTTCCATTCTTTTACTGAAAATTTGTTTGCAGTAAATATTGTGCAAGGTTAAAATATACAATACACAATAGGTTCCTTACATTCCAACTATTGAACGATCATATTATAATGATCTCAAATATTACCTTCAACATGGAACAACCCCATATCACCTTAATTCTAAGCATAAAAAAGCACTCAGATTGAAATCCCTGCAATATCAAATTTTACTTGGTATCATGTTTAGAAATAACTATGATGGAGTGATACTCTGGTGCCTCAAAAAACAAGTCACTGATAAGGTTCTTAAGGACATGCATGATGGACCAACGTGAGACCATTTTTCAGGAGACACAACAACTCACAAGATATTAAGAGATGGATACTACTGGTCCATGTTGTTCATAGATGCTCATGCATATTCAAAAAGTTGTGAAACATACTAGAAAGTCGCAAGAAGAGAGTACAAAGTTGTTATCCTGCTCTAGCTTGTTGTTATTGAAGAACCCTTCGAAAAGTAGGGGTTGGACATCATTGGTGATATTAATCCCCATTCCTCTAAAAAACACATGTATATTCTAGCTGCTACCGATCATTTTACATGTTGGATGGAAGCAATACTACTAATCAAAGTGAATGAAGAGGTAGTGACTAATTTTCTTGAACAATACATCATCACTGAAGTTTGGTGTTCCTAACTCTCTAGTGCTTGATAATGTAACTTATTTTTCATCTTTGAAGTTATCTGAATTTTCCTTGGAAAAAGGGAATTATTTTGAAGTACTCAACCAACTATTATCCTCAAGGTAATGGCTTGGCTGAATCTACAAACAAGAACCTATTGATGGGAAAAAATGACCATGTTCAACATTATATGGAGATCACCCTGTTAGAGCCCCAATTAGGCTCTTATCTGTTTGGGATGGCGATTTTGATTGGTTCTATGGGCTTCTAGTTACCCTTGTCCTAAGACTAACCTAAGATCAACCTAAGATAATTTAATCTATATGTACAAAGATATATACAAATGGCCTTCTATTTGTTGATGTATATTATCACTTGCTTTGATTAGAAAATAGAAGAGAAGGAACAACCTTCTAACTCTTCTTGTTAACTTGTGATATTCCTGATTACCATCAGTAAGAAAATATATATTGGATTTACCCTCTCACTGCTCGCTTGCAAGAAAACAACCATTAAGATGACATGAGAGCTTAACCATGCCATGCTGGATTTTTCTCCTGCAAAAGCAGACTTGCAGAATGTAATTAATTTACTCTAAATTCAAATCTACTCTAAGATACAAGTAACAAAGGAAAATCTATCTCAACAAGAAAAAGGATATCCTAACTCCTAATTAAGAGGAAGAGTATCTAAAAGTAGAAAATACTAATATTGAATTTAAGATTAGGATGCCTTTGCAAATCATAGAATTAGTTCATACTATTTGCAAACCATTAATATTAGATTAGAATTAGTTCTAAATATGTTCTTACATAGTCCTCTTGAATCCCACAGAAAAATAATCCCTATACTACAACAGTTAAGCCAAGTTGTCCTATCCATGCAAAATTACTCCCCAAGTTACAGATATGTGGAACCTCCTTAAAATGTTTTCATCTTCTATTTTATAAGGCCCGCGAATTCCAGGTCACTTTAACTATTATCATTAATTTACTTCCATGAAAATAGGAATGTGATGATGTCCAACAACGCAAACCATAATCGAAATTTAACAATATTTACAAAAATAGCATAAAGCTTTCCTTTTATGAATTTTCAACAGTAACCAACTAACAGTCTTCATGCACTTGTGCTCGAAATTCATGGAGATTCTTCATGCAAGATTCTCAATCCAAACTTCCATTGTACACCTGCAAATATAAATGAAAATAAATTGATAAAAAATTATATAAAAATAGAGTAACAACAAAATTTTCTATTATATACAAATTTGGGACAACTACATAATTGTAATTGCTTTTTCCTAAAACGAAAATAAATAAAATGATAATAGAGTGGCTACATAATTATAATTTTGTAGCTTCTCTTTCGCAAACATAAAATTAAATTAATTGAAAAGAATAAACATGTACCTATAAATTAAAATTCTATTTTGATGAATTTAATTTTAAGATCTGCAATCTATTCTTCATATTCAATATTAGCTTAACATAAGATTAACAAATGGTACCCAACACCCTTGTTATATGATAAATCTTGTAATGGTAATATTCACTGATTTATGAGCCAAATGTACAACAAATTCCAAAGGGAAGGCTCGAAAAATGAACTTGTAAGATCATTCATATCATATGCCAGGTCAAAGTTATTTTCATAATTGTCAATACATGCACCTTTCATGAGTTGACTCACAATCAATTTCAAATGAAAATACCACAAATTCGATTTGATAAATAAAATGTTAGAAAATATTTAACAGACAATAGATGGCATGAGTACAGGAAGAATGTACAGAGGATTGTTGGCATGTTTTACAGGAAACGTATACTTGTCATTGATGGCAAGTACAATAGTGATGATGGCTTGAGTACAACAGTGATGATCAGCAGCGCAGTGATAATCGAGGAAGAGCAACAACTTTGTTCGTTGGATATCTTCTTGAATTCCCGATGGTCGTCAGATCTGAATAAGAGCATGCTGAAGAGGTAGGCCCGTAAGGTTTGAGAAGAATTTATGTTCGTTGGATCCCCTTCAATTTCCCGATAGAACGAGGTTCGTCAGATCTAAATGTAGACAAGAAGAGCACACTGAAGATGAGGACAGATCTCAGACATTAGATCCAAGCGCAGGACCCGACCATCATTGAATCAAGGAGAACCTGCACGCTTCTTAAAGTACAAGGAGAAGAGAGTGTACAAAGTCCCTAAAGAAGGAGGACCGTCCATCATCAGGCAGGACACGTGGGGAAAGATTGTCAGTTCGTTGACTGGAGAGTTAAAGGAACGATGTTCCCTAACCACTCGAAATCACGATATGCGAAATCGCGATCTAATCTGAGTCGTCAGATTAAGGTTGAATCTAGACCCTTGATTCCATTCCATGTCGGAGTTTTTGGGATCGAGAGTTGGAGATATCAAGTAATATCATCCACAGGAATCCCAATTTCGCGATATGAAAAATCGCGACTTAATCGCAGCCGTCGAATCAAGATCAGATCTGGATCATTGATCCAACTCCATATCAGAGTTTCGCAAATCGCGACATGGAGAGACAAGAAACAATGCAACAAGAATTGTGAAATCGCGATTCAATCGCAGCCGTTGAATCAATATCAGATCTGGACTATTGATCCAACTCCATATTGGAGTTTCACAAATCGTGACATAGAGAGACAAGAAACAATGCAACAAGAATTGTGAAATCACGATTCAATCGCAGTCGTTGAATCAAGATCAGATATGGACTGTTGATCCAACTCCATATCGGAGTTTCGCGAATCGTGACATGGAGAGACAAGAAACAATGCAACAAGAATTGTGAAATCGCGATTTAATCGCAGCCATTAGATCAAGATGTGATCTGGACCATTGATCCAACCTATTTTCGAAGTTTCGTGGATCAGGATTTGTAAGTGTAAAGAACATTGAACATCAGGAATGTCGAAATCGTGATATGCGAAATCGCGGAATGATCTGAACCATCAGATCAAGTGTTGATCGGAGGGTTACTGTTCTCTCTCACAGTTAACTCTTCAGTTTCGAATATGTTATCGAAACAGACTCATGATTACCGATTAGTTGGCATTTCAGTTGCTGAGATAGTTATCTCCCTTTTTGCCTAAGGAGATGGGAAGTTGAACCACCGTGAGTGTGTATAAAAAAAATGAGATAGACAGTGTGTGGTTGGTCATTCTGTATGAGAAATGAATAAAACAGGAAGAAAGGGAAAATCAGATAGCGCAGAGTGAGATGGAGAATATGCACAGTGTGAGATGAAACTCAGGGAAGAGTAGCTAATGAGGAAGAAAACTTGAAGCTGAGAAGAATGACAGAAGAAGTTGATGCAGAGCAAACCTACTGAACAGACAGAGGAAGAAATGAATTGCAGTACAGTTAGAAGATGACCAGATTTACAGAACAAAGAAAGATTGGTAAGAATTGATTTATCTATGTAGTTGAATGTTTATTTAATCATTAATATTTGAGGGAGGTTGGGAGGTGCTCGGGAGGACTATTGTCCTCAGAGGTTCAAGTGAGAGCTTGAACACAAGAAGTTGTAGCTTCCATCTGGTTGCAGCCAAAGAAACCAGGGTGGCAGGGTGGTGCAAGGGAGAACAAGTGTTCTCTGTTATACAGGTTGGAGCATGTGTAACTAGAAGTTGGTGCTTCCATCCAGTTGGTGCTAGAACATTAAGGAAGTTGGTGCTTCCTTCTAGTGGGTGCTAGAGAAACCAGAGATTTGGTGCTCTCAAACAAGTTGCAGCTTGTAAAACAGAGGTAGCAGCCTCACATTGAGTTGGTGCTCAATTATAGATGATGTACATAACTTAAAAGACTGCCTATCATTTCGAAGAAGAAGAGGTTTTCTCCCTTTATGGGTTTCCTCATGAAAATTTGTCTCTATGTATACCTTATGTGTGACCGATTCTCTTTAATTTTACTATCCATATGTTGTATATCTTTGATGATCACTTGAAGAAAGATTAATAATGTTTTAATAGACTTAAAATTGTTTAAGCTCAATTACAACTGATTCACCCCCCCCTCTCAGTTGTTTTAGTAATTTCAACAATTGGTATCAGTGCGGGTTCCTTTTATTCAAAGGTAGATATGTAAGCTTAAACATGACAATTCATGAAGGGACTTCAGCCTCTAAGCCCCCTCTGTTTGATGGAAAAAATTTTGCCTTCTGGAAGATTAGAATGAGAACATACTTAATGCCCTTGGGTGCTGATGTTTGGGATGTAGTAGAGACTGGATATACAAAGCCTATTGCGATAGCCTCCAAGGATGATAAGTTAGAGTTTAGTTTTAATGCTAAGGGGATGAATGTTATCTTGAATGGACTTTCTGAAGATGATTTTGTAAAGGTGATGCATCTTGATACTGCCAAAGCAATGTGGGATAAAATTATTAACAGTTATGAAGGAAATGAGAAAGTAAAAGATGCCAAACTTCAAACATACAGATTG
>JZKD02S1610922.1:176024-190572 GCA_000966675.3 Picea glauca | reverse complement strand
AAACCCAAATGTATTTATGAAAATGATATGACGAAGGTTTAATTGGGCGATGAAATGTAAGGAATAGTGAAGGGAAAGGTGGATGAAAATACGACATTTCTGAGTCCCAACAGGCCATAGGCCAGGCATAAGAGGGAAAATGGAATCATATTTTAAGCATACCTATGGGACATACATGAATCTATTAGCCGATCATGGAGAATAATACCAAAGGTTGTCACGTGATATGGGGACATCGCTAACTTCTGGGCTAGATGACAAGCCATGAGGATACAACCAAGACAAGATCCACATAAACAATGGCTATCAATGCACTATTGCATCACAAAAGGTGATATAGACATGATCATCAGAAAATGGCCTGATGCATGGAGGATCCCATCCATTCCCCAAGAAGTATAGGAAGGACCCGCAAAAGGAGAAGCAGCGCAGGAGAAAACACAACCTCTGCAAAACCCAGTGCCCAAGAAACCAAGGATGGGCCAAAACAAGCTGACTTAGGAAAACGAAGGGGAAAAGCCGATAAGAACCCAGAAGGGGTAGAAAGAGACCAAAAAACAGCTAAAGCAAGCTAAGGGAGTGCAGAAGACCACCCCAAATCCCAACACATAGGAACTAGGGGGAACTAAGAGACCAGTTTTACAGGCAGCAAACACGCACAAGAAATAAAAGGCGCAACGAGCATCACCGGACTATACGATCATGGAGGACGATGGAGAAATGATCGCCAGAATGGTCCAGGATTGTCTAGAAAAAGACTTCGATCAAGAAACACATTACAGGGATAAACTACAAAAAGAGCTGGTAGAAATGGGATAGCTCCTCAAGACACTCAGGGAGGCCCATAGAGAAAGTAGAAGCATAGGCATAGAACCATCGACAACACAAACCAATGAAACAGTGGAGGTAGAATAATGAGACCCAGCCCTCCCAATGCCACATGCACATGCAATGGTCTACATAAAACCGAGCATGCTACGAATGGATGAAATAGTGGGATAGACACCACTGAAGGATTTGGACCACATCCAATTGGTTTTGACATAGATGCCATCAAGGGCACTGTACAAATTGCAGGTTAGCATCGACCACGAGATACAGTCTCAGGCACATAAAAACTTAGTCGAGCTATAGAAAGAAACAAAGCAACGGGAAGCGCTGGAAAAAGAGTATCAGCAGGCCAAATCTGAAACTCAGACGAAGATAGAACGGAAGAAAAAATTGGAATGCAAAGTGGAAGAAATTTTTGGAAAACTTCCAAGCACTGCACAAGGAAATGAACTCCCAGCCGCAGACAAGATCGACCATATTGCACAGGAAATTACTCGATACCAGAAGGAGATCGAGGATCTCTGAGAATAGTTGACACCAACAAATCCACCAGCAGTAAAGGATCAAAGGAGGCAGGCAGCAACAACACAACTATAGGATATGGAGAAACAGGTTATCACGGCAGCTGACTTGCTCGAGAAAGCAGCGCAACTTTGGACAAGACTGGAGGAGGATCCACGGGTTCAACGTTGGGACAAGGAAGAGGAAAGGATCAATGCAATGATCCAAGAACTCAAACAAAGGAAAAATACCTTGCCAATCCCAGAATGCATCAAGGGGACGCAAGAGCTGAAGAAGATGCAGGCAGAACTTATCACTGCGTAAACACAAAAATAGGATCATTAGGCTCAAATAGAACCATTACAGGAACGGGTAGCATAATTACTCACACAAGAAGAAGCATCTAGAACACAAATGGCACAAACACAAGAAGAATGTGAAGTATTACTGAGTGATGAACTAGTAGTTCAGGTAGTGGATACCATTAAGGAGAAGATCGCGCAGGCATTAACAAAAGCAGCAGAGTTGAGAAAAAAGTTCCAAATGATCACCGAGGAGATCGAGGCAGCTCAGAAATATTAGGTGACTCGGGATGATTCACATGTCAGTGTTGGGGGCCTGTTGGCAGCAGGCCATATTGGGAAAGAAAGCGTTCATGATGAAGAATGACAGCTGGAAGAGAAATCGTGGGAAATAAAGCATGCAAGAGGAAAGCGACAACTGGTAAAAAGCACAGTACATGCGCATGCAAGGAGGCAATGGATGGAAGGAAGAAAATAAAGCATGCAGAGAAGGAAGACCTAACGACAATAGGTTTAGGGTTTTTGTAAGGTTTTTGTATAAATGGCCAAAGAGCCTGATAGATATATATATAGATACACAGGTATCATAGAAGGGTCGGTTCACTACCTATGGAGGTTCGATTGTTTTTATGTAATGATTTTGATTAAAAAAACTATTTTTTGTAAATTGATTGAGCTAGAGGAGAGGAGAGAAGGTAGATCTTTAGGATTAGATCGGAAGTCGAGGAGCCTGGTGCGGTCTAATTTGCCTCATAAATATCTTACCCATACGAGGAGAATTGTAAGCACATGACGCGAGATTGCAGAACTACCATAATAAGAGAGCCAAGAGCCAAATCTTTGTGGACATATCTCGGGACGGGGTGAACCACAGTAATACCTATGTAATGTGATGAATGCATGCATATCTTTGTCATACTTTTATTAGTTAAGTGTTGTGTGTAATGAATTAATGAGTTATTATATTTCTTGGTTAATTGTTGTTGCGATATAACGAAAAGATGCCACGAAGATCAAAATATAAAAGAGAATAACAGTAGTTTGTAACACAAGTTAGAATAAACGGCTCAGAATACAGATCCCATATCTCATACTCAATCCTAGGTTGTAAACACCTGAGTCTTACAACCACCCATTAAATCTATCTCAAGTGAGATTGTGCAGTGCATTCTGTGTGTTGTGTTGCCTTCTGGTTTACCAGAAGAGCCGGTAGTTTTAGGCTTTATTGGTACCCTGAACGATATGAACCCTGGGTCAACAACACAGGTAATAGGGAAGAGTAGTTCATGTAAGCCAACACTAGGGTTAGGTTTTTCCCATGCTAGGGATAGGTTTTATTTCCATTCTATCCATTTCTCACCCTCGAATCCCTATTTTATCCCCATAACCATTACGACAACTTTTGTTGCCCCTACCTCTATCATGACATCACACTAATTACATCATCAATTCGCTTAATTTTTACGCCTCCCTCTAAGTTAAACCAACGCCGAAAACCACCGGCGACAATCTCACATCCTGGCCCTAAACCTTTCTCTCAAGCTTCCATATCTTACCCAAAATGAACATTGATGATGTTGGTAGGATAATTTCCCGCCCTTTCTTTTCCCAAACAAAATATTTGCAATACAAAATCGGGTTAAATATCGTCCTTAAACATACAAATGTCGATAGGGTTACCTCTTGCCCCATCGATTGACAACGAGGAAGTCTATCCCAATTGATTCAATTTCCCAAGTCTTATCGGGTCTTTTCTCACTAACTCCTTCTATGCATCAGAGGAGTTCATATTAACTCCTTCGATGCATCGAAGGAGTTATAGATAAATTTGTTGATTAAACTTCATCGGTGACTTTCACGTGAAATTTCCTAGTGTATATCAGAGGTTTTAGATTCAACTTTGCCAATGACATATCGAGGAATTTCCAATTAACTACGACAATGTACATTAGAACAAATTTTAACAACTCCTTTGATTTACATCATAGGAGTTGATCTTAACTTTGTCAATAAAATTTAGTAAATCCTTAGATCAGAAAAATTCACACCAATTATTTGGATGTTTCAGAGTCCTTAACACCAACTCCCCTGATGTTCATCGAAGCACTTGTTAACAACTCCTCCAATTTGTATTGGAGGATTTAACATCAAACCCTCTGATTTGTGTCGAAGGAGTTAACATCAAACCCTTCGATTTTACCTTCTAGGCACGTTTTGAGTTAGTTTCTTCCCCAATCTTCACCATATTTCTCACCATGCCTACTATTACACTTTCGTTTTTGGATGATGACTTTCTACCCAACATTAGCACCAATGATCCCTCAAGTATGGACTATGAAATAATTAAAAAAGTTCTTTCCAAATGCATACATTATTTATAGTCTTTTCTCTCATATTATATTCGTTTGTCACTCTACAGGTACAGACATGTCTCCAAAAAATAAAGTGGCCAACAAGACAACTCTCATCGAAGCTTCTCGTAGTGGCAAACAAATTAAAGATGAACCGGAGATAATTGAGGTTGTTTATGATGACATCATTGGTATCCTATAAAAATAAAGTGAAACACTCAAATGGGGCAAAGTATACCAAATGTTCAAGAAAAAAAACTACGTCATCAACGTCGAGGATAAGGATGAATTAAGAGTCTTCAAAAATATCATAAAATCAAGGATATTCAAAGTTGTTTCTCGAGCTGTTTTTTTTCCATGCTTTGATGCAATCTCTTAGATCCTAAAAACATACAGGCCTAGGAAATAGACACATCTACAATGCTAGGGGAGAGCCAATAGCATCTTTCCAGCCTGGATACTTAGTGAAATATTATCATATTGAAAAAGGAATGAAGAAGATAAACATCAATCTTCTTGTTGATTTCAAGCCCACTCCCAAATAATTGTGCCCCAAGTGGTACAAGCCAAAAAAGCAGTTCAAACACATACCTAAAGGAGGCTACCCCGCAACTACCTTAAGGAAGCCATACCAATACATGGTGGTCATATTATGCCGACTCTATGGAGAAGAATACACATCCCAATTATGTCTATCATACCTTCCTTTAATCTAATATTGCACAGACGAGGGAACATCATTAAAATGTGGTGACATATTATCTTCCAATATAGAAAAATTTATCATAGTTGTCTCAGAAGCCCAACCAGGGACCTTCCATAGTTTTCACATGTCCTCGTACCTTTTGGACATTATGTGTGTGTCTCATTGGTACCCAAAAATGGGATGGAGGTGGAAACCTTTAGAAAAACCAATCCACGTCTATTGCAAAGTGATTTAGGAGCATAAATACTAGACATAATACCAGAAAGTGTGTGAACATTTCGTGCCCCCCTTATATGATTTCATATTCTACACACCTCGTTTGTGCATGATATACAAAGAAAGCGTAGTAATCCATAGAATTGGGGATTGGTTCCTCTTAGAACATGGGACTTACATCAAAATTTATGGTTCTATGAAACATCCTCACCTTCTCCCATGGTTCATGCCAGATAGGCTATCTCTCCAATAAGTATCATACCAAACAGTAATCCACGGAGTGGGAGGAGATTTGTATCGAGCCAAGAAGGTTATATGGCCACCATTGCCTCTTTACATCAACAATTAATTTTTCTCAAATAACAAACAAGCATAGGAAGAAGTGGATACCCTACTTTCTTATCACTTTGGAGAAGAAATATTTAGAAGACATGACCCAAAAGGGGTCTTAAAATATTATTGAAATAAGATAATCCTTCAATGGGAATACACGACAAACATATGGGATGAAGAATATGTGCATCACAATTCATATACTTATGATGATGTTATGTTCAATAGATGAGGAAAAAACACATGTATAATCATAGATGACAAAAATGCAAGGGAATAAGCCAAAAGGAAAGCAACAAAAGAAGGAGTGGAGAGGTCATCCCCCTCTTTTGTCTCTATACATTCAGTTTTTACAGAAGAAGAGGAATCCCTCACAAATAAGAAAAGGAGAGATAAAGAAAAATTCTCTAAGAAGAAGAATGATGCTTCCAAGAAAAAGGGAAATCTTGAAGCAAAGAAAGAAAAGGTTGAGGCAAAATAAAAAGAAGCAACACAAAAAAAGATCAAGTGGAAAGAGGAAACAACAAAATCAAGAGAAGTTGCAGAAAAGGTATTCAAAGAAGCAACAGAGAAATCAGTTGATGAATAGAGAAGAAAGAAAGGTGTTGAGACAAGAGATGATGGCACTCAATTGATGGATACCAATATCCAAGAAGTGTCAACAACAAACACCAACATAGAGGCACCATTCAACAATCTAGGACTAGGACTCTAGACCCCGTTTCAATCGAGTGAAGTCCTAAATCTGAGAAGCTTCACTTATGACAACAAGACTAGGAATATTGTGCAATAACAAGTGAATAAAGTGCCAACAACTCAAGGGATGCAAATCTTGGTCCTCACACAAGTCCCTATAACAAGGGATGTTAGGGAAAATCCCATATCCACCGCCACAGCTGGCATCACATTCAAGAGTGCCAATGAAGACAATATTAGGAGTTTGTACCAGCAAAATCAAAGAAAGAGTAAAAAATCATGGAACTGGAAGAAAGACTCCAACAAGTAAGAGTCGATGAAAGCAATATGCAGCGTTTCAAAAATAGTGCTGAGAAAGTTAGGAAAGAACAAGAAGATGTCATTATATACATGTATTCTCACTTACACCTCTTCCAACAAGAAACTACAACAATCATAGAGAAAAATAATAAAAAATAGGGAAAACTTACTCATTTCAGCAGAATCCGAGAAGGAATCAACGATTGATCTGAAACCAGGGTGACACTGATACCAAAATTGACTTAGTTCTAGGCCACTTAATGAAGGAAATATTTACAATTGCAGATCTATTGAAATTGATTGCATCAAAGGTGAAAATATGTCCTTATGAAGACTTTAATCCAAATTGAATATTAACTTGGTGAATGTGCTATTAATCTCATAATATGTTACTTAATGCATTTAATAATCATAATTGCAGAAATAAAACATGCATAAGAAAATATGAGACAAGATATCACTGAGTTGTTAATGTAGTTTCCCAGAACCTTCTGGCTATGTCTCTAGATCCTCTTGGAATATGAATCACTTTATTTTCCTTCCCAAAGGGTTGAAACCTTCTCACAAAATGTGGCACATGATCCTTACAAGACTGAAACCCAAAACAACCTTCTCTTCGAAAAAGAGAACATAAGGATATCATATAAGTGACATTTCTTTAGACACCATAAGGACTACATTTGAGCTCTCTCTCCACCAAGGGATGATCCATAAATAATTCATTCCTAGAGCTTTACATAGGGGGTTTATATAGTTTTCCTCAACTCCACAATTCAAGGGGACAAGATACACAAATTTAGGATCTAATAACCACTCAAGGAAAAAAATGAGAAAGCATCTCAACCAAATTGGAAGACCCTTAACTTCCTCCTTGAGACTAGGAAACCACTTGTGGTAAAGTGAGGAAGAGTCCAAACCAACTCATGAGACCCTTAACTTCCTCCTTAAATCTAGGAAACTAATTTCCCCTTAAAATTAGGAAACTAATTTGTGAGTTGGATTCTCTCAAAAAACTAATTTCCCATTTTTACAATTAAACGAATAATATGTGAGATTCTCAAACTCACTTCAAGCATTAATCATTTTTCCAATTTGCATGAATAATAAATGAGTTTCTCACTCATTTAAAGTATTAATCATGTTTACATTTTAAATAAATCATTCATGCATATTAATTATTCTTTTCCACCTACCATCAATTAGTATTTTAATGATCTTCTCCATGGTGTGAAAAGTAATGATTCCTTGTGTGGAGATCCTCCTGGATCACACCTCCCCACAAAAAGAACTTTTGTTCCTCCAAAAGTATAGAGAGAAATTGTGACTTGAATCTTTGCAACCATATTCTAGGAATATTCTTACTCCACGATTCACTTCCCCACTTCTCGACATGCATAACAAATGTATTTGAAAGTCCACACCCTTCTTCTCCTTCACCTTTGTGCTTCAGAATGAGGATTTCAATGCCAGCATTTGCACCAATGAAAATTTGTAGTTGATTCCTTGATATGGATAACATATTTCTCTGAAAGGCCACAATTGTATTCTCCTTCACCTTTGTGCTTTAGAATGAGGATGTTGATGCCAACACTTGCACCAATGAAAATATGTAGCTGATTCCCTGATCTGCATAACAAATGTTTTTGAAAGTCCGCACCCTTATTCTCCTTCACATTTGTACTTCAGAATGAGGATGTTGATGCCATCACTTTCATTAATGAAAATGAGTAGTTGATAATACATGATCACAGTTTTTGCAAATTTCAAAGAAATACCTTAATTTCCAGGATTTTATAAAACACTCATGGACAAGTTTATAATGACTTCCAAAAAAGGCCTAGGTAAAACAATGTCTCTCACTCAAAGGTGGATATAAGACCCATTACAATGTTGTCAAAACAGGCCTACACAAAACGATTCCTATCACTCAATTGTAGAAAAAAGACCATTACAATGTTGTCAAAACAATCCTAGGCAAAATAATGCCTCTCACTCAACAGTGGCTATAAGACCCATTACAATGTTTCCAAAAAGGATTACAAGGTTTAGGAATAGAAAAAAATGCCTCTCACTCTCACCATCACTTTCAAGAGTGGCTAATTACAACCTTTTACATCATTAACATTAAGGTGAATACCCCCAAATGTGCACGAGTGGTAAAATATATGGTTTTTAAACCCCCCATTACAAACATGTGAAACATAATAAGGAAAATTCCATCATCTTCATACTCGTCTCGAAATTCTAAGACTTTTGGTTGTAAGCATGACTAATTTATGTTGAAGTGTGAAAATGGCCTCTTATCGCAACATCTTGGTTTGTGTGCAAGGCTCAAACAACACATTTCTTGCAATAATTCAGATCTTGTTGCCTTGCAGTAGCACTCAAAGATCTCTAGAATATGCAACATACATTTATCCTTTTGAAATTCTCAAAAAGAGGAAAAACCCATAAATGCATAAAAATTACAGTGATTTTCATGTTAAGGCCCTCAACCGACTGCTCAAATATTGGCATACATAACACTAGCAGGTTTGTCTCGTCATTCTACAACTTTTGACTGTGAACTTGACCTGTTCTGAAAGGTGCAAATGTGCCTCGAAAAACATGACATGCATTAATGACAAAAGTGGGCTTCTTCCACGAGCCCAAAAATCCACTGCTCAGATCAAAATTCACACTGCATCAATGGATTGGTGGCAAAAACTCGTGCAAAAATGACTACACTTTCATCAAATTCTATTACTATTACTTATGGACCCCCCTAGGCTACCTGCCTCAAAATGAATGTCATGCATTAATGGAAAAAGTGGGCTTCATTCATGAGCCCTAAAAATTTGCTGCTCAAATCCAAATTCTGACAGCACCAGTGGATTCATGGCAAACAATTATGCAAAAATGACTATAATTTCGTCAAATTCTGACACAGTGACTTATGAACCCCTCTTGGGATCCTTGCCTTGAAATGCATGCCACAAGAGTCTGTATGACCTACATTAATTGCATCTTATATTGAAGTTCATGCCATATATGGTGGTGCCACTTGGCATGCCCAAATTGGACCCACCAGCTGCCATTTTTCATTCGCCAAAAGGGACACATGGTGCTCTGTGGGTGGTGCCACATGACACACCATAGTGGTGCCACATGGTGGTGTTTGGGGGTGCCACTTGGAATGCTCAGATTGGCCCCACTAGCTTCCATTTTTCATTCGCCAAAAGGGACACATGGTGCTCTATGGGTGGTGCCACATGGAGGTGTTTGGGGGTGCCATGTGGCACTCGGATATTGGTCCAACTAAGTGTTGATTTGATTGAATCTGTTTGACACGTGCCAAGTACTGATGTTTCCACATCATCATGTTGACATCATCATTATACAAACTACCATGTCATCATGTTGACGTTGTTTCCAAGTAGGTTGTCATATTTCCATGACATCTTATGTATGTCCTACCGCATCATTGTTGCGTCAACATGCTGACGTTAGCATGCCACATGGCCAAATATGGTTGGTTCAACTGGGTTCCAAATAAACCAAAAATGATTGACACGTGGCACTCTCTCGGGATGCCACATCACCTTGCTAATGTCAACAGGACGCATGTCATCCTCTGCACCTGTCGACTTAGCATGCTGACGTCAGCATTGTATGGACTTCACTAGTTTTTCTTGTTTGCTGAAAATTTGATATGGCCATAAAGACTCCATTTGAGGTGGTGTTTATGACGTTATAAATATCGCGTCGAGTTCTTTGACTTGGTGTTGTTTTCCTTGAATTCTAGGCACTTTGATTTTTGGCCATTTTTTCCTTGACTGAGGAGGATCCAGCCTCCAACTGCATAGACTCTAGTACAATAGTATTGCTTGGTGTAGCATGAAGTTCAGGGTGAAGCTTCTAACATTTCCTGATCCAATGACCACTCATTTGGCAGCGAGTGAAATAATTGCATGACTTCATGTATGTCTCGCTTTCACTGTAAATATATTTTCTCTTCCAATACTTTGCAACAATCTTGTTGTCCCAAGATGGTGTTGGTGATGATCTCAACTCTTTGCTTGAAGAACCCTTTTCTTATGTTTCTTTTGAGCATTCTCTTTCACCATACATGAATCCTACATATCGGGGTCTTCCTTCAACCTCCATTGGTTGAATTATGCCTTGGCCATTAATACCAATACCTCCTCCTTTATACCCCATATTCCTCAACAAATTCAAGCCAATTCCCTTGGTGTGCCTTTCAAAAAATCCAAAAAACACATCATCCTTAATAAGGGAAGGAATTGAATATGGAGAATTGTTTACCTCCATTCCTGTTTGTGAGAGCCTCCTCTATTATCTGACAATATGTGCAGCTATCAACATTTTCATGACAAGAACCATAATTAGTATACCTGACATGGCCACACATTGATCTAGTCTTGGAGGGACTTTCTGCCTCCTCTATAATGGAACATTCTCCAACTTGTTCCTCCATAGACTTCTCTAACATGAATCTCAATTTTTGATTCTCATCCTCTGCAACTTGTAGAATCCTTCTGAGCTCTACATTCTTTTCTTGGATGTGTTGGTTGATTTCTTAAATCTCTTTGAGCCATTCATTCTTCGATGTTTTTCCCATATTTTCTTCAACACCTGCAATCCATGTCAATCCTACTCTGATGCCACTTGATTTGAAACCATTATGACATTGATAACAAACTTGAATTGGTTCTAGGCCACTTAATGAAGATTAGACTTACAATTGCAGATCTATTGAACTTGATTGCATCAAAGGTGAAAATATGTGCTTATGAAGACTTGAATCCAAATTGAATATTAACTTGGTGAATGCACTATTAATCTCATAATCCATTACTTAATGCATTTAATTATTATAATTGTGGAAATAAAACATGCATAAGAAAATATGAGACAAGAGATCATTGAGTTGTTAAAGGAGTTCACCAGAATCTTCCGACTATGTCTTTGGATCCGCTTGGAATATTAATCTCTTTATTGTCCTTCCCAAAGGGCTGAAACCTTCTCACAAAATGTGGTGCATGCTCCTTACAGGGCTGAAACCCAAAGAAAACTTCTCTTACACAAAGAGAACTTAAGTCTCTCACATAAGTGACATTTCTTTGGACACCAAAAGGAATACATTTGAGCTCTCTCTCCACCAAGGGATGATCCATAAAGGATTCATGCCTAGATATTTACATAGGGGGTTTATATAGTTTTCCTCAACTCCATAACTCAAGGAGACAAGATCCACAAATTTATGATCTAATAACCACTCAAGGACAAAAATGAGAAAGCATCTCGATCAACTTGGAAGACCCTTAACTTTCTCCTTGAGACTAGGAAACCACTTGTGGTAAAGTGAGGAAGAGTCCAAACCAACTCATGAGACCCTTAACTTCCTCCTTCAAACTAAAAATAATTTCCCCTTAAAATTAGGAAACTAATTTGTCATTTGGATTCTCTAAAAAAACTAATTTCCCATTTTTACAATTAAATGAATAATATGTGAGATTCTAAAACTCACTTCAAGCATTAATAATTTTTCCAATGTGCATGAATAATACATGAGTTTCTCACTCATTTAAAGTATTAATCATGTTAACATTTTAAATAAATCATTCATGAGTATATTATTCTTTTCCACCTACCATCTATTAGTATTTTAATGATCTTCTCTATGGTGTGAAAAGTGATGATTTCTTGTGTGGAGATCCTCTTGGATCAATGATATTGACAGGTGGATTGTAGAGAATCTTGATGCACCAGTTGAGATATATTAACCATTAACCTCAGAGATGAAGACATATATGTATTCACTAGATCCTTGCCAACAAGTCGGGCAAAGAGCAGATAAAGAGGTCACCAAATCAATGGTTGTATGATCTAAACTACAAAAGGCCACACATGAGATAATTAAAGGAAGTCAACTACCCCATTTAAACAAGCTTGGTAAAAATATGGGCATGGAATAACTAGTAGACAAAGTGCATGATAACACAAATAATAGAAGATCAATCGTCGAAGAAGCCACCACAATTACCACGGATATGATAGAGAAAACTCTCCTACAACCCATCAAATCTCATACCATGATACTAGCATTCATGGAAATTATGTTAAAGGATATGAGCACCCTCGAAGATAACATAGATATGCACAATGTGGCGCTGAAAGAACTAGCTTACTATAGCATCAGATATCTATATGATCAACTAGAAGTTTGAAAAACATACCTTAGGGGAAAAATTATTGAATAAAGACAAAATAGAAATAAACAATTTCTATTACCTACCCCTCATTTTGTATTTTTCTCAACCAACTTCAGTTTTGTCTTTATTGTACACTTGTCACTACGAAAGATGAAACCAAACAGTTTTTGTAACAACTTCTTTAAACAAGAATACAAAGATTCACTCATGAGTTACAAATTATTGTATAAAATATGGAAGATGTCCATTTTGTAGAGGCTCTTCAAGCATGGTATAGATCCAAGATCCGATTCAAGAACTTATAATTTGTTAATAAATATAGAAAATCCCTCAGTGCCAATTTTCTACAAGAAAGAAGAATTTATGTGTGAAGTTGTCTTTGTTGTGAACTACTTCAAGTGGGATGTATGTTATTCACATGGACTGTAAAAATGTTTGTTTGCATATGGATTGATCTTATGCACTCTATGTTATTCTACAATTTCGATTATTCTTTCTCATATCTTGAAGTCCTTAGATTGTTGAGTTGTTAACATATGCATAAATATATTTTAGATTGTTCTAGTTATATGTATGTATGCACTTATTTCTGATTCTGCACTTTTATTTCAAATACATGTGTGGGGGTTTTATGTATATTTTGGTTTCATTTACAAATCACTTGGTTACCTTAGTATGTTGCTAGCTAGGATAGGGTAGGATAGATTAGAAATAGATTAGAAATAGATTAGTTTTCTTTAAATACCCAGTATTCATCTATATATTTTCATTGGATATCCATTCATCATCCATATTCATCAGTAGACCAGACTACAATGGGTAAACCCCCAAAAAATAGCAATGGTAGTCGGGCCAAATTCTGGATGGGTCTCCTAAACCGAATGGTGCATAGTCTAGTTGGGACTGTGTACTGGGGATTACCCCTTAAGTTTTTCGAGTGAATTATTCCTGTTGAAATACTAAGAGGGGGTGAATAAGTATTACACAATAATTTTTTACCAAAAAAATAATTTTAATCAGAATTTTTTAGTTACCAGTAGTCAATAATGAACAGTTAAATCATACAAAACACAATACACAAAGATTTTCCATGGAAACCCAATTGGGAGAAAACCACAAAACTTTATTTATAAAATTTGTAAGCACCAACTTACAATAGACACCAATATATAATCATCTTTGCAGGAACCAACCTGTAAGGGACACCAATCCCCTTGTTGAGCACCAACTCATCCAATAGGCACCAACCCATAGAATTATTGTTCACATGAGCCAACTTGTAGGAGACACCAATCCCCTTCCTTGCTCCACCCCGCCAGCCTGAAAATATTTGTAATTAGTAGTTTACTTCATAATACCTCTCCAACATGCTTCATCCTCCATGTCATCAAAACTCAGATCATATTCATTGTTTCCATGCTATTGTACGAACCTCAAAATACATGTTCTTCTCACATTTATCGCTCCACACTTCCACACCCACAAAACAAATTCATGCCATTTATTTATATAATTCATGTACTTATGGATTTGTCCACAAAAATAACTCCATGGGGTCTGTTGACGGCCTGTTTAGCACAGAGGTCAACTCATTATCATGAAGATTATTCTATGTCAGAGACAGAGATGGTTCTACTGGGTGTTTTATACACCAGCACTTAAAATTTTGTAAACGGGATTTCCGCACCCCTGCGAGGGTATATAATGTAATAATATATGCATGGATCATAGTTACGTCAGGTACCTTGGATGTTGACATCAGGGGAGTTCCTTTCATCGAGGGTTTTTTTTTCTCAGGTGGTTAATGTGGCCTAACTAGTCAGGTTAACCTCCCTTGAGTTTTTCCCTCCCAGGCTTCCTCCAAAGTGGTGGAAGGCACTCTGGTGATCTCGTTCATTGAGTAACCTCTTAGGATTATTTTAAATGACCATGTTAGGCAGTGTCTGAAGTTTCGCAGGATTCCATCGAGTCTAGAGTAGTTCTTTTTAATTAATTAAATTATTTAAAATTTAATTAATTAATTATTTTTTGAGCTAAATATTGTAAAAACTTCGTCTTTGGGAGAAAGATAGGGGTATTTGTGCTCAAAATGAATGG
>JZKD02S1610922.1:120585-133030 GCA_000966675.3 Picea glauca | reverse complement strand
GATTGCTTAGGGACGTCTCCCTTGGACTAGCCCTCCTAAATAGAAAGAGCCCCCCATCGAGGTGACAGTGGGTGGGGAAGCTCCTGTTACGTCGGTTTTAAGCATTGACTCAAGCCATCTAAACCTTTCCTACAAACCGTGCGATAACAGTCCCGCACATCAAAAACTTCGCCCTCCATGGGCTCATTAGTCCTCGGGATCATAACAATGTCAATCATATTTCATCATCAAATTTATCAAATACATGCATAAAACCCATAACATATCATCTAATAGATCAAAGACATTACACTGATCTACTGTACAAAGTTGAAGAAATAGACAGAACAACCTATTGGGACAGTATCCATACGAAGAAGAAAGTTTCCACAGAAGATTATTCAAGCCATGTACATGAAGTGATATGGTATAAGGATGTCCAATCATAGTGAAGACCAGGGGTAGGTATTGTCCGTGGGTTCCTTTGTAGGAGGTGAGTTGTACCTGTCATGGATGCACTTTTTCCAAGCCCCTTTATTGCCTCTATTCTTTATTTATTGCTTTTTATTTCTTTTTTACTTCAAGGTCTGACCAGAGGATACTACCTTGGCATGGTGACCAGAGCTGACAGTGTTACCCACTGGTATTTTTGCAGAAATGATAAGGTTGGCTCATGATGAGACCCCCTTTCTCTTGGCCATGCAACCAAAGGTCATTTCCCTGGTGTGGTGACTAGATAATGGAAATGTCAGACTGCTAGATACCTATGAACATAATGGGCCGGCTTGTGATGAGACCTCCCATCCTCTTAGTTAGGTCTTGTTTTATTTTTCTTCGGGTCCCTTTTGTTTCTTATCGAGAGGCCTTTTATTTCCTTCTTGGGGATCCCTGGGCAAAGCATCTCTAGGTTTTGTTTCCTATGGATTTTATCTTTTACTAGTTTCTTTTACCCCCTGGGCCTTTAACCCCTTCTTCCCACAGGACAAAGTGTAACCCTCAAGGTCATCCTAATGGTCGGACTAGGGGAATGGGATGGATGTATGGGAGACAAGATGTACAGGGATAGTATGGTAGGAGCGGACGATGGCTCTTCAAATCCCCCCTAGTGGCTAACCAAAACCCATGGATATCAACTTGCTAGGGCATCCTGTTAATCCCCCAAACAATGGTCAAGTGGGTTAGTGTAAGATCCAAGCAGTCGTCAGAAATGTAAGGAACTTGATGCATATATAAGAAAGTTATAATGATCAAACATGACACATACCATGATACCTGGACCAACTACCTCATGGAGAAAGAGTCTTCTCTGATGCAAGTCCAAGCCGATGGTGATGGATGTTGTTGTTGTTGACAGGAAAAATCTGGAGAAGAAAAGAAGGATGGGCCCTATAGGGCCATGCTTGGGTCAATCCTGCTCTCGGTACTCCATGTCTAGGACCTCTGGGCCTCGAGACATGATCTCCTAGTTATCCCTAGAAAATGGGGATAATAGAGCCAAAAACCCTAAGATGATTTAACTTGGGTTTAAAACCGTACCAAGCTTCATAAGGTGTTTGTCCATCTAAAGATGATGTAGGTGATTGATTTCTGAGATAAACTGCAGTATGGACTGCTTCAGCCCAATATTTTGTGCTCAACCCTTTAAACTGCATCATAGATCTTGCCATGCCCATGAGAGTCCTGTTCATCCTTTCAGTAACCCCATTCTGCTGTGGAGTATAGGAATTTTTTAGTTTCCTCTTAATTCCATTGTTTCGAAAATAATCATTGAATTCAGTTAAAGTGAATTCACCTCCATTATCAGTTCTCAAAGAAGCAACATTTTCTCTAGTTTCATTTTCAACCATGTGTTGAAAATTTACAAAATTTACAAAAGCTTCAAACTTTGACTTTAAAAAGTATACCCATGTTATTATAGTGTGGCCATCAATGAACAATATAAAGTATCGACATCCACCAAAAGAATATTCCATTGGACCACATATATCACTATGAATCAACTCCAAATACTTTGTTGCTCGCCATGAGCTGGTTGGAAAAGCTTCTCGATTTTTCTTGCCTAAAATAAAAGCTTCACACTTGGAATTTTATTTCTTGAAAGTTGGTAAACCCTTCACCAACTCTTGGGATTTAAGTTTCAAGAGACTTTCAAAGTTTAAGTGACCAAATCGAAAATTCCATAATTTGAATGAAGACATTTCAGAATTCATTGTTGCTGCAACTTCTTCCTTTCTTTGGATGACTTTCCCATTCATTCTTAGTAACTTCCCATCTTCATATCCAGTCATTATTGTTTTCAAGTTATCCTTCACTGACATAATTTTTACCAAACCATCTTGCATGACAATTTGATGTCCAACTTGTCTGATTGTGACTAAGGATAACAATTTTTTCTTAAAATATGGTACATACCAAACATTTGAAATCCATTTTTGACCAATTCCAGGGAGAAAAACTTTCACTGAACCTTTTCCTTGAGGTATATGAGTTGAATCATCGGCTAAATAAATGGGATTTAGTTGAACATCTTTATAATTCCAAAAATAGTCTCTGCAATAGCTCATATGTTGAGTAGCCCTTGTGTCCAATATCCAATCATTTTCAAATGAATCTACATGCTAAACTGCTAAAAAAACATATTCATATTCATCATCATGATAATATTGATCTTCTACATATTGTGTTGATTGTTGAAAGTTTTCATTTGACGTCTGCTTGAACTTTGGCAATTGATCATTGTTGGTAAGACAATTTGATGCATAGTGGCCCATCTTTAAGCATATTTTACATCTTACTTGACTGAAATTTTTGCCTCTTCCTGGTTGTGCATTACTATTGTGATTATTACTTTGAAAATTTTGTTGATGAAAATTGTTACAACCTCTACTGATCCAGATGGATATCGGTGGCCACCCACCTTTTCCAACTGGCTCAAAACAATTGTCTGACATTTTTGGCAATTTACTATTTTTAGCAGTTTTTACTTTTGGGGCCATTTTGAGGGCCTAAATGAAGGTTTTTCGGTATCGATCTCCTCAATTATAGAAAAAGGCATGATTGGACCCCTAAAATGAATCCCCTCAACGATACATTTCCAACAGGCTATCACAGGCCTAAAACGGAGATCGTATGCAAAAGTTACGACCCCGAGAAGTTGATGTACTATCTTACCCAAACAAGGCCCACATGACTTTTGGCATTTCATCTCCTAGAGTTAGGTTTTTGGATGTCTAGGGTTTTTGGAATTCTTTCTTATTGTAAAAAGGCCTTCAGAGTCTCATTGTAACCTTCTTCTTGCGAATGCGCACTGCCGTCACATCTCTTCTCACAGATAAGTCACCACCATTCCAGCAAGCTTGTTTTCACTGCATTTTACAGTTTCAGCTTATTCCGTTATTGAATAGAAAACCAGGTTTATTGTATCTCTGTTATTTTGTGTTAATCACCTGTTAATAATATGTATTCATTTCGTTCTTCTCATAAAATCCGGATCAGTGGTATCAGAGCGGTCTGCTCCTTGTCGTCTTAATGCATGTCCCCAACAAGGTTGGAGTACAAAGAGTTGGGTCTCGAGCTTGTTTCTCTTGAGGACAGAAGCTCTCGCATGCCCAAGCAACCTCCCATGGCAGGAGAAAATAAATATGATGGGACAGGAGATCCTTTCAAACTGTTGATTGAGGAATCCCTCATGCAACAGAGGAACGAGGTGATGGATAGTTTTGCGCAAATCCTTCGGTGACTACCAACAGGCGATGCATCTTCTTCAAACGGAGGCGCTGCCCCCTTCAAGGTACAAATAAACTTTGATATTCCTATATTTGAATTCAGATAGACACAGATGTTGTAGACAAGTGGTTGAATCTACTAGAAGGGTATTTTTCTGTTCATAAATTTTCGAGTAGAGAAAAGATTACTTTTGTGCTCCTCAAGGCCGCTCCCCATGTCAAAGATTGGTGGGAAACTTTCTGTGAGAAAAAGGAAAAAGAGGAAACCTCATTATTTTCAGTCACGGACACCTAGGAATCCTTCAGGGATGCTATTAAGGAACAATACTACCCTGTCAGAAGTTATGATGACCTGTATACCAAATGGACCACACTGCGGCAAGAAAGAGACCAAGCAGTGCCAGATTTCACAAATATCTTCCATACCTTGCGCACCAAGTTGGGTATCAAAGATTCAGAGTGATATCTAGTGCTCAAGTATCGCGATGCTCTGCATAGATACATCCAGACCGAAATGGAATTTCTAGACATCTCATCCTTGGGCACGGCCTACCGATATGTCGTCAAAATCGAGCAGAAGCTCAAACAAAAGACGCGGCAATTTGGGCCTGGGAACCCCTCACAAAAAAATCCAGGAAAGGGTGGCCCTAACCCACCGAACAAAGGACAGAGAAAATATAGACAGTATCAAGACAACCAGTACAAGCCGCAAGCAAAGAAGGACACCAGAAAGAAAAAGAAAGATACCGGGAAGTGGTGCGACTTCCATAAGATCCCTTGGCATAACACTGCTGACTATCGCTCAAAGAAGTCGCTAGTGGCCGAAGTGAAAGCCTCTGAATTAGATGCAGATTCTGACTCCGAGACAAAACTAGAAAGGGGAATATGGATCATTGACGTAGAACCCAGTGCCATCGTTGCTACCACCAAGATCTAGCCTGGTGAACCACATGAGCCAGAAGAAGGAGAGCACCTCTTCCATTCACAGATGTGGGTAAAAGGCACCCCGCTGCACTTCATCATTGACAACGGTAGCCAAAAGAACCTCATCTCAGCAGAGGTCGTCAAGCGGTTGGCCCTGCCAACAACGCCGCACCCACAACCCTACACCATTGGATGGCTCCGCCAAGGAAGCGATCTTCGCGTCGGCCAACAATGTTGACTGACGTACGACATCAAGCCCTTCAAAGACGAGGTATTTTGTGATGTTGCTCCTCTTGAAGTTTGTGATATTCTTTTGGGCCAACCTTATTTATGGAAACATCATGTTGTATATGAGTCTAGGCCTCGTAGTGTTATTATTGCTTTGAACAGAAAATTGTACAGGATACCCGAGGCAGTCCCACCTAGTGCTATTTCCTTGATCTCTGCTAAGCAATGCAGGAAGGTCATCCCTCAAATGGGGAAGTTTGTCTTCTTTGTGATTCGCTCTCAGAATAAGCGAAAGATTGCAGCCACATACAGGGTCTTTGCGGCCGACCTCTCCACACAGCAGAAGCAAGTAGATAAGGTCATGGAAGAATACTCGGATATCTTCTCCTCACCTACAGGGGTACCTCTGCACTTCCAGGTCAAGCACCCCATCAATCTAACCCCCGACACATCGCTGCCCAATGGGCCAGTCTATTGTCACTCTTTGTTAGAGAATGAGGAGATCAAGAGACAAATCCAATAACTGCTCCACAAGGGGCACATACTCCCTAGATCATCACCTTGTGGGAGCCCAATTGTGATGGTACAGAAGAAAGATGGAACCTGGCGACTCTGTATTGATTACTGGGCTCTGAATAAAATCACTGTCAGAAATCAGTACCCGATTCCCCGAATCAATGACCTCCTTGATCAACTCACGGGGGGCCAAATACTTCAGTAAGATTGATCTGAAGTCTGGCTACCACCAGGTCTCGATAGAACAGACAAATGTATGGAAGGCCACCTTCAAGTCAAAGGAAGGACTTTTTGAATGGTTGGTCATGCCCTTTGGTTTGACAAATGCTCCAGCAACTTTCATGAGGATGATGGATGATATCCTGTGACCATTCACCAATACTTTTGTCATGGTGTATCTGGATGACATTCTAATTTACAAAAAGACTTGGGATGAACACTTGCAGCATATTCAGCAGGTTCTGCACACCCTACGACAGCACAAGCTATATGCCAACCTAGAAAAAGCTCATTCGGCATGGACAGGGTCCATTACCTAGGAAACATCATTGATCAGCATGGCCTACATGTGGATCCAGCCAAGATCCAGGTCATCTGTGACTGGCCAGCCCCAACAACACTCACTGAGCTTCGGATCTTCTTGGGACTTGCTAATTTCTACCGCGGGTCTGTGTTGGGTTTCTCCCATATTGCATGGGCCCTCAACCAAATAAACAGGGGTGGTGGTAAGGTGAAATTTGTGTGGGGCCGGTCCCAACAACAAGCGTTTGATGATTTGAAGTAGTGCTTGTACTCAACTCCAGTACTTTCACAACCAGACCTACAGCATCCCTTTGAGATCAAGACAGATGCTTCAGACTATGTTGTGGGCGTCGTTCTCACTCAGCACAGCCACCCCATGGCGTATCATAGTGAAATACTGTCAGATATTATCTGTAAGTACCCTACTTACGACAAAGAAATGTACTCCATTGTGCAAGCATGTTGTCAGTGGAGACATTACATTCTTGGGAAGGAGACAGTCATCCACACTGATCATAAGGCACTACAGTTCATGCAGACACAGGGAAAACTGCAAAATAACCGCCATCAAAAGTGGTCCACATACTTGCAGCAATTCCACCTCAACATCAAGTATAAAACAGGAAGCACCAATCGCGTCGATGATTGCCTCAGCAGACCACTAGTCACGACACTCACCACAGTGCTAGACTCTTGCGACCATGAGACATCTGGATGGCCCCAACTCTATGAGACAGACCCTGACTTCGCCACCACCTACCAAATGTTGGGCGCAAATGCAATTGTCGATAATTTCCATCTTCAGGATGGGTTGTTGTGTTGTCTGGGCCATATCTATGTTCCATCAAGTGAGCGAGCGAAGATGATCTGGGAAGCCCACTACAGTCAGGTGGCAGGACACTTCAGCGTCGAAAAGACAGTGGCGATGGTACAGAAACATTTCTACTGGCTGAAACTTCGACAGGAGGTCGGCAAGTATATCAGGTCCTGCACTGCCTGCGCTATTGCCAAACCAACCACTAAGAAACAGGGCTTGTACACCCCTCTTCCTACTCCTGACAGGCCATGGGAATCCATCTTAATGGACTACATGTCCAGACTCCCATCCACCAAGCAGGGAAATGACTGTGTTTTTGTGGTTGTTGATTGCTTTTCTAAGATGGTGATTCTGGTTGCTTGCAAGAAGAGCATCACAGTAGAGGCCATTACCAAGCTCTTCTTTGAACGAGTCTGGGTACATTTTGGAATCCCACAAACCATTGTCTCATATTAGGATAGTCGATTTCTCAACGCATTTTGGTCGAGCCTCTGGTCACTGCTGGACACCAAGCTCACCAAATCCATGGCCTTCAACCCCCAGACAGATGGCCAAACCAAGGTTGTAAATCGAATGATTGTGCATATCCTTCGCATGTATAATTCAAAGAACCCTCACACATGGGATGAGAGACTTCCTTATGTCCATCATAACTACAATCGAGTCTTTCATAGCTCAACCAACCACAACCCCTTTCAAGTGGGGTTGGGATTCCAACCATTGGGTCCCATAGATGTTGCACTTACCCTTGCGATCACCTCAACTGACTCATCTCCTGCTCCAACTGAAGCTGACAAAGCCACCTGGTTCATTGAGTGGATCCATCACATCCGCCAACAGTTTCAGGATATCCTACAGAAGTCCAATGACAAGTACAAACAGCGCCATGATCAACATTGGGTGTCGCATAAGTTTCAGGTGGGCGACAAAGTTTGGTTGCACTTGCAGAAAGAACGCCTTACAGGACCCCATAGAAAGCATCTCCCACTCTGTTATGGACCATACACTATCACCAAGGTCATGGGGGATAATGATTTTGAGATCAACATTCCTCCTTTCCTTGGCCTACACCCAGTGTTCAACATGGATATCCTTCGCCCTTATTTCCCACCATTATTAGACACCTCAGAAGTAGCAGAACAGCTGACACCAACAGAGCTCAACCCCAACTGCATACAATAGGCATCCAATGATCAAATTGTGGATAGACAGATCAAGGGAACTCGACAACAAAGGATCCATCTTTATCGAGTTGTCAAAGCAGGGCAGCTCCTGCACCAAGGCAAGTGGCTCACTCGAGGCCAAATTCAGTAGAAATTTCCTTATCTAATGGGGGACCTCAACGCAATGGAGACCATTGCTTCCTAAGGAGGGAGGATTGATCCAGATGAATATCGGTGGCCACCCACCTTTTCCAATTGGCTCAAAACAGTTGTCCGACATTTTTGGCAATTTACTATTTTTAGCAGTTTTTACTTTCGGGGCCATTTTGAGGGCCTAAATGAAGGTTTTTTCAGTATTGAGCTCCTTAATAATATTAAAAGGCATGATTGATCCCACAAAATTAATCTCCTCGATGATACCTTTCCAACTGGCTATCACATGCCTAAAACGGAGATCGTATGCAAAAGTTACGACCCTAAGAAGTTGATGTACTAGCTTACCCAAATGGGGCCCACATGACTTTTGGCGTTTCATCTCCTAGGGTTAGGTTTTTGGATGTCTAGGGTTTTTGGAATTCTTTCTTATTGTAAAAAGGCCTTCAGAGCTTCATTGTAACCTTCTTCTTGCAAATGCACATTGTCGTCACATCCCTTCTCAGAGATAAGCCGCCACCATTCCAGCAAGCTTGTTTCCGCTGCATTTTACAGTTTCAGCTTATTTCGTTATTGAATAGAAAACCAGTTTTATTGTATCTCTGTTATTTTGTGTTAAGCACCTGTTAATAATCTATATTCATTTCGTTCTGCTCATAAAATCTGGATCATCTACCTTGACCACGACCTCTTCCATTGCCTCGATTAGAAGACTGATTCTGAAAATTTTGAGAATTTGATTTTCCCTTTCCTTTAGAACTTTCAGCTTCAGTGTAAAGAAGATATTCTCCGGATTGTTTTTGTTTTCCAAAGGTTTTACTATGTTGATCCAACAATTCACTAAGTGAATCAAAAGTTATAGTAGATAACTTATCAGTTATTTGCAAAGTCTTAAGAAAATGCTTATAAGATGGAGGCAAGCCATTTATTACAATGGAGACTAGAAAACTATCTTCAAGTTTAGAAAAACCACCTTTGATGATTTCCAGATGAATGTTCTTAATCCTTGAAATGTATTCTAGTACATCACCATTGTCTGCTAATCTTTGTTTAAGCAATTCCATTTGTAGATCAACTCTTTCAGATGCAACAAGAGTATCAAACAACTTCTTTAATAGATTCCAAGTAGACCATGCATCTTTGGAATTCTCAATATGAACAAACATTTGTTTAATTACAGAAGAACATAGCAAAGCAAGTGCTTTTTCATATTTCAAATTCCATTTGGCTAAAGAAGTAGCATCGGTGGTCTTAGTTGGAGCAACATCACCATCATAGATATCACGCCATAATTCATTATAGATCAAAGTGTTATGCATGTGCCAATTCCATTCTTGGGTCCATCTAACTTATCTGATTCCGTGAATAGGTTGATTAATTTAGACATCATGATAGATTGTCTTATTGAAAGAATTGCAAGTTAATGATCACACCACCACATTGAATAATCGTCAAAACACTAAAAGAGAGACACAAGGCACCGGAAAGAAAGAGTGCACTGTCCACGAAAAAAGAGCACTTTTAAAAGTCTCATTGGAAAAGGAGTTTGAGAGAGTATTTCAGTAGACTCTTCTCAAATTCTGAGCTTCAAGGTTACAATCAAAACTTTCGAAATTTGAACTTTTTACAAGACTTATAGTCTTTTACAAATAGCAAAAAAAAATTGCCCCCCCTTGAAGTAGTGAAGTCTTCAATAACCCTTTTGTTTTGGTGTTTATGAAATATTTTAAACTAAATCCTCAATACAAAATTCTTCCCTCTTTAAATAATGTTTTTTTTTAATGTAAAGTTTTCTTATTACTCCAAAAAGTTTTCAAAAGGAATATTTTAATAAAATATTCTTCATTACTTATAGCTTGCTCCAAAAAGTTTTCACAAATTAATACATAAGTTTATGCACAAATATAGTATGCTTTTAAAATTAAACTTTTAATCTTTGTGCATAAAGTGACTTATGATTTAAAACAACTCATACGCATGAACTCTTTTAGTCATAAGAATATTTTTTAGGTCACGTACCAATTCTCATGACAACGACCAGAGTTTGAATCCTGCTTCGCGAGCCCTCCCTTCTATCTTGGTCACAGTATTTCGCATTTAAATTGCTGTGATCCACATCTAGGTAGCCGAAATCCGTGGTTTTCCCTTAGATCTGCATGTTTTTGGCCCTGTCTCTGAGAAGCAATGGCGCTTTTAGCTAAGAAAACAGTGTCCAGAAGGGAATACAAGGTTAAGGATATGTCTCAGGCGGACTTTGGGAGGCTGGAGATCGAAGGCACTTTGCTTTGGCCGAAGAAGTGATGTCATGCATGCATCAAACATCAATTAAATTTGCTTTGGCAACGAACGAGTTCACCAAGATTCCGCTGCGCATGAGCAAAAATTTTCGCAGGAGGGCGCTTGCTACCAGATGTGTGGAGGGCGTGATTTTTGCTTTGGTTGTTCTTAAAAAAAATGTTTGTTGATCAATCCTGGATCTGAATCGTTTGATGTAGGGCAGATTATGAAGGGCCCGCATGAGCAAATCATTTTTTATCAGTCCTGGACCTGAATCGTTGTGGATTAATCGCCTTTTTAGATTCAAATAGAAAAATAAATTGCTACGGTTGTACAATCCGTTGAGATTCTTGATATGAATGGGATCGCTGTAGTAGAAAAGTGATGCAAATCATGTACCAACACAAAAATATGGCTAGAGCTAGTTTAAAAAAACAATTAGAAAACCAAATTGCTAGATTTATGTATATCTGAAACAATTTACACAGATCTCAGTACCAATGCTATTGAATTTGAAGAGATACAGGTTGATGTTGTGGAGACTCCCTTGATTCCTCAATCCATCACCCATCCTTCCATCACCATTTCACCATGGCTCTTATACCATGTTGACAAAGTGTTCTCAGACACATAATTTTATTAATAAGGAAAAAGTGATTACAATCTGAAATTCATAATCTACTCGTTGACCTCACTTGAAGAAGGAGTTAGTTTATATATCTTAACTCTAAACTAAAAATTGGGAGAACAACCAATTACATAATCACTTGAATATGATAGTTGTCCTTTACATAGAAGCTAGGTGTCCTTATCCTAACAAACTAGAATAAATTAATTTCTAAAAACATTTATACTAGAAAATACTTAGACTATAGAACTTTAGGATTATGAGGCTAACAAGGACTCCTCAATTCATAGTAGCTTCAAAATAATTATTCACAACCAAATAAGAAAGAGTTCTTACAAAAACCATCGACTTCCAACTAATTGTTCGATGTATTTATTTATAATATAAAGTCTAACTGAAATTAACGGCTAAGTGCAGTTTAAGCAAAGCAAAAATCGCCATATGGCGTTATCTTCTAACAGTTTCTTTAACAGTCAACCCGAGATATTTCTTGGAAAGGGTGACTTCTCTCGTATTCAGTCCAACTGATAAACAGTTCTTCACAAATTTGGGCCCATGGAAACCTGTGTTTTTCCATCGGAGTCGCATATATTCCCTTGATGTCTACTGCATGCGCCCGATACTTTACGAGACTGGAGTTCAACTGTTGTAGCATGGTCCGGGCCATGATCAGAGGTTCTGCGAATTGTTGCACTTTCCCTGGCCTTTCATCGGTCATCTTTTCGAGCTCTTCGGTCCATAGCAAGTCTTGTTTGGCATGCAACTTGACTATGTCACTTAAGTCGACAAATTTGTTGGGGGTGTCGAACTCGGGGAGCCCGACATCCTTCATTATTTTGTTAATTTTATCTCAGTGCCTCTTGCATCTACTCCATTTCTCTTGGATCTCTCGATGTCGGTCACGAGACATCTTATCCCAGTACTTGGTTGATCGCTTCATGTGATTAATGTTGATTAAGGTTGGTTGTCATTGATGTCAACCCTTGAAGAAAGACCCATAGCACAAAGGTTTGGGTAATGGACCCAATAGTTTTTTATGTAAATATGACACATTATTGTTTTTTCATGGTTGATAAGAAGTAAATATGGATGAACTTCAAAGTAGTCCCCTTATGGTGAAAGCCCTCATGGGAAGATGCTCTGTGGAGTAAGAGAACCCATGCTTAATTGTGGAATAATGAGATGAAGGAAAGTGAATTTGTCAAGGAAAATATCCTAGATGGATAGTTTTTGTCATGTCATTTCCGGTGGTATGTGGAACGTCACATAATTCCTCACGTTTAGAGAGTTATGGCCATGAGAAGTTGGAGACCCCAGGTTTGGGTAATGTACCCAAGTTTGTTTAATGAGTAACAATATGAGTTATGATATAGTTTCAGATAATACTATTCTATATGTATAGTACATTTCATTCCATTTCTAGTGGTATGTAGAATGTCACATAACTCCTCACGGTTTGAGAGTTATGGCCTTACGAAGTTGGAGGACCCTCATATGTCATCTAGAAGCCCCA
>JZKD02S1610922.1:71423-112840 GCA_000966675.3 Picea glauca | reverse complement strand
ACATACATGAGGTGTATAGTTGATGATGTTGGTACATATTGATGATTCATAGTTGATGAGTAGTTGACACATTATTGGTACATACTTGGCACATGGTTGGATGCACTTGTTTATGATACATGTTGATTACAGGTTGGTGCATGGTTGATGCACTTGTTTATGGTACATGTTGATTACAGGTTGGTGCATGGTTGATGCACTCTTTTGTGGTACAGGTTGATTACAGGTTGAGGTACAGGTTGATTCATGGTTGATGCATGGTTCAGATTTATTGGTACAGGTTTACAGTGGTATATCTCACAATGATAGTGTGAAAGTGGTTCCATCATTCTACTTCTACTTCAGGGTGGCAGGACGGGGCAAGGACAGGTGGTTGTAGCCACCTTCCAATTGTAGCCGAAGAACATTGGGGGTTGTAGCCAGAGATTTGGGGAGTTGGAGCTTCCTTTAGGTTGTAGCTTGAGAAACTAGGGGGTTGGAGCCTCCTTCTAGTTGCATCTGGAAAACAAAGGAAGTTGGTGCTTCCAATGAATGTAATTCTTCAAGACATATAAGAAAAATCATTATGTGATTTTCTGTCGATTTGGGTTTCCACGTAAAACACTGGTGTACTGTGTATGTGTGTGATTGTTTATTTATTACTGCTTATTATTAGATAATAATTCTACATTGATATAACATTTGAAGAAAAAGGATTATAATTACATTATTATTGATTCACCCCCCCTCTCAGTAATCCAACAATTAATACTACTTTTTCCCACCGTCTGAATGCCATGTTTTTCCTTGTCTCATACTTGATGGATTTCCTCGATGTACTCGAGTCTTTCTACCACTTGTTTCCCCCTTTCATACCATCACTCCATCTCCTTGCATGTCACTAGTGCCATGAGAGTGTCCTACTGGAACTCAGCCACGTTCGCAGTTAACAGGTGTCTTTCCTTATTGAACTCATCATAAAATTCTTTGAACTCACCTTTCAGATACATAGCAGTCTATGTGGCACATCTATAGTGTTTGGCTAGATGACGCAAGTGTTCTTGCTCCTTTAGGGCAGTGGCTAGTTCCTTTTCGTCTCTCCTGGATCTTTCCAAGGTGGCATCTGAGAGGGCCTTTCCCACACCGATCAGTTCAGTCATCCAGGTGTCTACTATGTTGATTAATTTCTCCTCTGTAGTAACCAATATGGAGTGATCCAATGTGATCCTTCTTTTCTTTCCAGTCCTTTGAATGATGGCCTTTCTCTTTTGATCATAGGAGATCACATAGATATCTGCTCCCTCATCTACTGGCATTGGTATCTGTTGATCACCCCATGTGAGCGTGTTTCCCAGGCTATTGATGGTGTATATTTGCTCAAGATTGGGCTCTTGAACTTCCTCATTGTGCCTCGTGGGTCCATATTCTACTTGTTGCTCATCTGGGATTTGAGTATTGGACAGAATAGAGATGTCAAGTACAGACTCGTGACTTACTTGCTCGTTGGTCGTTGAACCGCCAATTCCATTTTGCGGGGATTCTTTCTTTGATTACTCCAATTCGGGCTTGTCCTCCAGATCTGCTTTGGTTTCCAATGCATTGGGTCCCTTTGTGTTGAGGCCACTTTCACCTTCTGTTTCCTCTTGCAAGACCTCCTTGTCTTGAAATTCATGCTTAGGGGAAGAAGTCTTCTCAATACCTTTTTCCTCTTGGACACACATAGGGGTGTCGTGAGATGGCTTCGGGCTCTCGTCGTCACTATATATATGTATAAGATTGCTCAGGGGATTAAGTTCTTGTGTTTCTATTGAAACCTAGCCTGTCTCTGGTCGAATTGTCCCGACCACCAGGGGATTGACCGACGATGTTGTGGATTCAGGGTTGCATGACCTATTGGTGTTACCAATATTTATGGAACCGAGGTTTCTTGGCTCTGTCAAGCCTCCTTCTCAGATTTCAGTTGGAAGCACAGGTGTTATGATGAGGTATGGATCATCATCCGCTTCATTAGTAGCTGGCTTTGCTACCACAAAATTTCATCCATCCCCTGTGCAACTTGAATTTCAGGGGAATCTCTAGTTTGTACTAGGGATTCCTAATAATCCCCTGTCACTTTGATGGCTTCTTAGGAATTACCCATTTCTTCTCTTGGTTCATATGCTACCATTCCTTCCCAAGTCCTGAGAATATCTTGATTTGTCCGCTCCAAGGACGTCGCTTGCTCTTCCCAATGCATGGCGTTGAATCTCGTTGTTCGAGGATCATCCATCCTTGTCGCCACCTCATTCTAGTCTTGCGCATTTTCAATGAAAATTCCATCTTCAAACCGGTCATGGGCATAAGGCCAACATTATGATACCTGTGATGCATGTTGTAGGACCAAGCCCTTGGGATCATGTTTGCGAAAACGACAAGTTTTGAACCGGAATTCCAATTGTCTTAGCCCTTCTTTCTTATCATGTGTGGTGTCTTTGACCATGTAGAAGCCAATATGAAACCCATAAGGTATGAAGGCTTGCTTCTTGTCTTTTACTAAAGTGGCGTTATATCCTTGCAGAATGGTCTGATAGCAAATTTCCCCTAACACTAGTCAATCGAGAACATATATGGGTAACAAATGGGGTGCCCCTATGGCACTAAAAACCCTGATGTAGGTATCGTGTTCATCTAGATACCAGTGACCTACTTTCAATATAACCTTTTTTGCTTCATTCGATAGCCTTGGGCACTCTTTCTTGAACAACAAAGAATGAATGCATGCAATAAACTAGTCACAAATAAAAGAATAGGATTTTTTGTACCTGTTTTCCCATAAGATGTTGAAGTATACATGCACTGGGAGTTCAGAGTGCCAGTTTAAGTTCATTCCAGAAAACATCCAACAGATATGAGGCCATGTAGAAGGAGAGGGTTTCTCCCTCTTTCAGTGTCTGGTCTTGTCGTATACAGGTACTCAGTTGTTTGGATATGGTGGCACCCCAATTGAATCTAGTGCCTAAAATGGCCACCGTATAAGCTAGATGCATCCAAACCTCTAAAAATTGGGAACGATCTTTCTCCCCATGCAACCTACAAAGAAGAGCCATCAGGTATATGTATGGTTCCCTTAGATTGGTCGTCGTATACCAGCTGACAATCCGGTTCATGAATTTTTTGTCTTCCCTCCACCATGACACCATGATTTTGTTGGTGTCGTGTGCTGCATAGAAACTTACAATGAAATTAGTGCTCAACTTTTCTTCCGACTCCCTGAGCTTGTAGTAACTCTGGACCTATGAAGGCAAGAAAACCCTGATGCATTCATCGTTATTGTTGTTAGTCAAACATTTGTGTGCATCAATGTGGTCAATGAGCCACTTTAGGAGCTCAATGCAAGGGAACACTGGAGTCTAGCTTGCCACCATGTGTAGATAATCCTTATGTATATTTGGGAGGACATCATCATCGGGTCTTCTTGTATCAGGGTTGTTGTGTGGGTTATACTCGAGGGGTTCTTCCATCTTGATTTTCTTGAACAATTCTTCCCAGCAAGGGACTGTTTCTTTGGCTCCAATGTTCACCTCTGTTTCTCCGAAGGCTAGGGGCTGAATGAAGGCCTTCTTGGTGGTTGTCTTAATGATGGGCACCAGCTTTGGAGTGAATTATAACTGCCTTGCAACTACTGGGGAGGGGCCCTCTCCTGCTTCTGGTTCTTGCAGCTTTGGTGCTCTTGGGGATTTACTGGTGGAGGGTTTATTTGGAGGAATTGTTCCTGTAATGCTTGCTAAGATAGTTGTCTAATACTCACCGAAACTTGGACACCTTCTTCAGATTGTTAACCTTTCTCTTTTGTGTGTTCTAAACTCCTTGCCGCGTAGAATAGGTTCATATAGAAAAACTCAAAAGAATATAATGGGAGGGGTCTTATCAGTCGTATCAATCAGTTAATGCGAGTAATGGACTTAATTCAAAACAAACTATCGTCAAATCTCTGCAAATAAATTCTAACTCAGTTGATGGTGGAGGCGTGGAGGGAGGTGCATTGTATCGGCAGGCTTAAATGGTCCATTTTGATTTGCGAACGAAACAACAACTAATGCACGATCTGCGGATCAACTAAGACTTTAAATGTGTCGTACCTAACATATCTAAGGGATACAATGTCTCATCACATTGTGTCTCTCTGGTGTATATATCGAGGATCAGCTACTATATTTGTGTATCTTCGATGCCGAAATCATTTTGGGATTCGACAATCGGCTATACCACTCTTCTCCTTGCTCGATACTTACTCTTCTCATTTTTTATGCCGATGTCGGATGAATCGATCTTCACCGATATTCTTATTGAATCTCATTCGCAAAAAGAGAGGGACTTTCATCCACCAACGCCAATGAATATCAGTCTTCGGTAGTATTGGTTTTCACAAACATTTCCTATCGCACTTACATCTCCCTGATGTCGAATCCCTTAAGCGCATCTGAAGACATTGTGACTGTTGATTTCTTAAGTAATTGTTAAATTAGTCTCCTTTAAAATTAAGGTGACTCTTTATATTTTCAGGTAGACTTTACACAATTCAAACATAAAAACATAAAAGATAAGAACATGTAACAGTTTTATGTTGAAACAGACAGTGCAAAGGATTAAGTGGTACCCAAAAATTAGAAAATCGACATAGATGTTTTTTAGGGTGTGTTGAGTGCTCAACAAATGGCGATTTACTAGGCGAAAGGAGAATCTCTTTTTTTTTTAGTATAATTTTATTGGAAGTATTGTTTTAGGGCTTGGCCATTTACTGGGAGGGAATCAGGTTCCCCCTTCAGATTCTGCAACTGATAAGTGCCTATCCCAATCTTCTTAGCCACCTGGAAAGGTCCAAGCCATAGATTCTGAAATTTAGAATGTTTCCCTTTTGGTTCATTTTCTCTATCCCACTTCAGGACTAAGTCTCCTACTTCAAAGTTATTTTCTTTAGCCTTATGCTTATCAAACCATCTTTTCACTATCTGTTAGCGAGCTAGGAATTTTGACTTAGCCTTTTCTCTCTCTTCTTCCAGCATGAGCAGAGTGGTAATTCTTTGTTGCATGGTCGATGAAGGTTCTTCATTGGAATCTTGGGATAATTGAAGAGACGGAAGATAGAGCCCATCTAGGAGGATGGATTCTTTCCCATAGACCAAAAAGTATGGGGAATTTCCTATGGCTTCTTTGGGTGGGACCCTATCATCCCATAGAGAATTATGTAGTAGATTATGCCAATTTCTTTGGTTATTTAGGACCGTCTTCTTTGATATTCTTACTAGGTTTTTATTAGTTGATTCCTCCACACTGTTTCCCTGGGGATAATAATTTTCAAAGTACTTAATTATGATTCATTTTCCCAAAGAAAACTCCATCAATAGGGTGGAAGAAAAGTAAGTTGCAGTATCAAAGACCAGAACATAAGGGACACCAAACCTCGTGATCAACTATTGTTCTATGAATTGGATTACTACCTTCTCATTTACATAAGTTATAGGAATGGCCTCTTCCCATTTCGTGAAATATTTGGTGGCAGTAAGAATGTACTTGTGAAGTTTTGAAGAGCTAGGTGTAATTTATCCTATGATATCCAACCCCCATTGCTCAAAAGGCCTAGAGACAGTCACAGGTTGGAGTGGTACTACTACTCTCTTCTCCTTTCCAGTGCTTATATGACAAGCCTTACAGTTTCTAGCATAAGTATGAGTGTCTTTGAACACTGTGGGCCAATAATAGTCGGCTCTTAGAATCTTATGAGCGGTGGTGTTTCCTGCGAAATTTCCCTCGATGGGGCCATCATGGAGTTCCTTCAGCACTTTTTCTATGTCTTCACGTTTGAGACATATTAATAGTACTCCATCATAATTGACCCGGAAGAGCACCGTATTTATAAGGCGATATTGTGCATATTTTAATCTGAGGGCTCTCCTTTCTATAGGGTTGAGATTTTCAGGACAAGTCTCGTGATGTAGAAGATAAGTTAAATCTGTATACCAAGAGTCTTGTCCTGGGGAGATGTATGATGCTTCACCACACCATAGTTCCATTTCATTCTCCCATCCAAAATCTTCATTTACTTGATCCTAGGCTTTGGATGTAAGCTTGCATAAACCTTGTCCTTTTACTAGTTTGGCATGTTTTATATCTAGATCAAATTCCTAGACTACTACCATCTAGTTCCCTCTTCTTTCCCCCATTTCTTATTAGGTAAACAAGGATCGGACCGCAGGGTGTGGCACAATCACTTTAGTGTGATTCTTGAGGATGTAAGACCTGAAATTCTTTACTGCCTTATAAACCACATATGCATGTTTGTCTATAGCAGGATAATTGAGCTCATCTCCTTGAATATTAGTACTCATAAATGACACTAGGGCTTCATTGTTGTAATCATCCTTCTGAGTCAAAACTGCAGCTAACGAGTGGTCGAAGGAGAAAGTATAAAGGGAAAATTCTCTATTAAAATTGGGACTTAGTTCATCATCCCACTTAAATTCAACATCCTTGTGAATCATCTTTTGTAAGGGTTTGATGATTTTTGCGAATTCGGGAGTGAACTTCCTCACAAAATTGATTTTCCCAAAAAAGGACTGCATAGATTTCTTGTTATTGGGTAATGGAAGTTGAGATATGGCCTTAATCCTTTACGAGTCTGTGTGAGTCCCTGCTTGAGATATAATGTTACCTAACAACTTCCCTTCCTCAACACCAAAGATAGTTTTCTTTGGGTTTAAGGATATACCGTGTTTCCTACACCTTTCGAAAATATGAGTTAGGTGTTGGATGTGCTCTTCTCTATTCTTTGAATACATTGTTACATAATCTAGATACACTACCACACATTTATTGATTAGTCCACAGAAAGCCACATCCATGGCCCTTTGGAAGGTCACTCCTGTGTTAATTAACCCAAAAGCTATGTGTTTATAAGCGAAGGTTCCCCATTTAGTTTGGAAAGTGGTTTTTAAACAATCTTTCTCTGAAACCAGGACTTGGTTGTAACTTGAGAACCCGTCTAGTAGAGAGAATATCTCCGAGCTAGACATGTTCTGTAGGAGTTATTCCATCGACGAGATTGGGTAATTGTCTTTTTCTGAAGCTTTGTTTAGGTTCCTAAAATCTACACATAGGCAGATTTATCCCAACTTTTTCCTCACCAGAACAAGATTGTATACCCAGGCGGAATGCCTAACCTGGAAAATGATGTTGGCATCTAAAAGTTTCTTTAATTCCTAATACATGAGAGGTTCCAAGGATGGGTGATACTTTCGAAGCTTCTATTGGAAAGGTTTTACTTCTGTTTTTAACGGGATGGTGTGTTGAATGATGCAGGTATCATATGTTTTCAAGTCCCTATAGGACCATGTGAAGACATCCTGGTATTATCTAAACAATTTAAAATAATATTTCCTCTCTTCCTTAGATATAGTCTTGTCGAGATTCACATTCTTTAGGTTTTCTTGGGTCCCAAGGTTTATAGTGTCATGCATGGGACAAGAGCTACAAGTCTTTGTGTTTTTAGGTCCCTTAAATCACTCTTTCAGATCAAACAGATTTTCAAGATTAGCTATCCCTTTCGGGATTGTGTGAGCCTTAGATTTATCCATAGGTTGTCCTATCCGAGGATCAGTTTCTATTGATTGCTCTTGGAATTATTCATCGTCAATACTAATATATTTGAAATTGTCTTGGTTGGTTAAGAAGTTTATAATTTCTTCATCTTCTTCAAAGACTTTCCAATTGGAAAGGTTATTAGGTACTGATAGTTTGTAGAGTAGCTCCACAGTGAATTGGGAGGCCTCATAATCCTCTAAAGGCGATAGCCTGGAAGTGGTTGTGTCCAAGGAGTCAGAAATAATAATTTTTTTCTCTGGGGATTGTTGTGATATTGAAATCTTCAATGTGCTCTATTAACCTATGCACCTCCTACTGATAGTTCTTTAGGTGAGGAGAATTGCAATGTATAGTATTCCTTACTTGTCTAGCAATAATTTTATAATCTCCAAAAACTTTTAATTATTTGACATTCAAATCTATGGCTTTCATTACTCCTTGTACTAGAGCTTCATATTCGACAGTATTGTTGGTGTATTCGAACTCTAGCCTACAGGATAGGAAATGATGTTTACCTTTAGGATTGATGAGGATGCACCCTACTCCTGAACCTTCTTGTGATTTAGATCCATCAAAATAGAGGGTTCAAATTTGTGAGTGAAAATTGCTCTTTTCGTTTCCCTTATTATTTTCTTTCTCTTTGACCTTTTGTTTCGCAAGCTTTAGTGTAGGGTTTTGACAGAAGAGGGTGTCTCCTGTCAGTATCAACGATTTCTCTTGAAAAACCAATTAGGATTTTTGGGTAAGAGGAACATCGGACAAGAGAGGAGAAAATTTTATGAAGTAGGAATCGTAGGAATATTTTACCAGTATGGGGAAATATATGGATGAGGGTTCATTCAGGGTTTCTAGATCAATGATCATATGTTTCAGATATCTCTCCCTATCGATTCGGATCATGTTCTTGTATCCCTTCAGTGGTAGCCAAAGGTGTGCCCAATCTGTACTGAAGTACCTATTTATCTTTTCAAACCAATCTCGACTCAGTAATAGCCCATATGCCTCTGGGATATCTACTACAATGATGTTAATCACCTGCATGAACGTGGGGTGTGTCAATATTTTGATCATCACATCTTTGAGTTCTCCTATGACCTTGACCTAGGTCCTGTCTAGTTGTATGACATTTTTATCACTTTTGAGAGGCATGGCATTTAATTTTTTGCAAATAGACAAGGGCATAATGTTGGAAGATGCTCTAGAATCTACAAAATAGTTTTGACGGTTTCTATTGAAGACTTATAATGCTAAGAGGAAAGGTGGGACAAAAGGATTTTCCTTTCTATCTCCCGAATAGGCATTCACAGTTGGTTTGCCCACCAGATCTGTGGGAGACAGATTTCTTTCTGGACCAATACCCGTCGTCGGTGTTTCTACTAGATTCAAAGCTTGTAATAGAAATTCCTTCTGCTGAGGAATCATGCATATGTCCATAACTGATATATTGGCCTTTATCTTCTTCAAATCTCCGACCACATTGTAATCTAGTTTGGGCGATTCCTGGGTATGAATGTGTATAGGTGTTTTACCGAGAGTGAAAGATGTTTTCAGGCGATTTGGTGTTAAATTACTTTTCAAGGCCTGGGTGGCGTTGGTATCTTTTGGGCCAGGTGGGCCCTTACTGCGTGTCTATACCACCGAAACTTCTGCGGGTTGTTCCTGAGACTCAAACAATTCGTCGAACGGCATGATCAGGTCAGGATCCCATATTAGCATGGTTGTATCTCGTGGTGGGTCAATCTCTTCTTGGTCAGCAATATTCATAACTGAACTTCTTGGTTGTTCAGTTAGGGAGACTTCGTCTAGAAACTGATTGGACATCAAATTCATGGCATGTACTCATTGAGGGTAGTCTCTTTCAGAGTGGTTTTTCTGGTGATAAGTACAGAAAGAATCATACGCAACATTCCCTAGATCAATATTTAAGTTAGCTAAGGGAGGTTCAATTTCTTTGAAAGGATGGTTCCTTTTAAAGAAAGGCTTATAGGACCTTTGGCCTAGGTTTCCCTCTCCCGCATTTCTCTTCATGTCTATGATCTCATTTGATAATTTCTTAACCATGCATTGTAGATCTTCTATATCTCCATTACCCTTGTCAGGAGCCTATTCATTTGATTTCGTCGATGGTCTAGTTAGAAGGAGTCCTCTCGTGGGAGGGGGTTGGGCTTCTTTCTTTACTAGAGAGGTCTGGCCTTCTTTATATCCTCTCATCTGGAATTCTATTGTCTTGGCCTCTTCAAAATTTTCTGCCGGGGTTTTCTTAGTGGCTCTCTTTACAAACATATAAATAGAAGTCAGGAGTGCGTTAGCATAAACCTCAATCTGCAACTCTTGAGTTGGTTTTGTCGCAGGCTGAAATTTTTTAAATATGGTCATGAATATTTGATTGAAATATTTGACCCTCTCTTTCAAACTCATGGTGGTTACGAACAACTCAGCCATCAGAGCTCCCATAGCAATTTCCTCTGCAAATTTATCTAGAAAATATTTTTGGAACTTGGTCCAGCTAGTTATAGATCCTACTAGCAGATTAAAATACCACATGGAAGCTAAATTTTCAAATGTGTAGGGGAAAATTCTGCAGACTATGTCTTCATGTTGAACGTTCATGAGTCTAATTGTGAGTACGAACTTCTTGATATGATATTCAAGTAAACCTGAGATCTCAGGGTCATACTTGGGAAGCAGCTTCTCCAGGTGTCAAGGAAGATTATGTACTTGTCCAGGGACGACCACGACATCTCTGGCCAACCAAGGTTAGTTTTTCTAAAGTGGGATTTCCCCTCCTTATTCATGGTTATTATTACCTTCCATATCTTCAAAATACGAGTCGAACTCTTTTTCTTTCAAAAATTTGTTTGGCTTGGAGATGTCGTCGGTTGGCGTTTCGGGTATCAATCAAGAGGTTCTTGGATTTCGGTAATCACAAAATATATTAAGTCTTCCACAAATTGTATGAAAACCTTGTTGGGAGTGTTAACCACTGGTCTGGTTTGTTTTTTTCTTCAAGGGAGTATGGGAGCTAAGGACAACACACCGATCTGTCGGGCGTAGGCTCTTGTGATTATCCTGAATTGATTTACTTCCTCGTGAGGAAGGGAATAAGGTATTTCAGGGTGAAAAGGTTCTTTCTCAAGCTAGGGTGAGTTACTCGCTTCGGGAGTACTCAGCATGTGTGGGCTTCCAGTTGAAGGACTAGCCATGTATGTGGGCCGTTACGAATTTGTAGGCTGTTTGAAATGCTATATAAAATATATATTCATCCATTCATTCTCAGGCCCTCTTTCTAGAACCAATTCTGTTGATGGTTCTTAAATCCCTTGACTCAATAGTAGAAAACAAACCCACCACTGAGGTCCAATTAGACTCTGCAACATTTGAATATGGAATTTTTCTCCAGATCTTGCGATCCAACCAATTTATCGATGGGCTTTGTGTTTTCTTGTGAAGGTTCTTCCTTCAATTAGGACTGTTCTCTTCTGTATTTTCTCTTGGGTGGGTCTGGTATGAGAGATGCAAGCCAGTATAAACCAACTTGACAACAAACAGGATTAAGTTTTTAACTACTGGGGAAGAGGCTGAGCTTGGGATAACCCGCTGCTCAAACATGCAGACAATGATTCTATACCACAGGCCTAGTACTAATACATTAACCATGTGAGCATCCAATTACTGTCTGAAAAACTGATTATCAGAAAGAAAGCACATATGTAATAAGATAATGGAAAGAAAAATAATTCATCTACCATAACCATTCATCACATGGTAGCACAACGATTTATCTTCATCATTAAATAAAAGAGCATCAAAACATTGCACCAGATAACTTGACAACAGAATTAATTGCTCTTACTCATTACTGCATCATTCATGAAACAGGATAGGAAGTAGTTCTTCTCCAAGTCCAATCACATGCATTTGATGAAAATAGTTTGTCTTTGGTCCAAAAGGACTCCTCAATTCATATCAGCTTCAAAATAATTCTTAACAACCAGAAAAGAAAGAGTTCTTACAACAACCATCGACCTCCAACTAATTGGTCGATGTCTTTATTTATAATATAAAGTTTAACTGAAATTAACGGCTAAGTGTGCAGTTTAAGTGAAGCAAAAATCGCCATGTGGCGTTATCTTCTAACAATTTCTTTAACAGTCAACCCGAGATATTTCTTGGAAATGGTGACTTCTCTCATATTCAGTCCAACTGATAAATAGTTATTCATAAGTTCGGTCCCATGGAAACATGTGTTGTTCCATTGGAGTTGCATATATTCCCCTGATGTCTACTACATGCGCCTAGTACTTTACGAGACTGGAGTTCAACTGTTGTATCATGGTTCAGGCCCTGATCGGAGGTTTTTTGAATCGTTGCACTTTCCCTAGCCTCACATCAGTCATCTTTGCAAGATATTCAATCCATGGTGAGTCTTGTTTGGCATGCAACTTGACTATGTCACTTAATTCGACAAATTTGTCTGGGGTGTCGAACTCAAGGAGCCCGACATCCTTCATTATTTTGTTAATTTTATCCCAGTGCTTCTTGCATATGGTCCATTTCTCTTGGATATCTTGGTGTGGGTCCTGAGACATCTTAGCCCAGTACTCGGTTGATCACTTCATGCGATTAAGACTACTTTTTCCCACCGTCTGAATGCCATGCTTTTTCTTGTCTCAACCCTGCTTGTCTGCCTCGATGTACTCAAGTCTTTCTACCACTTCCTGCCCCCTTTCATACCATCGCTCCATCTCCTTGCATATCTCGAGTGCCATGAGAGTGTCCTCCTGGAACTCAACCATGTTCACGGTTAACAGGTGTCTTTCCTTCTTGAACTCATCGTAAACTTATTCGAACTCACCTTTCAGATACACAACGGTCTGCGTGGTGCCTCTATAGTATCCGGCCATATGATGCAAGTGTTCAAGCTCCTTTAGGGTGACAGCTAGTTCCTTTTCATCTCTCCTAGATCTATCCAAGGTGGAATCTGAGAGGGTCTTTCCCACGTCGATCAGTTTAGTCGTTCGGGCGTCTGTTGTGTTGATTAAGTTCTCCTCTATAGTAACCAAGATGGAGTGATCCAACATGATCCTTCTTTTCTTTGCAATCCTTTAAACAATGGCATTTCTCTTTTGATTGTAGGATATTGCATAGATATTTTCTACCTCATCTACCGAATCTGGTATCTGTTGATCACTCCATGTGAGCATGTTTCCCAGGCTACCGGTGGTGTATATTTGTTCAAGATTGGGCTTTTGAACTTCCTCATTGTGCCTCGTGGGTCGAGCTTCTACTTGTTGCTTGTATGGGATTTGAGTATTTGGCATAATAGAGACGTCGGGTACAAAATCATGACTTACTTTCTGATTGGCCTCTGAATCATCGATTCCCTTTTGTGGGGATTCTTTCTTTGATTCCTCCAATTTGGGCTTGTCCTCTAGATCTTCTTTGGTTTCCGATGCATTGGGTCCCTTTGTTTCAAGGCCAATTTCTCCTTATGTTTCCTCTTGTGAGACCTCCTTGTCTTGAACTTTGAGCTCAAGGAAAGAAGTCTTCTCGAGACCTTTTTCCTCTTGGACACGCATAGGGGTGTCATGAGATGGCTCCAGGATCTCATCATCACTATATATATGTATAATCTTGCTAAGGGGATTAAGCACTTGTGTTTCTATTGACACCCAGCCTATCTCTGGTTGAATTTTCCCACCCACTGGGGGATTAATCGATGATTTTGTGGATTCGAGGTTGCCTGACCCATTGGTGTTACCAAGACTTATGGAACCACGGTTTCTTGGCTCTGTCGAGCCACCTTCTCAGATGTCAGTTGGAAGCGCAGGTGTTATGATGAGGTATGGATCATCCTGCATCCGCTTCATTAGTAGTTGTCTTTGTTTCCACAAAATTTCACCCATCCCTTGCGCAACTTGAATTTCACTTGAATCCCTGGTTTGTACTGGGGATTCCTAATAATCCCCTATCACTTTTATGTCTTCTTTGGAATTTCCCATTGCTTCACCTGGTTCAGATTCTACCATTCCTTTATGGGTCCTGAGAATCTCTTGAGTTGTCTGCTCCAAGGACATCACTTGGTCTTCCCAACTCATGGCCTTGAACCTGGTAGTTTGAGGATTAGCCATCCTTGCTGCCACCTCATTCCATCCTTGAGTGTTTTCAATGAAAACTTCATCTTCAAACCGGTCATGGGCATAAGGCCAACAAGATGATACATGTGATGCATGTTGTAGGACCAGGCCCTTGGGATCGTGTTTGCGAAAACGACCAGTTTTGAACTGAAATTCCAATTGGCTTAGCCCTTATTGCTTATCATGCGTGGTGTCTTTGACCATGTAGAAGCCAATATGAAACCCATAAGGTATAAAGGCTCGCTTCTTGTCTTTTACTAAAGTGTCATTATATCCTTCTAGAATGGTATAATAGCAAATTCCCCCTAACACTAGTCGATTGGGAACATATATGGATAACAAATGAGGTTCCCATGTGGCACCAAAAACCATGATGTAGATCTTGCGTTCATCTAGATACCAGTGACCTACTTTCAATATAACCTTTTTTGCTTCATCTGATAGCCTTGGGCACTCTTTCTTGAACAACAAAGAATGAATGCGTGCGATAAACTAGTCACAGATAAGAGAATAGGATTTTTTGTACCTGTTTTCCCATAAGATGTTGAAGTATACATGGATTGGGAGTTTGGAAGAGTGACAGTTTAAGTTTATTCCAGAAAAAAAAATTCCTTGCGCAGATGACGTCCAACAGATATGAGGCCATGTAGAAGGAGAGGCTTTCTCCCTCTTTCGATGTCTGGGCTTGTCATATATAGGTACTCAGTTGTTTGGAGATGATGTCACCCCAATTGAAGATCATGCCTGAAATGGCCACTGTATAAGCTAGAGGCATCCAAGCCTCTAAAAACCAAGAACAATCTTTCTCCCCATGCAACCTGCAGAGAAGATCCATCAGGTATATGTATGGTTCCCTTAGATTGGCCATCGGATACCAGCCGACAGTCCAGTTCATGAATTTTTTGTCTTCCCTCCACCATGACACCATGATTTTTCTAGTGCCATGTGTTGCATAGAAAATTACAACAAAATTAGTGTTCAGCTTTTCTTCCGGCTCCGTGAGCTTGTAGTAACTATGGACCTTTGAAGGCAAGAAAACCCTGATGCATTCGTCGTTATCATCATTAATCAAAAAAAAATTTGCATCAGTGTGGTCAATGAGCCACTTTAGGAGCTCAATGCAAGGGAACACCAGAGTTCGGCTTGCAACCATGTGTAGATAATCCTTATGGATATTTGGGAGGAAATCATCATCAAGTCTTCTTATATCAGGGTCGTTGTGCAGGGTATACTCGAGGGGTTCTTCCCTCTTGATTTTCTTGAACAATTCTTCCCAGCGAGGGACTGTTACTTTAGCTCCAATGTTCTCCTTTGTGTATCACAAGGTTAGGGGCTGGACGAAGGCCTTCTTGGTGGCTATATTAATGATGGGAATCGAATTTGGAGCGAATTCTAATTTCCTTTCAACTGCTAGGGAGGGGCCCTCTCCTGCTTCTGGTTCTTGAAACTTTGGCACTCTTGGGGATTTCCTGGTTTAGGGTTTCTTTGGAGACATTGGTCATGTAATGCTTGCTAAGATATTTTTCTAATACTCACTAAACCTTGGATGCCTTCTTCATATTGTTAGCCTTGCTCTTATGTGTGTTCTAAACTCCTTTCCGCGTAGAATAGGTGGTCACGACTATAAATAATGAGGGTTCCTTTATTTCCTTTTTCTCACAGAAAGTTTCCCACCAATATTTGACATGGGGAACGGCTTTGAGGAGTGAAAAAGTATTTTTTTCTCTATTTGAAAAGTTATGGATAGAAAAATACCCTTCTAGTAGATTCAACCACTTATCTATAGCATCTGCATATATCTAACCTTCAAATATAGGAATATAAAAGTTGATTTGTACCTTGAAGGGGGCGGTGCCTCCACTCAAGGAAGATGCATTGCCTGTTGGTAGCCATCGAAGGATTTGTGTGAAATTATCCATCATCTCGTTCCTCTGTTACGTGAGGGATTCCTCAAGAAAATTTTTGAAAGGATCTCTTGTCCCATCATATTTCTTTTCTCTGGCCATAAGAGGTCATTTGGGCATGCAAGATCTTTTGTCCTCAAGAGAAACAAGCTCAAGACCCAATTCTTTGTACCCTGACCTTGTTGGGGACATGCATTAAGATGACAAGGAGCAAACCACTTTGATACCACTTATCCGGATTTTATGAGAAAAATGAAATGAATACAGATTATTAAAATATGCTTCACATAGAATAACAAAGATACAGTAAAACTGGTTTTCTATTCAATAAGGAAATAAGTTGAAACTATAAAATGCAGCGGAAAACAAGCTTATTGGAATGGTGGCGTCTTATCTCTGAGAAGAGATGTGACAGTTTCACTCATTCACCAGAAGATGATTACAATGAGGGTCTGAAGGAATTTTTACAATAAACAGGAATGTCAAAAACCCTATACATTCAAAAACCTAACCCTAGGAAATGAAGCGCCAAAAGTCGTGTGGGCCCCGTTTGGGTAAGTTAGTACATCAACTTCCCGGGGTCGTAACTTTTTCATACAATATTCATTTTAGGAGAAAAATATCCTGTTGGAAAGGTCTATTCGAGGAATATACATTTGGACAATGGAGATCCCTAAAAACTTTGTTTAGGGCCTCAAAACAGCCCTGCAAGTCAGGGACCCAAAAACTAGAAAAAAAACTACCAAACTGAAAAAACTACCAAAATGAACCAGATGGAATAGGTGGGAGGTCACCAACATCCATATAAATCAATAATCCCCACTTAGGAAGAAATGGTCTCCATTGCATTGATTTCCCCTATCATATGAGGAAATTTCCGCTAAATGTGGCCCCGGGTGAGCCACTTGCCTTGGTGCAAGAGCTTCAGGATTCGCTTGAATCCAAACAAGTGCAGCTTTTGCGTAACGTCAGGAAATTTGTTAGGCTTCATTGTATCAACAACAGGGATCATAAAGTTGGATCCTTTGTTGTCAGGTGCACTTGATCTATGTGTCCACAATATGATCACTGGATTCCTATTACATGCAGTCGGTTTTGATCTCTATTGGTTTCAACTTCTATGTTATCTCTGAGGTGTCCAATAATGGTGGGAAATATGGTCAAAGGAGAGCCATGTTGAAGATTGGGTGTGGGCCAAGGAAAGGGGGAATGTTGAGAACAAAAGAATTGTCACCCATAGCTTTGGTGATGGTGTATGGCCCATACCAGAGTGGGAGAAGCTTCCGATGGGGCCCTATAAGGTGTTCTTTCTATAAGTGAAACCAAAAATTTCCAGCGACCTGAAACTTATGTGGCACATGGTGTTGATCATGGCACTGTAAACGTACTTGGAATTGGAGTTCTGTAAAATATTATGAACCTATTTGTGGATGTGTTGGATGCGCTCAGTGAATCGGGTGGATTTGTCAGATTCTGGTGGAGTAGGGGAAGAGTTACTCGAGGTGGTTTCCAGAGGTAGTGCAACATCCATGGGGCCCAATGGTTGGAATCTCAACCCCACCTAAAAGGGGTTGTGGCCAGTTGAGCTATGCAAGGCTCGGTTGTAGCTATGTTGGACATAGGGAAGACTATCATCCCATGTGCGAGGGTGATTGTAATTGTACATGTGCAGGATATGTACGATCATTCGATTGACGAACTCAATTTGGCCATCTTTCTAGAGGTGGAAGGTAGTGGATTTGGTGAGCTTGGTATCTAGGAGTGACCAGAGTCTCGACCAGAATGTGCTGAGGAACCGACTGTCCCAATCTGAGACAATAGTTTGTGGGATGCCAAAGTGTACCCAAAACATTCAAAGAATATCTTGGAAGTGGCCTCTGTAGTGATGTTCTTCCTGCATGCGGTCAAAATCGCCATCTTGGAAAAGTGATCTACAACAAAAAAAAAACAGTCATTGCCCCTCTTGGTGGACAAGAGGACTGACATGTAGTCCATTGAGATGGATTCCCACAACTTTTCAGGAGTAGGAAGAGGGGTGTATAGGACTTGTTTCTTAGTGGTCGGTTTGGAAATAGCGTAGGCACTTCAGGACCTGATATACTTTCTGACATCCTATTGAATTTTCGGCCAGTAGAAATGTTTCTCTAGCACTGCCACTGTCTTTTCAATGCCAAAGTGTCCTGCCACCCTATTGTAGTGAGATTCCCAAATCAGCTTCGCGTGCTCGCTTGATGGAACGCAGAGATGGCCTAGATGGAACACCATCCCATCTTGAATATGGAAATTAGCGACCAGTGAGTTTGATCCCAACATTTGGTAGGTGGTGGAGAAGTCAAGGTCTATCTCATAGAGTTAGGGACATATGGAGGTCTCATGGCCGTAAGAATCTAGCATCGTGGTGAGTGTCACGACTGGAGGTCAGCTGAGGAAATCAAAAAATCGGTTGGTACTTCCCTTTTTATACTTGATGTTGAGGTGGAACTGTTGTAATTATGTGGACCACTTTTGATGGCGTTCATTCTACAATTTTCCTTGGGTTTGCATGAACTGTAGTGGCTTGTGATCAGTTTGGATAGCTGTCTCCTTCCGAATGTAATGTCTCCACTGGCAGCAGGATTTCACAATGAAGTACAGTTATTTGACGTAAGTAGGGTACATACAGATAGCATATGATAGTGTCTCACTATGATACACCACAGGGTGGCTATGTTGAGTGAGAACGACACCCACAACATAGTCTAAAGCATTTGTCTCGATCTCAAAGGGATGTTGTAGGTCCAGTAATGAAAGTAATGAGGATGAGCACAAACACTGCTTCAAGTCATAGAAGGATTTTTTTTGGGATAGGCCCCACACAAATTTTTCCTTACTGCCACCCCTAGTTACTTGGCTGAAGGCCCATGCAATATGAAAGAATCCCAACACGAACCTGCGATAGAAATTGGCGAAGCTCAAGAAGCGTTGAAGCTCAGTGAATGTGGTTGGGGATGGCCAATCACGGATGACCTGGATCTTGGTTGGATCCACATGCACACCATGTTGATCAATGATGTATCCTAAGTAATGGACCCTGTCCATGCTGAAGGAACATTTTTCCAAGTTTTCATATAGTTTGTGCTACTGCAGGGTGTGCAAAACCTATTGAATATGATGCAAGTGTTCCACCCAAGTCTTGTTTTAGATGAGGATGTCATCCAGATACACCACTACAAAAGTACTGGTGAAAGGTTGCAGGATGTCATCCACCATCCTCATAAAAGTTGTTGGAGCATTTGTCAAACCAAAGGGCATGACCAACCATTCAAAAATACCATATTTTGACTTGAAGGCGGTCTTCCATACATATGTCAGTTCTATTGGGACTTGGTGGTAGCCAGACTTTAGATCAATCTTACTGAAGTATTTTTCCCCCGTGAGCTGAATAAGGAGGTCGTCGATTCGGGGAATTGGGTACTAGTTCCGAACTGTGACTTTATTCAGGGCCCGATAATCAATGCAGAGTCACCATGTCCTATCTTTCTTCTGCACCAGTATGATTGGGATCCCATAAGGAAATGAGTTGGGATGGATTTGCCCCATGTGGATAAGTTCTTGGATATGCCTCTTGATCTCCTCATTTTCTAATAGAGAGTAGCACCATCCCATTGGGTAGCACTGTGCCTGTGGTCAGATCGATGGAATGCTTGACCTGGAAGTAAAGAGGTACCATGGTAGGAGAGGAGAAGATATCTGAGTATTCTTCCATGACCTTATCCACTTTCTTCTATATTGTGGAGAGATCAGTCGTGGAGGCCCTGAATGTGGTTGCGATCTTTCACTTACTCTGAGTGTGAATCACGAAGAAGACAAATTTTTTGGTCTAAGAGATGACCTTCCTTCATTGCTTGGAAGAGATCAAGGAAACAACACTAGGAGGGACTGCCTCAGGTATCCTGTACAATTTCATGTTCAAAGTAATAATAACACTATGAGGCCTAGACTCATATACATCATGATGTTTCCATAAATAAGGTTGGCACAAAGAATATTACAAACTTCAAGAGGATCAACATCACACAATACCTCATCTTTGAAGGGCTTGATGTCGTACAACAGTCGACACTGTTGGCTGACGCGGAGATCACTTCCTTGGCGAAGCCATCCAATGGTGTAGGTTTGTGATTGCAGCGTTGTCAGCGGGGCCAACTACTTGATAACCTCTACTGAGATGACTTTCTTCTAGCTACCACTATCAACGATGAAGTTTAGCGGGGTGCCTTTTACCCACATCTACAAATGGAAAAGGCACTCGCCTTCTTCTGGATCATCTGGTTCACTAGGATGGATCTTGGTGGTAGCAACAGTGGCACTGGGTTCTGCGTCAATGATCCATCTTCCCTTTTCTGGTTCTAACTCGGAGTCATAACCCACATCCGATTCATAGGCTTTCACTTCGGCCACCAACAACTTCTTTGAGAGGCAATCAACCGTGTTATGCCAAGGGCTCTTATGGAATTCTCACCAATTCTCGATATCCTTATTTGTCTTTCTGGTGCCCTTTTCTCGCAGCTTGGACTAGTTGTCTTGATACTTTCCATCTTTTCTCTATCCTTTTTTCTATAGGTTGGGGCCGCCCTTTCCTGGTTTTTTCTATGAGGGGTTCCCAGGACCAAATTGTTGTGTCTTTTGTTTGAGCTTCTACTCAATTTTGACGACATATCGATAGGCCATGCCCAAGTATGAGATGTCCAAAAATTCCATTTCGGTATGGATATATCTATGCAGAGAACTGCAATACTTGAGCACCAGATGTCTCTCTAAATATTTGATACCCATATTGGTGCACAAGTATGGAACATATTTGTGAAATCTGGCACTGCTTGGTCTCTTTCTTGCCGCAGTGTGGTCCATTTGGTATACAATTCGTCATAACTTCTGATAGTGTAGTATTATTCCTTAATATAATCCCTAAAGGATTCTCATATGGTCCCGACCGTAAATAATGAGGGTTCCTCTGTTTCCTTTTGCTCACAAAACTTTTCCCACTAATCTTTGACATGGGGAACAGCTTTGAGGAGTGCAAAAGTATTATTTTCTCTATTTGAAAAGTTATGGAAAGAAAAATACCCTTCTAGTAGATTCAACCACTTGTCTACAACATCTGTGTCTATTTGACCTTCAAATATAGGAATGTCAAAGTTGATTTGTACCTTGAAAGGGGTGGCACCTCCGCTCGAGGAAGATGTGTTGCTTGTTGGTAGCTGCCGAAGGATTTGTGCGAAACTATCCATCATCTCGTTCCTCTATTGCATGAGGGATTCCTGAAGCAACATTTTGAAAGGATCTCTTGTCCTATCATCTTTATTTTCTCCTTCCATGAAAGGTCATTTGGGCATGTGAGATCTTTTGTCCTCAAGAGAAACAAGCTTAAGGACCAATTCTTTGTACCTTAACCTCGTTGGGGGACATGCATTAAGATGACAAGGAGAAGACTGCTTTGATACCATTGATCCAGATTTTATGAGCAGAACGAAATGAATACAAATTATTAAAATATGCTTAACAAAGGATAACAGAGATACAGTAAAACCGGTTTCCTATTCAATAAGGAAATAAGATAAAACTATAAAATGCAACGGAAAACAAGCTTGTTGGAATGGTGGCGGCTTATCTCTGAGAAGAGATGTGATGGATGCACTCATTCACCAGAATATTATTACAATGAGGCTCTAAAGACATTTTTACAATAAATAGGAATGTCAAAAACCCTAGACATCCAAAAACCTAACCCTAGGAGATGAAGCACCAAAAGTCATTTGGGCCTTGTTTGAGTAAGTTAGTACATCAACTTCCTGGGGTCGTAACTTTTGCATGCAATCTATGTTTTAGCCTCACGATAGTATGTTGGAAAGGTCTATCCAAGGACTACACATTTTGACACAATCCATTAAAGGGCATTTCTGACGGTGGTGAGCCCTAAAAACGTTGTTTTGGGCCTCAAAAAGGCCCCGCAAGTCAGTGACCCGAAAGCTAGGAAACAAACTATCAAAATAAACTAGTTGGAATAGGTGGGAAGCCACCGACATCCATATGGATAAATCCACCCCCCTTAGGAAGCAATTTTCTCCATTGCATTGAGTTCCCCCATCATATGAGGAATTGTTTGTTGAATTTGGCCCTGGGTGAGCCACTTGCCTTGGTGTAGGAGCTTCCTTGATTTGACAACTCGATAAAGTTGGATCCTTTGTTGTTGGGTTCCCTTGATCTGTGTGTCTACAATATGATCATTGGATTCCTGTTGCATGTAGTCAGGGTTGAGCTATGTTGGTTTCAATTGCTTTGCTATCTCCGAGGTGTCGAATAATGGTGGGAAATATGGTTGAAGGAGATCCATGTTGAATACTTAGTGCAGGCCAAGAAAAAAGGCAATCTTGAGAGCAAAAGCATTGTCACCCATAGCCTTGGTGACTGTGTATGTCCCATATCAGAGTGGTCATAGCTTCTAGTGGGGCCCTGCAAGTCATTCTTTCTACAAGTGCATCCAAACTTTGTTGCCCACCTGAAACTTATGTGGCACCCGGTGTTGATCATGGCATTTCTTGTACTTGGCATTGGACTTCTGTAAAATATCTTGAACTATTTAGCAGATGTGTTGGATCCACTCAATGAATCGGGTGGCTTTGTCAGCTTTTAGCTGAGCAGGGGATGATTCGTTCAAGGTGGTCACCAGGGGTAGTGCAACATCCATGGGGACCAATGGTTGGAATCCTAACCTTACCTGAAAGGGGTTTTGGCCAGTTGAGCTATGCAGGGCTCGGTTGTAGCTATGTTGGACATAGGGAAGACTCTCATCCCATGTGTGGGGGTTCTTGGATAAACATAATAGGCCATACACCTTATGAGTTGGTATATGGGAAGAAGGTGTTTCTTCCCATATAATTTCAAGTAAAAACCTTCAGGACTGCCATGCAACTAGGGATGGATCTGGATGAGGCTCAAAATAGAGGCTATTATAGTTGAATGAGTTTGATGAGATTATACAAGATGATCTCCAAAGGACCACCCTTATACAAGAACAAAGGACTAAATGGCATGACAAGTACATCAAGAAGAAGACTTTTCAGTCAGGTGATTGGGCCCTCCTATATGATAGTAGGTTCAAGAATTTTAAAGGTAAATTATCTACTAGATGGTTGGGACCCTATGAAGTTGATACAGTTTATGACAATGGTTTAGTTAAGATAAATACTATTGATGAGAATCAGACTTTCTTTGTTGTGAATGGACATCGATTGAAGGTTTATCATAAGCCTCTATCCAAAGAGGATTTTGTCAGACATGTTCTTCAGAATTGTGAAATTCAACTGGTAAGCAAGGGGTTTTCTCCTCCTGTTGATCCACCACGGTAAGTTTGATTGTGTAAATTAATTTGGCTTTGTACATATTTGTAAATATGTCTTTCATTAGATAGAAATTTTGGTGTTACTAACAAAAACAAAAAGTTGATTGTGTTCTCATGTAGATAAATGAATAAGGACTACATCTGCCAAGTGTAGGTATGCCCCTTTATCCATCCCTGGTAGATCATTTGGAGTTTTCTTTAAGTTTTTCAGACTCCTAAAAATTGAAAATACTGGCGAGAGGGAATTGGCCCGAGCTCAAGAAAAATCCACGGGATAGTAGATGGAGTTTTATTTAAGTTTTTTCAGACTTCTAAAAATTGAAAATATCGATGAGCAACAACTAGCCCGGGCTCGAGAAAAATCCACGGGACAGTAGATGGAGTTTTCTTTAAGTTTTTTAGACTCTTTAAAATTGAAAACACCGATGAGCATTAACTAATCTGGGATCAAGAAAAATACACAGAAAAGTAGTATTTAGGATTATTATTTTTATAATAAAAAGGAAGTGGAAACAGGAGCAATGATCATCTTGGTTCCAAAAGAGAACGATTTTGCATCTCAACATGTGGTCATCTAGCTACAGAGTACCTTCTTGTTACAGAGCTTGGAGCCTAGTCATTGAATTTTTTTGCCTTGTTTTCTGACACTTCCACTGCAAATTCAAATTTCATGTATCAAGTGTTGGTATTTGTTTCCAAACAGGTCCTCTTCCATAGCATTAGAAAATGCCAGCAACTTCTACAAAGGGTAGCCTAAAAAGTTCCAGTCTACAAATCACTACCATCAGACAATGCTTGCCTCTATGCTCATCTGGTACTAGGAAAAATCTCTTTGTTCATCCGGTACTGTGGGATAAGGTCTGTGCTCATATGGTACTACAGGAGAAGCTCTGTGTTCATCTGGTACTATGGGAGAAGGTTTTTGCTCATCTGATGCTGGGAAAAACTCTGCGTTCATCCGATACTGTGGGAAAAAATATGCGTTCATCCGGTACTGGGAAAAAATATTTGTTCTTCCGGTACTGTAGGAGAATATCTGTGCTCATCTGGTAGGCATGAGCCCGTGTTCCAGTTATATAGGTAAAAACTAGAATATTAAGCTTGCAGGGAGAGATTTGAACATATGATGGAGAAGGTGTTAAGTTTGGAGATATGAAATTAAGGATTAGGAGGCCACAATAGCAGAGGCTACAGGCCTACCTTCATCTAGATAAAAATACTTCAAAGGGGTGATCGTTGACAAGAAGCTTTGTCAAAAAATTCTCAGGCCAGAGCATCAGGACCTCGATTATAGTAAGGGCATTCCTTAAAGTTTCATCAAATAAGAATAATGGACGATGCTCATTAGTTTGCAGATATTTCTCACCTGTGGAGGGTGGTATGAAGTAACCTTCATATACCATTTGAAACTTTTGACACATTTTGAAGGAGGGCCACAAATTGATTTTCCTCACTTCCTCTGGATGAGTTTAAATAAAATGGTGAGAGGAGTTAAATCAGCTTCCAAGAAACCTTAAACCAACCTCCATCACCATGGCCTAATGAAAATTTTGGTTGTCCATGCCTTGAGAAAACAAGGAAGTAGTTGGAAACAACTACTCCAATAGAATTTTTCTCAAGAGGGAATGTCTAAATATGTAGAATAATAGGAAATCAAAGTGCACAGTGAGGGGTACAACAGAAAGACAAAGAAAAAAAAGGGAAGAAGTTAGGAGCTGAAGAATCCATTGTTACACCTAGCTCATCCCAGCCTATTGATGAACTGGAGAAAGACAAGTATGTTGTGGAGGATCCCATTGCATCTAAAAATAAGAAAGCCTCCCAATCTCAAAAAATAAGTCCAACCTTGATTCCAAAAACTAAAAGACAGAAAAGGAAGGACTCTGGGCAAGGTGAATGATCAGATAGTGCTCCTGAAGAAACCATTGAGTTATCACCGGATCCAGTTAGCAAGTGGGAAAAGACACATGAACTAAACATTCATAGCAGGAAAAATAGTCAAAAGAAGGGTGTGCAAGCAGAACGAATCCTAGAGGAGTCCACTACATCTAAGAAGGAGAGGCTTGTCATATATATAGAACCTAGTCTAACCTCGAGTCCTAAAGATCAACTTCCACAAAGTGAGAGGCGAAAGATGAAGAAAACAGGTCAACATGAAGTTTCACATGATGTCCCCAAGGCAACTATTGAGTTCCCCCAAGAATCGGTTAAGGAGTTGGAAAAGACCCCTGAAGAAACTATTGTGTCTCCTCAAGAACCGATTAGTGAGTTGGAGGAAACTCCTAAGATGAAAAGTGGAAGTAAGGGGAATCTTAAAATGAGGAAGGCCCAAAAGAAACAAATCTCAAAGAATACACCTCAGTCCTCCAGAGTGGAAATAGGGAATGTTCATCAAGGATAGACTCCAAAACTCACACTTTAGTCCTCCAAGGTGAAAATCAAATCAACCCAAAAGAAACAAGTTTTTGGGCCTATAGCTACCATTAAAATGAATATGAGGAAGTTGTTTCAGGAGACTTCCACCCCTGTCAACAAATCTGAGAAAGTATCACTTCCTGTATGAAGAAACACCAAGAGCATGACCAAACAGATAATAGTTCCCCACGTGCCTTCTCTTCCAGAAGATCCTATTGATATTATGACTTCTCCAGAGAAATAAAGTGGCTATGGATCTACAATTAGTGAGACCAAGGGGTTGGTGACAGAAACCTTGAGAGATCTAAGAAAGGAGAAGGAAGCCCGAGAGGAGGTGATTGAACAAACAACTACATCTGATCCTGACAACTCTTTCAACAAACAACAATTGATAGTGAAAATTGGGAAGCTGACAAAACAAAATGAGAAGCTGAAAAAAGAAGTTACATAGTACCAAGTGTTGGATAGGCACATTAAGGTAGAGAATGCACAATTAAAAGAATATAACCTAAGGTTACAGGATGCACAAGAAGAGGTCTCTGCTAAACTCAACAAATTTTTATGTTTGATCCAATACATCAGGGTGATTAAGAAGGAACTTAGGAGAAAAGCTTCTGGTCTCAACATCCTACAGCCAGATAAATGATGGGGAATGGTTCAATTTTGCAAAATTTTGAGTATCAGTTTTGATATTGTTGCATGAGGACATCCAATGACTTTAGCATCAGGGAAATGTCGAGTCTCCATTTTGACACTTCTATTATCCTATAGTACCCTCTATCTGAGTCTATTTTACCTATGATATCTGTATATGATTGACCATTCCCTTTACAAACCTACATTTTGACCTTGTCCATGTGCATAGAGAGGTAACCTATGTTAAAGCATGATTTGTTTGATTTTCTTGATTAAATTCAATTAAATGGTTGATTATCTATGCCCCTAATTACTTTGACTCTTAATTAAGAAGCTCCATCTGGTACTCCACTGATCTAGTAATACAACAATCACTTGATCTGGTACTCCACTAATCCAGTACTTCGTTGGATCTAGTACCCTACCTGATATGGTACCAATATTCTTCCTAATCCAGTACTCTACAATGATCTAATACTACTAGTTCGGTGCATATTCCGGTACTACCAGTTTAGTGCCTATTCTAGTTCTAGGACAGTGCTTCTTATGGTACCACCAACTCAACGCCTCATCCAATACCACTAGCTCAATGCCTCATGCAGTACTGCCAGCTCAGTGCCTCATCTGTTACCAGACTCACGTCTATTCTAGTACTACCTTTGCACTAGTCTGGTACCCATAGTCATGACTGTGTCCATCCGATACTAAACCCCTTTCTACATGATTTACATGTTGAACGAGTATGTTGGTGGTGATTCCAAGAAGTTAGTTGGATAGAAGTATCCTGAGGTAGTTTTGGAGATCATGATAGACTTCATCACTCATGCACTTTGTGTCATGAGGATGAATTCCATCCCAAGAGATACGATATGAATTACCAATTATAATATTTTGAAACCATTTGATAATTATCTTCAAACCTTGGTTATAACGGCTCACCTTATTTATAAGGGATGTTGTGTAGATGATAGAGAGTAGGTAGTAAGTGTTGGACAACTAAGAGGGGGGGGTGAATCAGTTGTTACTGGGCTTAAACAATTATGCTTATTTTAAGCTCTTTACACATCATTTAATGACAGTCACAATAATGCAGGGAAGTAAGCAATAGAACATTCAACATCAGTCACACATATGAGATACACAGAGAAAGATATTTCCTGAGGAAACCCATACAGGGTAAAAACCTCTTCTTCTTTATATGATAAGTAATCTTTACATTCTTTACATTATCATACATATGAGCACCAACTTATAATGAGGCTACAACCTCTCTTTTTCAATTTTCTACTTTCTGAGAGCACCAACTAGAAGGAAGCACCAACTCCTTGGTTTCTCTAGTACCCACTAGAAGGAAGCACCAACTCCCTAAGTGTTCCAGCCCCAACTTCCAGTCGCACAGGCACCAACCTGTATAAAAGAGAACAACAGTTCTCCCTTGCACCACCCTGACACCCTGGTTTCTCTGGCTACAACCAGACGGAAGCTACAACTCCCTGTGTTCAAGCACCCACTTGAACCTCTGAGGACAACAATCCTCCCTATCACCTCCCTACCACCCTGAAATGTAAATATTTTCTATTAAGAATTATTACAGTGATATAAAGTTCTTCAATGGCTTATCGGTCTCATCACTGTTTTGTTGCACTGCGTTGCTCTGTCTGCATCAGTGTCTTCTGCACACTCCTTGTGCTTTATGTTATTTTTCCTTTTGTGCTCTTTGTGCCATGTCCCTTCAATGCACCATTCCACTTCTGTGCATTTCTGCTGCTGCACTTTGCCTCCTTCTTCACACCTTAATCAGTCACCACAACAACAACACCCATTTCTTCTTTGTTCAACATTCTTATAGTCTCTGTGCACCTTGTGCATGCAATTTTCTTCTTTCTCTTGCATCCTCTACACCCCCAATCTCCTCCACATCGGGGTGTTTTCTCCACTTCACTCTTCCACAACTATCCCATCTCCTATGTGCCACGTTGTCTCTCTCTGTTCTACATATCCTGCTCATTGTGAGTGCTCTGCCTGATCATCATGGTAACTCTTCAGCTTCTCTGGAGGTTTCACACATGCATCCATCATCACTGGGTGTTATATCGAGATTCCTCAGCTTCTCTGGCAATTGAGACTCTTCATCTTCTCTATCATAGATGGGCTCATCCTCTGGTAGAAACAATCATTTGTTTCTAGCAGTTACACTATGAAGTGCAATAGTAGCCCTCCAATATTATTCAAATTAATCTTCACCATTGAATTGACTTCATTGAATCTTGCGTTCATTTTCCATTTCGCACTTCGGCATTTCGGGATCCCCGTGGTAAATATTTTGTTACTCTCCATGTCCCAATCCTTGAAACTCTGAAATGGAGCTTGTCTGCACTAGCTCCTTCCTTCATCTTCCACCGATGTGACCAATGGTTGTGACCACAGGCTAAGCAAAAACATGTTTCACATTTCGGCATTTCGGAAATCCTATTGTGTGGCATCTCAAATCTCCAAGTCACGATCTCCGAAACTCCAAAAAAGGAGCTTGTCGCTTCAATCTTTTCTCTACAGCTCTTCGACCATGTGACTACAAGAGGTGATCGAGCGCTTATCCATATAGTTCTTTCGTGATTTCACTTTTTGGCACTTCGACATTCCTGTGGCAATGAGTTCTTGATGCTCCATGTCCTGGTATCCAAAGCTCCAAAATGGAGCTTGGTTGCACTAGCTACAATCATTTTAGCATTTCACATTTTGGCCTTTCACGATTTCGCATGTCGTGAATTCCTATTGTGAGTTTGAGAGGTTAGGGAACCCCGTTCCTTTGACTTTGTAGCCAGCGAAATGACGATCTATTGTCATGTGTCCTATGGACCCAATGGTCCAGATATTGTTGTGAATTCAACACTTCACGGGCCTTCCTTGTGCCTGATTCAGGATTTTGAAGTTTTTCATTTCGCCGCTTTGGGACTCTTGTGATGAAGAGTCTCGTCACTTGACTCTTCCAACTCCAGGTATCTGAAGCTCCGAAATGGAGTCAGATCAATGATCCACACTCTAGATGATTCGACGGTCCAGATCTCTTTGTGATTTCGCACATCGTGATTTCGACATTATTGACGTGAGAGTTCTTGACAACTCTGTTATCTCCTAAAATAGCACTGTCATTTTGTCAAATTTTAGGTGATAGGAAGAGATCCAAAAATTTGTTTCTAAACTTTTTTAGGTGTGTTAGATGGTCTACTTTCTAAAAATAAACTTGGAACAAGCATTGGATTTGGTATTCTCAAGCAAAAGCGAGAATATCAGGTTTCGGTGGTTTAGGCGAGCTTGAAAATCTCTCATTAACTACCGAAAGCAGAGATTAAAGTAGTTAACAGACTAAATTCGGGGGCTAGCTAACCACCGAAAGTGTAGGTTTTCCAGAAAAAAACTGCCTTGGGAAAAATAATTTTTCTTAGTCGTGGAAAGTCTATTTCGCACGCTCAAATAGTCGATTGAAAACTACACATCCTAATATTTCCAATGGTGATTTCATATCGGAATTTAGAGCTTGGGAAGGTAGTAAAAAGTTCCCCGCAAGATCAGGTGTCGGTTGACAAATTTTGTAAATGCAGAGGTTTGATAAATGCATGCACAACTGGATTTTCACATGTCAATATGTCAAAACCATACGCGTCGAGCAGATAGAGGAAGTATTCAGTTGTTTGCAAATACAGAAATATGCACATGTGTATCTTTGATGGTAGTCATTTATCAAATTTGATGAAGATAGTTATTAGAACACTAGCTATAGCTAATTATACAACCAACATGTAGACAAAGTACTTAAAGGAGCTTGGTCACTCATACCTTACTTATACTCTGTTTTTGCCTAAAGAATAAGAGAATATATATAGACTTGGGTAGCAGAGTCTTTCCAGTAGTCAGAAGACATTAAGGACTTTTGGTGACCTAATCATCATTTCAGCTAATTTGCAAAACTTCAAGGCAAGAGATCTAGATAAAGCAAAGATATTTTGCAATAGTCCAGAGGACATCTACAGATAGCAGAAGAAGCCAGGTAGTTCAGTTTTGCAATTCTGAATATTTTCATAAAGTTACAGGATTCGGTAGTTAACAGGCCCAAATTTTGCCTCTCTTAACTACCGAAATTAGGGATTTTCGGTAGTTAACATGCCCTCTTAACTATCGAAACCTGTACATGGAAGCGAGGTCATATTTTTGTCCAGATTTGACTTTTTCTCAACCAAATATTTCGAGGTTGGTTTCTAAAGATGCATAATAATTAAATACATCAGATTTAAAGTTTTATCTTCATGTATTTAATGTTTAAGAAGGTGGAAAAGTGAAAATGGTGACCTAGTTGATGAGCAAAAAAATTGTCTTTTAGCCAAAGGTGGAAAATTCGAATTTCCTATGAGGATTCATCAACCTTGGAAGGCTTTCTACATCTGTCAAAGAGTTTGGAGGATATAAAGGCTATCAAGATAGAGTTTGACACCTAAGATAGGATATTTTGTTTTGACTTTCCATTTTTATAGGATCCCATCCTACACTTGTTTGGTTTGACTATTTTTAGCAAATCTGATCCATCTTTCAAGGATCTAGAGTTCATCTTGTAAGGCTATAAAGCCAAAAACATTTGAAGCACCAAGGGGTTCAATCTTGGATACATTTTTCTACTGTTATAGACTCTTATTTGATAATAGAATCACAGTCTTCTTTTGTCTTCAATATCAGAATTTCTCATGCATCTTATCTTTTTGTACTTTACTTCAGTTTGTCTTAGCTTCTAAAGACTGTCATCTCTTTATTAAGCTCATAAACTTGAATTGAAGGACTTCTTGCTATCTTGTATTGACCCTACACCTAGTTGTATTTGGTTATCAAGATTAGTATTCTTCATCCCCTGTTTAAACTATCTTGTCTGATTATTGATGTCTAAAAGCATTGTCTTATTCAAATGTATGATGAGTTGTCCATTTCATTAGTCATTGAGTTATCCCATTGTTCCAAGCATACCAAATTTACCATATTCTTGAGTTACCAAGCATCTTTGGCCTACAACCCCAAAGAGTTTCTTGGAGTGATAAAAATCTGTGTTGTTTCCAGGGAGAGGAGATTGAAGCTCAGATTCCCTTGGAGACGATATAGATCCATCTTTGATGATAGACAAAGCATGGACATCATTTAGTTGTAATCATCTATTTGGAAACTCCATGACGAATGAATTCAGTGGCGACTCCATTGAAGAAATGTGTCTCCAAAGAGAAGATCATCAGAAGATGAAGAGCTCTACAAAGACAAACTTCCAGAGCAGCAAGGACATCCAGATCAGATATCTCAAGAGGTATTGCTTCTTTATTTGTACATAGAACACCTTCCATTAAGTCTACTTCGGGTGAATCTTCTTCTTTTTAGAAAATTGTATTTGAATCAGAGGATTTAAAAGGTGATGAACCTTCTATAGATTATGTTGTTATAAATCCTTTTCCTGAGAATTTTTCTGTACATAGGTTAGGGAAAGAGGCTGAACCATCTGCCCCAGAAGAGGACTATTCCTCTTTTTTGAATTCTTTGCAAACAAAACCAGAAAATATCTATACCTATACCCATACCAGTCTTCCTATGATAGAGTCTATTCTTCAAAATCTATTTGTTAAAGAAGAAGAAAACCTAGCCCTTCTACTAGGACAATTTTACAAAGCTTCTAATTTCCTTGATCCAACTGAATTTACAAAGACTCCACTAGGGAGAATCCAATTGACAGAAGATGAAGAGGCTGAAGTTTGGATCCAGATATCAGTTTATCAGTTTGCTTCATGAACTGTTGTATTTATTTATCATCTCTTTCATGCTTTTTCCTTCGCATGTTAAGAGAATTATTTTCTATTTTGTATATTCAGAAACTTATCATTCTTCTTGTATATATACCACACTAGAAGAGGAAAGCTTGTAGCCTACTTGCATTGTAGAAGTAGATTCAACAGCTTTACCTCAGCCCATTCATAAAGATAGACACTGTATTCAAATTCCTTTTGAATCTGATCAACCATATAACTCTGTAGAGATTGAAATTGATTCTAAACCTACTCATACTTTAGTACCTGTTGTCATTATTGATGAAACGTTTCATCAACCTCTTATCCCTCATGAGTAGCCCACTTCTTTTCAAACCAAGATCAAGATGAAGATGTTTAAACCTTTAAGGATGTCCTATCCCCTTCATCCTTATCCTCTTGACTGTTATGAATATCTTCCCCAGTTTTCTTGAGAGAATCAAGTTTCAGCTAAGAGGCACTTGGAATTCTTTGAGAATTTTGTTGATCATTTTCAGATTATACATGAAGATGTAATCATGAGATTTTTCTGTACATCTCTAATCAGAGATTTTGCTGCATGGTTCAAAGGTCTGAGAGATAATTCTATTGGCTCTTGGATCGAGTTCTCTTATGCTTTTGTGAAGTATTGGGGTGAGTACAAATCACTAGATTCATACCTTGTTGATTTTTATGCTTTGAAGAGAGAACAGGGTGAAGCTTTGTCTATCTTCAATCGAAGATTTTACAACATCTACCATGACATGCCTTTGAAGGTTCGGCCTACAGAGACAGCTGCCATGATACATTATGTTATGTGTCTTCATTCAAAACTTTCCCTTCTTCTACTAGAAAGGAAGTCTTCATTCTTAACTCAGTTGTTTGAAGATGCTCACGAGGTAGAAGAGAACATCCATGCTTCCAAGTGGACTTATAAGCTATCATATTCTAAAAATATGTATTCTTATGAGTAGAAGAACTATTAGTATGTTTCCATTTTGGATCAAGAAGACAGTAAGTATGGTTCAGATTTTGAACATGGAGATTATGAATGTAAAGCAATTTGTGAACAACAATGAGTATGTAAGTCTATTTCAGATTCAAGCAAGAGTTTTTCAATATTTGTTGAGTGTTATAGAAACATGTATGAGTCAGAATGTTATGATCAGTTTGCTAACCAGGATGAGCCTATGGTAACCAATGATTGCATAAGCAATTATATTTTTTCAACCGATCTTTATTCTTATGATCTTGACATTGTTTCATCATCATGCTCTGACCATTTTTTTGAAGAGAAGTCATTATGATTAATGATCACAAGTTAATCTCAAGAGAACTAGAAGGTGACCAATCTTCTAGCAAAGGAATAGTCACAGTTGAGCAGGAGGTTGCTATAGATGTACAGTTTTTTCCCAAGGATCAGTATGTTTTTTATCTTTGTTTCCAAGACCCAGTGGCAGCCTTCATGGAATCATACATTTCAGGTAACTTGAAAATTTCAGATTTCTTCAGCTCTCTCATGTTCAGAGGTGAGTATAGTTTCCTGAATGAGTTTTATTCACTACTATTACATTTCCAACATCAGTTGTTGAGCAGTGACAGAGACAAGGTTTCTTCAGTTTTGAAGTTACTTGGATGGTTATTATGGAAGTTAGCATTTACTTAACCAAGAGGCAGTATGGTTGGTTAGTGTAGGAGTAGACAAAATAATAATCTCTTCATATGATCACTTGGATTGTTTTCAGATTTTTGTTGAATAAGCAGACAGACTACAGACAAGCTACAAGCAGGCATCAAGTTTGCAGAGGAACAGTTGCACAGGCCACATGACTCCATAGCCCAACAGATAAGGTGAATGGAACTACTTGTTCTTGGAACCTCACTGGGAGGATTCCATCCCCGAGTAGGAGCCAGATGTTATCTCCTAAAATAGCACTCTCATTTTGTCAAATTTTAGGTGATAGGAAGAGGTCCAAAAATTTGTTTCTAAATTTTTTTAGGTGTGTTAGATGGTCTAATTTCTAAAAATAAAATTGGATCAAGCATTGGATTTGGTCTTCTCAAGCAAAAGAGAGAATCTCAGGTTTCAGTGGTTTAGGCAGGCTTGAAAAGCGCTCATTAACCACCGAAAGCAAGGCTTTCGATAGTTAACAGGCTAAATTCGAGGGCTAGTTAACCACCGAAAGTGTAGGTTTTCCAGAAAAAAACTACCTTGGGAAAAATCATTTTTCTCAGCCATGGAAAGTCTGTTTTGCACGCTCAAATAGTTGATTGACAACTACACATCCTAATATTTCAAATGGTGATTTCAGATATGAATTTAGAGCTTGGGAAGGCAGTCAAAATTTCCCTGCAAGATCAGGTGTCAGTTGACAAATTTTGTAAATGCAGAGGTTTGATAAATGCATGCACAACTGGATTTTCACATGTCAATATGCCAAAGTCATACACGCCGAGAAGATAGAGGAAGTATTCAGTTGTTTGAAAATATTGAAAGATGCACAGGTGTATCTTTGATGGTAGTCATTTATCAAGGTTGATGAAGATAGTTATCATAATACTAGCTATAGCTAATTATACAGCCAACATGTAGACAAAGTACTTAAAGGAGCTTGGTCACTCTTACCTTACTTATACTCTGTTTTTGCCTAAAGAATAAGAGCATATATATAGACTTAGGTAGCAGACTCTTTCCAATAGTCATATGACATTAAGGACTTTCAGTGACCTAATCATCATTTCAGCTAATTTGCAAAACTTCAAGGCAAGAGATCCAGATAAAGCAAAGATATTTTGCAACAGACCAGAGGACATCTACAGATAGCAGAAGAAGCCAAGTAGTTCAGTTTTGCAATTCTGAACATTTTCATAAAGTTACAGGATTGGGTAGTTAACAGGCCCAAATTTTTCCTCTCTTAACTACCGAAGGCAAGTATTTTCGGTAGTTAACAACCCCTCTTAACTATTGAAACCTGTACATGGCAGGGAGGTCATATTTTTGCCCAGATTTGACTTTTTCTCAACCAAATACTTCGAGGTTGGTTTCTAAACATGAATAATAATTAAATACATTATATTTAAGGTTTTATATTGATGTATTTAATGTTTAAGAAGGTGGAAAAGTAAAAATGGTGACCTAGTTGATGAGCAAAAAAACTGTCTTTTTGCCAACGGTGGCAAATTTGAATTTCCTATGAGGATTCGTGAGCCTTGAAAGGCTTTCTACATCTATCAAAGAGTTTGGAGGATATAAATTCTATCAAGATAGAGTTTGACACCTAAGATAGGATATTTTGTTTTGACTTTCCATTTTTAGAATTCTAGATCCATTTTTATAGGATCTCATCCTACACTTGTTTGGTTTGACTATTTTTAGCAAATCTGATCCATCTTTCAAGGATCTAGATTTCATCTTGTAAGGATATAAAGCCAAAAACATTTGAAGCACTAAGGGGTTCAATCTTGGATACATTTTTCTACTGTTATAGACTCTTATTTGATAATAGAATCACAGTCTTCTTTTGTCTTCAATATCAGAATTGCTCATGCATCTTATCTTTCTATACTTTACTTCAGTTTGTCTTAGCTTCTAAAGACTATCATCTCTTCATTAAGATCATAAACTTGAATTGAAGGACTTCTTGCTATCTTGTATTGACCCTACACCTAGTTGTATTTGGCTATCAAGATTAGTATTCTTCATCCCCTGTTTAAACTATCTTGTCTGATTATTGATGTCTAAAAGCATTGTCTTATTCGAATGTATGATGAGTTGTCCATTTCATTAGTCATTGAGTTATCCCATTGTTCCAAGCATACCAAATTTACCATATTCCTGAGTTACCAAGAATCTTTGGCCTACAACCCCAAAGAGTTTCTTGGAGTGATAACAAATTGGCACCGTTGTCGGGGAAAGGAGATTGAAGCTCAGCTTCCCTGGGAGATGACATAGATACAGCTTTGATGATAGACAAATCCTGGACATCATTTGGTTGTAATAATCTATCTGACGACTCCATGAAGGACAAATTCAGTGGCGACTCCATTGAAGAACTATGTCTCCAAAGAGAAGATCATCAGAAGAGGAAGAGCTCTACAAAGACAAACTTCCAGAGTAGCAAGGACATCTAGATCAGATATCTCAAGAGGTACTGCTTCTTTATTTGAACCTAGAACACCTTCCATTAAGTCTACTTTGGGTGAATCTTCTTCTTTTTAGAAAATTGTATTTGAATCAAAGGATTTAAAAGGTGATGAACCTTCTATAGATTATGTTGTTATAAATCCTTTTCTTGAGAATTTTTCTGTACATAGGTTAGGGAAAGAGGCTGAACCATCTACCCCAGAAGAGGATTGTTCCTCTTTTCTAAATTCTTTGCAAACAAAACCAGAAAATATATATACCTATACCCATACCAGTCTTCCTATGATAGAGTCTATTCTGCAAAATTTGTTTGTTAAAGAAGAAGAAAACCTAACCCTTCTGCTAGGACAGTTTGACAAAGCTTCTAATTTCCCTGATCCATTTGAATTTACAAAGACTCCACTGGGGAGAATCCAGTTGACAGAAGATGAAGAGGCTAAAGTTTGGATTCAGATATCAGTTTATCAGTTTGCTTCATGAACTATTGTATTTCTTTATCATCTCTTTCATGTTTTTTCCTTCGCATGTTAAGAGAATTATTTTCTGTTTTGTATATTCGGAAACTTATCATTCTTCTTATATATACACCACACTAGAAGAGGAAAGCTTGCAACCTGCTTGCATTGTAGAAGTAGATTCAACAACTTTACCTCAGCGCATTCATAAAGACTGACACTATATTCAAATTCATTTTGAATCTGATCATCCATATAACTCTGTAGAGATTGAAATTGATTCTAAACCTACTCAAACTTCAGTACCTGTTGTCATTACTGCTGAAAATTTTCATCATCCTCTTATCCCTCACGAGCAGCCCACTTCTTTTCAAACCAAGATCAAGATGAAGATGTTTAAACCTTTAAGGCTGCCCTATCCCCTTCATCCTTATCCTCTTGATTGTTATGAATATATTCCCCAGTTTTCTGGAGAGAATCAAGTTTCAACTGAGAGGTACTTGGAATTCTTTGAGAATTTTGTTGATCGTTTTCAGATTATACATGAAGATGTAATCATGAGATTTTTCTGTAAATATCTAATCAGACATGTTGCTGCATGGTTCAAGGGTATGAGAGATGATTCTATTGGCTCTTGGATTGAGTTTTCTTATGACTTTGTGAAGTACTGGGGTGAGTACAAATCACTAGATTCATACCTTGTTTATTTTTATGATTTGAAGAGAGAATAGGGTGAAGCTTTGTCTATCTTCAATCGAAGATTTTACAGCATCTACCATGACATTCCTTTGAAGTTCTGGCCTATAGAGACAGCTTCCATGATACATTATGTTATGTGTCTTCATTCAAAACTTTCCCTTCTTCTGCTAGAAAGGAAGTCTTCATTCTTAACTCAGTTGTTTGAAGATGCTCACGAGGTAGAAGAGAACATCCATGCTGCCAAGTGGACTTATAAGCTATCATATTCTGAAAATATGTATTCTTATGAGCAGGAAAACTATCAGTATGTTTCCATTTTGGATCAAGAAGACAGTAAGTATGGTTTAGATTTTGAACATGGAGATTATGAAGGTAAAGCAGTTTGTGAACAACAACGACTATGTGAGTCTATTTCAGATTCAAGCCAGAGTTTTTCAATATTTGTTGAGTGTTCTAGAAACATGTATGAGTTAGAATGTTATGATCAGTTTTCTAACCAGGATGAGCCTATGGTAACCAATGATTGCATAAGAAATTATATTTTATCAACTAATCTTTATTCTTATGATCTTGACATTGTTTCTTCATCATGCTCTGACCATTTTTCTGAAGAGAAAGTTATTATGATTAATGATCACAAGTTAATATCAAGAGAACTAGAAGGTGACCAGTCTTCTAGAAAAGGAACAGTCATGGCTGAGCGGGAGGCTGCTATAGATGTATAGTTTTTTCTCAAGGATCAGTATGTTTCTGATCTCTGTTTCCAAGACCCGGTGGTATCCTTCATGGAATCATACATTTCAGGGAACTTGAAAATTTCAGATTTATTCAGCTCTCTCATGTTTACGGGTGAGTATAGTTTCCTGAATGAGTTTTATTCACTACTGTTACATTTCCAACATCAGTTGTTGAGCAGTGATAGAGACAAGGTTTCTTCAGTTTTGAAGTTACTTGGATGGTTATTATGGAAGTCAGCATTTACTTAACCAAGAGGTATTATGGTTGGTTAGTGTAGGAGTAGACAGAAGAATAAGCTCTTCATATGAGCACTTAGATTGTTTTCATATTTTGGTTGAATAAGCAGACAAGCTAGAGACAAGCTAGAGGCAGGCTGCAGGTTTGTAGAGGAACAGTTGCACAGGCCACATGACTCCATAGCCCAACAAATAAGGCGAATGGAACTACTTGTTCTTGGAACCTCACTGGGAGGATTCCATCCCCGAGTAGGAGCCAGATGTTATCTCCTAAAATAGCACTATCATTTTGTCAAATTTTAGGTGATAGGAAGAGGTCCAAAAATTTGTTTCTAAATTTTTGTAGGTGTGTTAGATGGTCTACTTTCTAAAAATAAACTTGGAACAAGCATTGGATTTGGTCTTCTCAAGAAAAAGAGAAAATATCAGGTTTTGGTGGTTTAGGTGGGCATGTAAAGTGCTCATTAACCACCGAAAGCATAGCTTTCGATAGTTAACAGGCTAAATTCGGGGGCTAGTTAACCACCGAAAGTGCAGGTTTTCTAGAAAAAACTACCTTGGTAAAAATCATTTTTCTCAGCCGTGGAAAGTCTATTTCTCACGCTCAAATAGTCAATTGACAACTACACATCCTAATTTCAAATGGTGCTTTCAGATCTGAATTTAGAGCTCGGGAAGGCAGTCAAAAGTTCCCCGCAAGATCAGGTGTCGGTTGACAAATTTTGTAAATGTAGAGGTTTGATAAATGCATGCACAACTGGATTTTCACATGTCAAGATGTCAAATCCATATGCGCCAAGCAGATAGAGGAAGTATTCAGTTGTTTGAAAATATCGAAAGATGCATAGGTGTATCTTTGATGGCAGTCATTTATCAAGGTTGATGAAGATAGTTATCAAAACACTAGTTATAGCTAATTATACAGCCAACATGTAGACAAAGTACTTAAAGGAGCTTGGTCACTCATACCTTACTTATACTCTATTTTTTCCTAAAGAATAAGAGCATATATATAGACTTGGGTAGCAGACTCTTTCCAACAGTCAGACAACATTAAGGACTTTCGGTGACCTAATCATCATTTCAGCTAATTTTCAAAACTTCAAGGCAAGAGATCTAGATAAAGCAAAGATATTTTGCAACAATCCAGAGGACATCTACCGATAGCAGAAGAAGCCAAGTAGTTTAGTTTTGCAATTATGAACATTTTCAGAAAGTTACAGGATTTGGTAGTTAACATGCCCAAATTTTGCCTCTCTTAACTACTGAAAGCAGGGCTTTTCGGTAGTTAACAAGCCCTTTTAATTACCAAAACCTGTACATGGCAGCGAGGTCATATTTTTGCCCAGATTTGACTTTTTCTCAACCAAATATTTCGAGGTTGGTTTCTAAAGATGCATAATAATTAAATACATCATATTTAAGGTTTTATCTTGATGTATTTAATGTTTAAGAAGGTGGAAAAGTGAAAATGGTGACCTAGTTGTTGAGCAAAAAAACTGTCTTTTTGCCAAAGGTGGAAAATTTGAATTTCCTATGAGGATTCGTCAACCTTGGTAGGATTTCTACATCTGTCAAAGAGTTTGGAGGATATAAAGGCTATCAAGATAGAGTTTGACACCTAATATAGGATATTTTGTTTTGACTTTCCATTTTTAGAATTCTAGATCCATTTTTATAGGATCTCATCCTACACTTGTTTGGTTTGACTATTTTTAGCAAATCTGATCCATCTTTCAAGGATCTAGATTTCATCTTGTAAGGCTATAAAGCCAAAAACATTTTAATCACCAAGGGGTTCAATCTTGGATACATTTTTCTACTATTATAGACTCTTATTTTATAATAGAATCATAGTCTTCTTTTGTCTTCAATATCAGAATTGCTCATGCATCTTATCTTTTTGTACTTTACTTCAGTTTGTATTAGCTTCTAAAGACTGTCATCTCTTTATTAAGATCATAAAATTGAATTGAAGGACTTCTTGCTATCTTGTATTGACCCTACACCTAGTTGTATTTGGTTATCAAGATTAGTATTCTTCATCCCCTGTTTAAACTATCTTGTTTGATTATTGATGTCTAAAAGCACTGTCTTATTCGAATGTATGATGAGTTGTCCATTTCATTAGTCATTGAGTTATCCCATTGTTCCAAGAATACCAAATTTACCATATTCTTGAGTTACCAAGCATCTTTGGCCTACAACCCGAAAGAGTTTCTTGGAGTGATAACAAACTCCACCTCCCAGTCTGTCAAAAAAACCAAAATGGAGTCATCTCAACTTTTCAGCATTTCACACTTCGCAACTTCGGGATTCTTGTCATGAGAGTCCTTGACATCTCCAACTCTTGGTATCTGAACCTCTGGTATGGAGTCTTTCACATTTCACGATTTTTCATGTCACGACTTTGGGTTTCATGACTTCAATACTCCTATGATGAAGAGTATTGAATCTTGAATCCTTCAACTCCTGGTATCTGAAACTCTGAAATGGAGTCTTTGACATTTCACGATTTTGCATTTCGTGACTTTAGGTTTCACGACTTCAAGACTCCTGTGATGGAGAGTCTTGACTCTTTACTCCTCTAACTCCCGGTATCTGAAACTCTGAAATGGAGCTTACACTTCTGATCATTCCATGCCATTATCACTATGTTGTTGATCTTCTTTGCCTGTCTGTTTGCCATCAAATGAACGCGCACACTCTTGCACTCTGCATGCATCTCTACACTTTCTCTTATGAGCTTACGTTGTCCCTATTTTGCCATCGCCGCATACTCTGATCTTACCATCAATGACAAGCACACCTTCCTGTAAACATGCCAACAATCCCCCCCTTTGGCATTGATGGAAACCCTAAACGAGTGCGCTAAACTATTTGGACCTCCAACTGTAGCATCTGGTCTGGAACACTCCTTTTTCTCCCCCTTTGACATCAATGTCAAAGAAAACATGCTCCCCTGAGCTATTGCAGTAAATTTAGGAGGTATTAGATATTCAATCAATATAAAACTCCCCCTAACAGGATGGACTCTCTTATGTTTGAGACGGTATGACACCCAACTTCTGTCGGAGATATTCAAATGGTGTCTTGGCTAGGGGTTTAGTAAAGATGTCTGCAATTTGTTCTGTGGCTGGAATGTAATGGACTTGAAAACCTTATTGGTGACCTACTCTCTCAGAAAATGGTATTTTATGGGAATATGCTTGGTCTTGGAGTGGAATACAGGATTCTTAGACACACTGATGGCACTAGTGTTATCACAATGA
>JZKD02S1610922.1:51773-67096 GCA_000966675.3 Picea glauca | reverse complement strand
AATTATTGAGCCCCAAAAATGAATCTCCTCAACGATACCTTTCCAACGAGCTATCACACTCCTAAAACAAAGATCGTATGCAAAAGTTACGACCCCGGGAAGTTGATGTACTCACTTACCCATACGGGGCCCACATGACTTTTGGCGCTTCATCTCCCAGGGTTAGGTTTTTGGATGTCTAGGGTTTTTTCCATTCCTTCTTATTGTAAAAATGACTTCAGAGCCTCATTGTAGTCATCTTCTTGTGAATGCGAGTAGCCGTTACATCTCTTCTCAGAGATAAGCTGCCACCATTCTAGCGAGTCTTTCACTTTGTATTTTTACAGTCTCTATACATTTCTTTCATTAATAAAAATTGTGTATTACTGTATATCTTTTTTTATGGTTTCATATCCGATACATTTCTGTTATATTATTGAATATCTATGATATCTTTGTGCATTTCTTTATTATATCTCCGATCTCATTTCGTGTCGAAAATAATCCGGATCAATATCTTAAGAAGATACCTTCATCAGCCCTATCATCATATTTGCCAAGGTTCTCATCATTATTCTTTATGTAACATTTACTCCCAAAGAATTTGAAGTGTTTGATTGAGGCAGGTCTCCCATACCACAGTTCATAAGGTGTCTTGTCACTTTGTGGTCTGAGGTGGACTTTGTTAAGAACGTGGACTGTTGTGTGTAATGCTTCTACCCAGTAGGTTTGACCAATGTTCTTCTCATTCATCATTGACCTAGCCATTTCCTGCACTGTTCTGTTTTGCCTCTCAACTACTCCATTTTGTTATGGAGTTCTTAGGATTGTGTATTCTCTCTTGATCCCATGCTTATCACAGAATTCCTTGAAATCACTTGACATAAACTCTCCTTCTCAGTCTGATCTTACTGCCTTTAATCTCTTATCTGTTTGAGTCTCAGTTAAAGCCTTAAATATTTTAAACTTCTCAAACGCTTTAGCTTTTTCTTTGAGAAAGGAAACCCAAATAAGTCTGGAGTAATCATCAATAATCAGCATGAAGTATTTTTCTTTCCCTATGCCTTCCTATCTAGATGGTCCACATAAATCCATATGAAATAGTTGGAGTGGTTTCTCTGTTGAAGTAAAGCTCTTGGACTTAAACTGTGTCCCGGTTAGCTTTCCTACTTGGCAGGGTTTACACATTGAATCTTGGGGCTTTGATATTCTCGAAATATCTTTTATTGCCTCGATATTTTTGAGTTTGATTAAGTGGTCAAAGTTTAGATGTCCAAGTCTCTTATGCTATAGCCAACTTTCATCATGTTTTCTTAGATGACACTCTTCTCTATTTTCTTTCAGCACATATACGTTATTTTCTATCCTTATGCCTTTGGCCACCACTTGTCCTGAGTTTACAGACTTTATTTTGCAGTCCTTGGACATGAACACCACTTCACATCCTCTGTCACACATTTGACTTACACTGAGTAGATTATGTTTTAGTCCATCTACAAGTAGAACATCTTGTGATTTTCCTTTTCCATTACTTAAACTCACCATCCCTTTACCCTTTATTTTACCTGGAGCATCATTTCCAAAGGTTATGTTTCCTGATTTGCTTTCACTTAGAGATAGAAACTTACCTTTGTCTCTTGTCATATGTTTGGAGCATCCACTGTCTATATACCAAGGGTTCATTTTTCCTTGAGTTGACAACACTAATCCACACTTGTCACTTTCTTTCTTCTTCCAAACCTTGACATTTTTAGTAGGGGAATTCAAATCTGGTTCATAGTTCCTTAATCGACAGTCAACAGATTTATGTCCATAGTTATGACAGATGTAGCATTCAATCTCATTGTTCAAAAGGTCAAAATTATTGTTGCAGCGTTGTCTACTCATTGATTGTTGATTATTTCTTAACCTCCTTAGTTGCATGTCTCTAGATTTAATTTGGCAATTTGCAATTTGTGAAGGTTTGTTACTTGGTTGTATCATTCTTTGTTGTGGCAAGTATTTATTCCTTTGAAATCTTAATTTCTCATGTCTAAGTCTTAAGGAACACTTTACATCTTTGTGACCAAATTTAGAATAGCAGAAACAATAGCCATAGAAAAATTCTTTGTACCTGGAAAATGGTTGTCTTCTTTGAGCTAATCGATTTCTTTCATGTTGATGATGTCTTTCAGTAGGGAGCACATTATTTCTTTGTTCTACAGATTCAGTCCTGGCACCTTTTTCTTTACTCGTCCTGGGCGGCTGATTGTCTTCCTTTGTTTCTACAGGTTCGTTGTTGTCATTGGTTGTAGATTTGAAAAACTTGATGGGTTCTTCGTTCTTGGCTTATCACTACTTGATCCATCTTCATAACCCAAACTAGTTTTCAGCTTTGGATTCCTTTGTTGATTTAGAATGGTGTCTAATCCTTCTGAGGCTTTGATACTTGATATATTTTGATTATACAAGGCTTGAAACTTCTCCATCTCTTTCCTAGTTTTTCACTACTTCTTGTTCTATGGATTCACATCTTGCCTTCCTTTCTGATAATTGTTGTTTCAAAATGTCTTCGATTTTATTTGCCTCTTCTAATTATAATTTTAGCAGGACAGGGTCTTCATCAAGTTCTTTATTGTCTTTCTCAAACTGTATCAACAATTGTCTTTGCTTTCTATTCTTAATTCTTAGTCTGTAAATCTCTTCCAGTGCACTAATCAGTTCTCCTTCCATGTCAACCACGGCTTCTTCTTCATTAGCATCACTTCCTGTGCTTATATTATCATAATCCTCTTTGGCCATAAGTATGAAGTCATTTAGTTTATCTTCAATAGTGGAGTCATTGTCTTCATCATCTGAAGGATCATCATCATTGTTTACACAAAGACTTTTCTTCTTAAAGTTATTCTCTTTAAAGAAATTTTTGTGTTTGTGCTTTTCCTCATTTTCACATGTCTAATACTTTCTTTTGTGGGGACATTTATTTGAAAAATGACCTATCCTACCAAAGTTGAAACATTTGAAAGGTATTTTACCTTTGTATTTGCCTGATCCCTTCTTCAGTCACTTCACAAATTTTTCTTCAATTTCATCAGGCTCTGAATCCTCATTCTCATCTTCCTTAAATGATGCTTCTCTGGAGGTGGCTTTATCTTTAACTATTCTCATTTCATATGTAGTCAATGTTCCTAGAAGTTGATCAAAATCCAAGGTTTTTAGATCATTAAGTTCTTCAATAGTAGAGACCTTCGGGTTGAACCTATCTGGTAGAGATCTCAAAATTTTCTGAACTAAATAAGGTTCCTAAATTTTCTCACCAAGTGCTTTCATTGCATTTACCATTTCTTCTACTCTCAGAAAGTATTTTCCAATAGTTTCATCTTCCTTCATCTTCAACTGTTCAAAATGTGTTATGTAGGTTTGAAGCTTGGCGTCCTTTACCTTCTCATTACCTTCATAACTGCTAATGAGTTTGTCCCACATTTCTTTGGTAGTTCCTAGGTGCATAACTTTTACGAATTTTTCTTTTGCAAGCCCACTCAAGATAGCATTCATAGCCTTAGAGTTGAAGCTAAATTCTAGCTTGTCATCCTTATTAGCTAGTACAACTGGCTTTACATAACCAGTATCTACCACATCCCAGACATCTGCACCTAAATCCATTATGTAGGTTCTCATTCTAACTTTCCAGAAGGCAAAGTTTGTTCCATTGAATAGAGGGGCCTTATTGGTTAAATTTCCTTCATGGCTTAACATGCTTAAGCTCTATGATCTACCCTTAGATAAAAGGGGTCAGCTCTAATACCAATTGTTGGAGAACTGAGAGGGGGGGGGGTGTGAATCAGTTGTTACTAGGCTTAAACAATTATTCTTATTTTAATCTCTTTACACAACATTTAATGACAGTCACAATAATGCAGGGAAGTAAGCAATAGAACATTCAGCATCAGTCACACATATGAGATACACATAGACAGATATTTCCTGAGGAAACCCATACAGGATAAAAACCTCTTCTTCTTTATATGATAAGTAATCTTTACATTCTTTACATTATCATACATATGAGCACCAACTCATAATGAGGCTACAACCTCTATTTTGCAAGCTTCTACTTGCTGAGAGCACCAACTCTATGGATTCTCTAGCACCAACTAGAAGGAAGCACCAACTCCCTAGTTTCTCTAGCACCCACTAGAAGGAAGCACCAACTCCCTAAGTGTTCCAGCATCAACTAGATGGAAGCACCAAGTTCCAGTCACACAGGCACCAACCTATATAACAAAGAACAACAGTTCTCCCTTTCACCACCCTGCAACCCGGATTTCTCTGACTGCAACCAGATGGAAGCTACAACTCCCTGTGTTTAAGAACCCAATTAAACCTCTGAGGACAACAATCCTCCCTAGAACCTCCCTACCACCCTGAAATGTAAATCTTTTCTATTAAGACTTATTACAGTGATATAAAGTTTTTCAATGTCTTACCAGGCTCATCATTGTTCTGCTACATTGCACTGCTATGTCTACATCAGTGTCTTCTACACACTCCTTTCTTTTTCTGTTCTTTTTCCTTTTATGCTCTCTGTGCCATGTCCCTTCAATGCACCATTCCACTTCTTTGCATTTCTGTTGCTGCGCTCTACCTCCTTCTTCACACCTCAATCACTCACCACAACAACAACACCCATTTCTTCTTTGTTCAACATTCTTATAGTCTCTGTGCACCTTGTGCATGCAATCTGCTTCTTTCTCTTGCATCCTCTACACCCCGAATCTCCTCCACATTGGGGTGTTTTCTCCACTTCACTCTTCCACAACTATCCCATCTCCTGTGTGCCACATTGTCTCTCTCTGTTCTGCATCTCTTGCTCATTGTGAGTGCTCTGCCTGATCATCATGGTAACTCTTCAGCTTCTCTTGTGGTTTCACACATGCATCCATCATCACTGGGTGTTATATCGATATTCCTCAGCTTCTCTGGCAGTTGAGACTCTTCATCTTCTCTGTCATAGACAAGCTCATCCTATGGAAAAAACCATCATTTGTTTCTACTAGTTACACTGTGAAGTGCAATAGTAGCCCTCCGATCTTATTCAAATTCATTTGCACCGTTGAATTGACTTCATTGAATCTTGCATTCATTTCTCCATTTCACACTTTAGCATTTCGGGATACCCATGGTAAATATTTTGTTACTCTCCATGTCCCAATCCTCGAAAATCCGAAATGGAGCTTGTCTGCACTAGCTCCTTCATTCATCTTCCGTCGATGTGACCAATGGTTGTGACCAAAGGCTGAGCCAAAACATGTTTCTCTTTTCATCATTTCGGCAATCCTATTGTGTGGCATCTCGAATCTCCAAGTTGTGATCTCTGAAACTTCGGAAAAGGAGCTTGTTGCTTCAAGCTTTTCTCTACATCTCTTCGACCATGTGACTACGAGAGGTGACCGAGCACTTATCCATATAGTGCTTTCACAATTTCGCTTTTCAGCACTTTGGCATTCCCATGGCGATGAGTTCTTGATGCTCCATGTCCCAGTATCCAAAGCTCCAAAATGGAGCTTGGTTGCACTAGCTCTGATCATTTCGGCATTTCGCATTTCGGCCTTTCGCAATTTCGCATGTCGGGAATTCCTATTGCATGTTCAAGAGGTTAGGGAACCTCGTTCCTTTGAATTTATAGTCGGTGAAATGACGATCTATCGTCAAGTGTCCTATGGACCCAACAATCCAGATCTTGTCATGAATTCGACACTTCATGGGCCTTCCTTGTGCCTAATTCAGGATTTCGGCGTTTCGCATTTCACCACTTCGGGACTCTTGTGATGAAGAGTCTCATCACTTGAATCTTTCAAATCTCGGTATCTGAAGCTCCGAAATGGGGTCGAATCAACAATCCACACTCTAGATGATTTGATGGTCTAGATCTCTTCGTGATTTCACACATCATGATTTCAACATTCTTGACGTGAGAGTTCTTGACAACTCTACCTCCCGGTCTGTGAAACTTCGAAATGGAGTCAACTCAACTTTTCAGCTTTTCTCACTTCACAACTTCGGGATTTCTGTCGTGAGAGTCCTTGACATCTCCAACTCTCGATATCCGAACCTCCGGCATGGAGTATTTGACATTTCGCGACTTCGGGTTTCGCAAATTTGATACTCCTGTGATGAAGATTCTTGACTCTTGAATCCTTCAACTCCTGGTATCTGAAACTATGAAATGGAGTCTTTGACATTTCGCGATTTCCCATTTTGCGACTTCGAGACTCCTATGATGGAGAGTCTTGACTCTTGACTCCTCCAACTCCCAGTATCCGAAACTCCGAAATGGAGTTTACGCTTCTGATCATTCCATGCCATTATCCATGCGTTGTTGATCTTCCTTGCCTATCTGTTTTCCATCAAATGAACATGCACACTCTTGCACTCTATGTGCATCTCTACACTTTCTCTTCTGAGCTTACATTGTCCCTATTTTTCCATCATCGCATACTCTGATCTTGCCATCAATGACAAGCACACTTGTCTGTAAACATGCCAACAATCTCCCCCTTTGGCATTGATGGCAACCCTGAACGAGTGCACTAAACTATTTGGACCTCCAACTGTAGCATTCGGTCTGGACCACTCCTTTTTCTCCCCCATTGACATCAATGTCAAAGAAAACATGCTCCCCTTGAGTTGTTGCAGTAAATTTAGGAGGTATCAGATATTCAATCAATATAAAACTCCCCCTAAAAGGATGGACTCTCTTAGGTGTGAGACGGTATGACACCCAGCTTCTGTCAGAGATATTCAAATGGTGTCTTAGCTAGGGGTTTAGTAAATATGTCTACAATTTGTTCTATGGTTGGAATGTAATGGACTTGAACAACCTGATTGGTGACCTGCTCTCTCAGAAAATGGCATTTTATGGGAATATGCTTGGTCTTGGAGTGGAATACAGGATTCTTAGACACACTGATGGCACTAGTGTTATCACAATGAATTGGGATCAATGTAGTGTATTTTACCTCCAAGTCTGCAAGTTTATGAATCATCCATAATACCTGAGTGCAACAGGTAGCAGCAAGAATGTACTTTGCCTCTGTAGTTGATAAAGAAATGGAACCCTTCCTTTTACTAAGCCATGCTACTAATGAGTCACCCAGGAAGAATGCTCCTCCACTGGTGCTTTTTCTCTCATCAATACAGTTTGCCAATCTACATCTGAATAGGCAGTTAGCTAAAAATTTTGATTTCTGGGATACCACGGATCGTAAGTCATTGTTTCTTTTAAATACCTGAATATCCTTTTGACAGCTTGCAAATGACTCTGTTTAGGTGCAGACTGATATCTTCCTACCATTCCAACAACATGCATTATGTCTGGGCAAGATGTTGTGATGTACATCAGGATGCCTATCATTGACCTATATGAACTTTTATCAACATCAGGTGAGTCATCATCCTTGCTTAATTTGCATCCAGTAACCATAGGTGTACCCACAGGTTTAGAATCTTCCATTTGAAACCTTTCCAACATTTCTCTTAGATATTTTTCTTGAGAAATGAACATCCCTTTAGACCTTTGTGTAATTTGCAGACCAATAAAAAATGACAGTTCACCTATCATAGACATTTCAAACTCAGACTCCATGGCAGAAGAAAACCATTGTTCCAATTGATCCTTATTACATCTGAAGATGATGTCATCCACATAGACCAACACAATAAGCAAATTATTACCCTATGTTTTTATATATAGATTTTTGTCTAATGTTCCTCTCTTGAACCCTTTGTCTTTGAGATACGTATCCAGTCTGTGATACCAGGAATGAGGGGGATGTTTTAACCCATATAAATCTTTCTTCAACTTTCATACTAAGTCAGGGTTATTAGACAGTTTGAAACCTTCTGGTTGTTCCATATAGACTTCTTCATTTAAATCTCCATTTAGAAAAGCCTACTTGACATCCATTTGATATACTTTAAACCTTTTATGACAAGCATAGGCAAGAAATATTCTGATAGCTTCTAATCTTGCTACGGGTGCAAAATTTTCATCAAAATCTAGTCCTTCTATTTGAGCATAGCCTTTATAGACCAATCTTGCTTTCTTCCTGACAACTTGTCCCTGGTCATTCAACTTATTCTTAAAGATCCATTTGGAACCAATGATATTTTTACCTTCAGGTCTATGAACCATCTCCCACATATTGTTTTTCTCAATCTGATCAAGTTCATCATTCATTGTTTTAACGCAATGGTCATCTTTTCTAGCTTCATTAAAATTCTTGGGTTCCGGCATGGATATGAAAGCTATATGTGATTGCTCGGTATTTTTTATTATCTTTCTCCTGGTTTGTACACCTTTGTCTTTTTCACCAATTATCTGACTTGCAGGATGATTCTTTTGAGTGATTCTGGAGAAGGAATTTGAAGAAGCCTGTTGATTTGAGTATATCTGAGTTTCTGTGTCTTCATCTGATTCAAAATATTTGTTTTCTGATTCTTGGAGCTATTCATCTTCATCTTTAGATGTGTCCTCTGTAGAAGACTCATTATTGTACCCCTCTCTTGCTGGGATTCCTTCATCAACTTTTACGTCAATACAGTCAAACATTTTATGCAACCTCTTATTATAGCATCTGTATCCTTTATAGTTTGTAGCATATCCTAAGAAGATACCTTCATCAGCCCTGTCATCATATTTTTCAAGGTTCTCATCATTATTGTTTATTTAAAATTTACTCCCAAAGACTTTGAAGTGTTTGATTGAGGCAGGTCTCCCATACCACAATTCATAAGGTGTCTTGTCACTTTGTGATCTAAGGTGGGCTTTGTTAAGAACATGGAATGTTGTGTGTATTGCTTCTACCCAGTAGGTTTGACCAATGTTCTTCTCATTCATCATTGACCTAACCATTTCCTGCACTGTTCTGTTTTGCCTCTCAACTACTCCATTTTGTTGTAGAGTTCTTGGGATTGTGTATTCTCTCTTGATCCCATGCTTATCACAGAATTCCTTGAAATCACTTGACATAAACTCTCCTCCTCGGTCTGATCTTATTGCCTTTAACCTCTTGCCTGTTTGAGTCTCGGTTAAAGACTTGAATATTTTACACTTCTCAAATGCTTCAACTTTTTCTTTGAGAAAGGAAACCCAAGTAAGTCTGGAGTAATCATCAATAATGAGCATGAAGTAGTTTTATTTCCCTGTGCCTTCCTGTCTAGATGGTCTACATAAATGCATACGAACTAGTTGGAGTGGTTTCTCTATTGAAGTAAAGCTCTTGGACTTAAACTATGTCCTAGTTAGCTTTCCTACTTGGCAGGGTTTACACATTTATTCTCGGAAGATCTTTTACTACCTCAAGATTTTTGAGTTTGATTAAGTGGTAAAAGTTTAGATGTCCAAGTCTCCTATGCCATAACCATCTTTCATCATGTTTGCTTAGATGACACTCTTCTCTATTTTCTTTCAGCACATATACGTTATTTTTTGTCCTTATGCCTTTGGCCACCACTTGTCCTGAGTTTACAGACTTTATTTTGTAATCGTTGGATGTGAACACCACTTCACATCCTCTGTCACACATTTGACTTACACTGACAAGATTATGTTTCAGTCCATCTACAAGCAGAACATCTTGGGATTTTCCTTTTCCATTACATAAACTCACCATCCCTTTACCCTCTATTTTACCTAGAGCATCATTTCCAAAGGTTACATTTCCTAATTTGCTTTCACTTAGAGATAGAAACTTACCTTTGTCTCTTGTCATATGTTTGGAGAATCCACTGTCTATATACCAAGGGTTCATTTTTCTTTGAGCTGACAACACTAATCCACACTTGTCACTTTCTTTCTTCTTCCAAACCTTGACATTTCCAGCAGGGGAATTCAAATCTGGTTCATAGTTCCTTAATCGACAGTCAACAGATTTATGTCCATAGTTATGACAAATGTAGCATTCAATCTCATTGTTCAAAAGGTCAAAATTATTGTTGCATTGTTGTCTACTCATTGACTGTTGATTATTTCTTGACCTCCTTAGTTGCATGTCTCTAGACTTAATTTGGCAATTTGCAATCTGTGAAGGTTTGTTACTTGGCTGTATCATTCTTTGTTGTGGCAAGTATTTGTTACTTTGAAATCTTAATTTCTCATGTCTAAGTCTTAAGGAACACTTTACAGCTTTGTGACCAAAGTTAGAACAGTAGAAACAATAGCCATAGAAAAATTCTTTATACCTGGAAAATGGTTGTCTTCTTTGAGAAAATCGATTTCTTCCATGCTGATGACGTCTTTCAGCAGGGACCGCATTATTTCTTTGTTCTACAGATTCAGTCATAGCACATTTTTATTTACTCGTCCTGGGCGGCTGATTGTCTTCCTTTGTTTATGCAGGTTTGTTGTTTTCATTGGTTGTAGATTTGACAAACTTGATGGGTTCTTCATTTATTGGCTTATCACTACTTGATCCCTCTTCATAACCCAAACTAGTTTTCAACTTTGGATTCCTTTGTTGATTCAGAATGGTGGCTAATCCTTCTGAGGCTTTGATACTTGATAGATTCTGATTATACAAGGTTTGAAACTTCTCCATCTCTTTCCTAGTTTTCACTACTTCTTGTTCTAAGGCTTCACATCTTGCCTTCCTTTCTGATAACTGTCGTTTCAGAATGTCTTTGATTTTTTTTGCCTCTTCTAATTCTACTTTTAGTAGGTCAATGTCTTCATCAGGTTCTTTACTGTCTTTCTCAAACTGTATCAACAATTGTCTTTGCTTTCTGTTGTTAATTCTTAGTCTGTCAATCTCTTCCAGTGCACTGTTCATTTCTCCTTCCATGTCAACCACAACTTCTTCTTCATTAGCATCACTTCCTGTGCTTATATTATCATAATCCTCTTTGGCCATAAGTATGAAGTCATTTAGTTTATCTTCAATAGTGGAGTCATTGTCTTCATCATCTGAAGGATCATCATCATTGTTTACACAAAGACTTTTCTTCTTAAAGTTATTATCTTTAAAGAAATTTATGTGTTTGTGCTTCTCCTCATAATCACAGGTCTGATCCTTTCTTTTGTGGGGACATTTATCTAAAAAATGACCTATCCCACCACAGTTGAAACATTTGAAAGGTAGTTTACCTTTGTATTTGCCTTATCCCTTCTTCAGTCTCTTCACAAATTTTGCTTCAATTTCATTAGGCTCTGAATCCTCATTCTCATCTACCTTAAATGATGCTTCTATGGAGGTGGATTTATCTTTAACTATTCTCATTTCATATGTAGTAAATGTTCCTAGAAGTTGATCAAACTCCAAGGTTTTTAGGTCATTAATTTCTTCAATAGCAGAGACCTTCAGGTTGAACCTATCTGGTAGAGATCTCAAAATTTTCTGAACTAAAGAAGGTTCCTCAATTTTCTCACCAAGTTCTTTCATTGCATTTACCATTTCTTCTACTCTCAGAAAGTATTTTCCAACAATTTCATCTTCCTTTATCTTCATCTGTTCAAACTGTATTCTGTAGGTTTGAAGCTTGGTGTCCTTTACCTTCTCATTACCTTCATAACTGCTAATAAGTTTGTCCCACATTTGTTTGGCAGTTCCTAGGTGCATAACTTTTACGAATTCTACTTCTGCAAGCCCACTCAAGATAGCATTCATAGCCTTAGATTTGAAGCTAAATTTTGGCTTGTCATCCTTATTAGCTAGTACAACTGGCTTTACATAACAAGTATCTACCACATCCCAGACATCTGCACCTAAATCCATTATGTAGGTTCTCATTCTAACTTTCCAGAAGGCAAAGTTTGTCCCATTGAATAGAGGTGCCTTATTGGTTGAATTTCCTTCATGGATTGACATGTTTAAGCTCTATGATCTACCCTTATATAAAAGGGTTTGGTTCTGATACCAATTGTTGGACAATTGAGAAGGGGGGGGGGGGGCGTGAATAAGTTTTTATTGGGTTTAAACAATTATGCTTATTTTATTCTTTTTAAACAACATTTAATGACAATCACAATAATGAAAGGAAGTAATCAATAGAACATTCAACATCAGTCACACATATGAGATACACAGAGACAAATATTTCCTGAGGAAACCCATATAGGGTAAAAACCTCTTCTTCTTTATATGATAAGTAATATTTACATTCTTTACGTTATCATACATATGAGCACGAACTCATAATGAGGATACAACCTCTGTTTTGCAAGCTGCTACTTGTTGAGAGAACTAACTCTCTGGATTCTCTAGCACCAACTAGAAGGAAGCACCAACTCCCTAGTTTCTCTAGCACCCACTAGAAGGAAGCACCAACTCCCTGGTTTCTCTATCACCCACTAGAAGGAAGAAAAAACTCCCTAAGTGTTCCAACACCAACTGGATGGAAGCACCAACTTCCAGTCACACAGGCACCAACCTATATAACAGAGAACAACAGTTCTCCCTTGCACCACCCTGCCACCCTGGTTTCTCTGGGTGAAACCAGATGGAAGCTACAACTCCCTGTGTTCAAGAACCCGCTTGAACTTCTGAGAACAACAATCCTCCCTAGCACCTCCCTACCACCTTGAAATGTAAATATTTTCTATTAAGACTTATTACAGTGATATAAAGTTCTTCAATGGCTTACCGGTCTCATCATTGTTCTGCTACACTGTGTTTCTCTATCTGCATCAGTGTCTTCTACACACTCCTTGCACTTTTTTTTCTTTTTCCTTTTATGCTCACTGTGCCATGTCCCTTCAATGAACCATTCCACTTCTGTTCATTTCTGTTGATGTGCTCTACCTCCTTCTTCACACCTCAATCACTCACCACAATAGCAACACCCATTTCTTCTTTGTTCAACATTCTTATTGTCTCTGTGCACTTTGTGCATGCAATCTGCTTCTTTCTCTTGCATCCTCTACACCCCCAATCTCCTCCACATCGGGGTGTTTTCTCCACTTCAGTCTTCCACAACTATCCCATCTCCTGTGTGCCACGTTGTTTCTCTCTATTCTGCATCTCCTTCTCATTGTGAGTGCTCTTCCTGATCATCGTGGTAACTCTTCAGCTTCTCTGGTGGTTTCACACATGCATCCATCATCACTGGGTGTCATATAGAGATTCCTCAGCTTCTCTAGCAGTTAAGACTCTTCATCTTCTCTGTCATAGATGAGCTCATCCTCTGGCAAAAACCATCATTTGTTTCTATCAGTTACACTATGAAGTGCAACAGTAGCCCTCTGATCTTATTCAAATTCATCTGCACCGTTGAATTGACTTCATTGAATCTTGCATTCATTTCTCCATTTCACACTTCTGCATTTCAAGATCCCCGTGGTAAATATTTTGTTACTCTCCATGTCCCAATCCCTGAAACTCCAATATAGATCTTGTCTGCACTAGATCCTTCCTTCATCTTCCACCGATGTGACCAATGGTTGTGACCACAGGCTAATCCAAAACGTGTTTCTCATTTCAGCATTTCGGAAATCCTATTGTGTGGCATCTCGACTCTCCAAGTCACAATCTCTGAAACTCCGAAAAAGGAGCTTGTTGCTTCAAGCTTTTCTCTACATCTCTTCGACCATGTGACTATGAGAGGTGACTGAGCGCTTATCCATATAGTGCTTTTGTGATTTCTCTTTTCAGCACTTTGGCGTTCCTGTGGCAATGAGTTCTTGATGCTCCATGTCCCGGTATCCGAAGCTCTAAAATGGAGCTTGGTTGCACTAGCTCCGATCATTTCGTCATTTCGCATTTCAGCCTTTTGGGATTTCGCATTGCATGAATTCCTGTTGTGAGTTAGAGAGATTAGGGAACCCCATTACTTTGAATTTGCAGTCATAGAAATGACGATCTGTCGTCACGTGTCCTATGGACTCAACAATCCATATCTTGTCGTGAATTCGACACTTCATGGGCCTTCCTTGTGCCTAATTCAAGATTTCGGCATTTGGAATTTCATCGCTTCGAGACTCTTGTGATGAAGAGTCTCGTCACTTGACTCTTCCAACTCCCAATATTTGAAGCTCTGAAATGGAGTCGGATCAACAGTCCACACTCTAGATGATTCGACGGTCCATCTCTCTTCGTGATTTCTCACATCGCGATTTCGACATTCTTGACGTGAGAGTTCTTGACAACTCCACCTCCCAGTCTGCGAAAATCCTAAATGGAGTCAGCTCAACTTTTCAGCTTTTCGCACTTCGCAACTTTAGGATTCCTGTTGTGAGAGTCCTTGACATCTCCAACTCCCCGTATCCGAACCTCCAGTATGGAGTCTTTGACATTTTATGATTTCGCATTTCACGACTTCAGGTTTCACGACTTCGGGACTCCTGTGATGAAGAGTCTTGACTCTTGAATCCTTTAACTCCTAGTATCTGAAACTCTGAAATGGAGTCTTTGACATTTCGCGATTTCGCATTTCGCGAATTTGGGTTTCGCGACTTCAAGACTCCTATGATGGAGAGTCTTGACTCTTGACTCTTCCAACTCCCGGTATCGAAAACTCTGAAATGGAGTTTAATCTTCTGATCATTCCATGCCATTATCCCTACGCTGTTGATCTTCCTTGCCTGTCTATTTTCCATCAAATGAACACACACACTCTTGCACTCTAAGTGCATCTCTGCACTTTCCCTTCTGAGCTTACATTGTCCCTATTTTTCCATCGCTGCATACTCTGATCTTTCCATCAATGACAAGAACACCTACCTGTAAACATGCCAACAATAAGTAAACGATGATATACAGTGTTATGTTGAATGAAATGTTGAACTGTTGATTCCATCGATCAATTGAGGGAATGCAAATAATATTTTGTGCAATTCATGAACATGAGTAAAGCATTTTAGTCTGCAATCTCTTTAGAGGTACCTTGTTGGTTCGTAAAGGGCCCACCGCCCCAACCAAGGTAAACCTCCATGCACATGTCTTTGTGTGTTTAAGTCAATTGTGTGAGTGTGAACACGTAATAGTTGTGTGTTGCAAATGATTTTAAATGCATTTTAAGTACAGTACAGATTTATTTGATTTTGAATCAGTGTAAGTAAATAGTTATACATTGAACAGAGTAGATAACTCCATTTCCATTTCTGCAGATTGATATGTAATTTATAAGAGTTTGATAGATGTGTGGGATTGTTAAGAAAGCAAATGTTATTGTTTTGAATTTATAATTGTGGTTGTCTTAGTAGGTACAAGAACCATAAGACTTCATCTCTCACCTTCATGTTCCATATAATAAAGGCTTTCAATCATATTGATTGTTTCCTGTATTAAAGAAGGTTTGATTGGAAGTAATAGGGTTATGATTGATTTCTTTCTAAGAGTGAATAAAGTGGATTGTTGATTATTGTTTCAATT
>JZKD02S1610922.1:19364-45685 GCA_000966675.3 Picea glauca | reverse complement strand
CTCAATATAAACCTATGTATGTGATCAAGGAATCATACAATAAAACACAACAAGCTTTATAGGAAAGAATCATATTACTGTATCATATTAAACGTGAAAGAGAGATTACAACCATTTCCTTGATGTCGTAAGGTCCCTTCTAGCTTTCCTTCATTCCCCACACACTTTCACTCCAAGAATTCTGAGAGCACAGATCTGATAATATTCACAATCTATCTTGACAAAGTGGCTCATCTAGCCAAGCTAAAACTCTCCAAAACTCAATCCAATCCAAGCTAATCCCAAAATCTCTAAAGCTAACCAAAGCTAACTTTCTCCATGAGAACTCATCTCCTTTTATAACTTGAAGAGGATAAGGTGAGGAGGTTAGGATGATCCCACTAAATCATGAAAGCGAGTAAGATCCAAACCATTCGGATGCCACCTCACCATAGAAGTTTCTCCTTCTAGAAGATTCGAGAAAAAAATTGTTTTTCCCACATGTAGGCATTCTCGCACCCTGCCTATATAGCAACCTGCGAACATCTCACACCCTAGCTATGGTGCAACCTGCAAGAATCAGGCATTCTCGCACCCTACCTATATAGCAACCTACGAACTTCCTTTTTTACAGGGTTTTTACAAGGGAAAATGCAGCTTCTTTTCTCAGGAAAAGTTCTTCTCCCTTCTCTCTTTAGGAACTTAGGACACTGACCCCTCTGAAGGAAACATATAGGTTTACATCATTAACGGTCATAGGGATGATGAAAATAGTGTGTAAAAACTGCACTTCATCGTTGATAGCGGTAGCCAAAAGACCATCATTTTAGCAGAGGTATTCAAGCGACTTGCCTTGCTGACAACACCGCACCTACAACCCTACACCATTGGATGGCTCCTCCAAGGAAGCAGTCTCCGTGTCAGCCAATAGTGTCGAATGTCATACGACATCAAGCCCTTCAAAGATGAGGTATTTTGTGATGTTTCTCCTCTCGAAGTTTGTAATGTTATTTTGGGCCAACGTTATTTATGGAAACGTCATGCTATTTATGGAAACGTCATGTTATTTAGCCTCGTAGTGTTATTATTACTTTGAACAAGAAATTGTACAGGATACCCGAGGCAGTCCCTCCTAGTGCTATTTCCTTGATCTTTGCCAAGAAATGTAGGAAGGTCATCTCTCATACCGATTTTTTTTTCTTCTTCATGATTCACTCTCAGAGTAAGTGAAAGATTACAACCACATCCAGGTCTTCCACAACCGATCTCTCCACACAATAGAAGAAAGTGGATAAGGCTGTGGAAGAATACTCATATATCTTCTCCTCTCCTACTGGGGTACCTCTGCACTGCTAGGTCAAGCATCCCATCGATCTGACCCCAGGCGCACTGCTACCCAATGGGGCCGTCTACCACCGCTCTCTTTTAGAAAATGAGGAGATCAAGAAGAATATCCAAGAACTTATCCACAAGGGGACCATTCGTCCCATCTCATCACCTTGTGGGATCCCAATCATACTGGTGTAGAAGAAAGACGAGACCTTGCAACTCTGCATTGATTACTGGGCTCTGAATAAAATCACAGTCCAGAATTGGTACCCGACTCTCAGAATCGACTACCTCCTTGATCAACTCTCGAGGGAAAAATACTTGAGTAAGATTGATCGAAAGTTTGGCTACCACCCGGTCCCAATAGAATAGACAGATGTATGGAAGAATGCTTTCAATTCAAAAGAAGGTATTTTTGAATGGTTGGTCATTTCCTTTGGTTTGAAAAATGCTCGAGCAAATTTTATGAGGATGATGGATGATATCCTGCGACCTTTCACCATTACTTTTGTAGTGGTGTATCTGGATGACATCCTCATCTACAACATGACTTGGGTAGAACACTTGCAACATATTCAAAGGTTTTTCACACCCTGCGATAGCACAAACTATATGCAGACTTGGAAAAATGATCCTTTGGGATGGATAGGGTCCATTACTTAGCCTACATCGTTGATCAAAATCGTGTGCATGTGGATCCAACCAAGATCCAGGTGATCCATGACTGGATAGCCCCAACCACACTCACTGAGCTTTGGATCTACTTGGGCCTCACCAATTTCTATCACAGGTTCTTGTTTGGATTCTCTCATATCACATAGGCCCTCAACTAAGTAACCAGGGGTGGGGGTAAGGAAAAATTTGTGTGGGGCCTGTCCCAACAACAAGCCTTGAATGACTTGAAGCATCGTTTGTGCTCATCCCCAGTACTTTCATTACCAGACCTGCAACATCCCTTTGAGATCGAGATAGATGCTTCAGACTATGTTGTGGGTGCCATTCTCACTCAACACGGCCACCCCATGGCGTATCATAGTGAGAAACTATTAGATGTTGTCCGTAAGTACCTTACTTATGAAAATGAAATGTACTCCATTATGCAAGACTTCCTCTAATGGAGACATTACATTCTGGGGAAGGAGACCATCATCCACACTAATCACAAGCCACTACAGTTCATGCAGACCCAAGGAAAATTCCAGAATGACCACCATTAGAAGTGGTCCACATACTTACAACAGTTCCACCTCAACATCAAGTATAAAACAAGAAGTACCAACTAAGTTTCCTATTTCCTCAGTTGACCTCCAGTCGTGGAACTCACCATGGTCCTAGATTCTTTCACCCATGAGACCTCCAGATGGCCCCACCTCTATGAGGTAGACCTTGACTTCTCCACCACCTACCAAATGTTGGGAGAAAACTCAGTGGTCATTAATTTCCATCTTCAGGACATGGTGTTGTGTTGTCTGGGCCATCTCTGCTTTCCATCAAGTGAGCGCATGAAGATGATTTGGGATTCTCACTACAGTCGGGTGGCAAGACACTTTGGCATAAAAAAAAAAGTGGTAGTGCTGTAGAAACATTTATATTGGCCGAAAATTTGACAGGATGTCGACAAGTATATCAGGTCTTGCACTGCCTATGATAATTCCAAACCGACCACTAAGAAACATGGCTCGTACACCCCTCTGGATACTCCTGACAAGTTGTGGGAATCCATCTCAATGGACCACATGTCAGGCCTCCCATCCACCAAGAGGGGCAATAAATGTGTTTTGTGGTTGTTGATCGCTTTTCCAAGATGGCGATTCTCACCACCTGCAAGAAGAACATCATTGTAGAGGCTTGTTGGTGTATATATATTCTTAGTATATTGCACTCATTTATATGTCAATCCAATATTCGTAATCAAAAGAGTTGTTACATTATATGTGCCGAAAACAGGTAACCTATATATGTTTGTTTTATCTAGCTCAATTAGGAAATAATTAATAACATAACACTCTGTGTTGGCACAGGGGCAGACCCAGGGTTCAACGCTACAAAAACGCAACAACAAAACCCTAAATACTAGCCATTTCGGCAACACCTACGAAGCAGATGAGGTCTCACTCGAGGTAGAGGCAGGGGTGGTTGCAGGACTCAAGTGTCTACAACCTTAGCTGGGACACAGATCTGTGATTCCTTACTTAATATAACACTCAACACTGCTGGATATTTATTATTCAATCAATGACTACTTCACATATACAACAGATCTTCGTAGCATTCACAATGAACAAGATTGTTTGATCATGTATCATCCACAGAGTGTTCAGATCTAACAGGTCAAGCACTTAGCATATACATGTAGATCAAACCTAACATTATACACTTCATAAGAACTAAGCATAAGCATATATATAAGATCTATCTACTCATCTCAAGCACTTAACAGATTATTACATCAATGCATCAGAACAAGGCACAAAACGGACAACACAAGATTTACGTGGTTCACCCCCTCCCTGGGGCTATGCCCAACAACTCTTCTTCTTTATTATCGTCGACTAATCAGTTACAAGCATAGAGCCTTATAAACCCTTACTACGCACAGGATAAAAGATCTACGCAACTCTCTAGATCCTTCTTCCTTTCCTTTCAACACAAAGCCTTTTATACCTTCACGCAGGGACTTGCACTAAGCTCTGCAAGTCTATACATAATGCACAAAACTCTTGATCACATAGATTCCCTCTTGGAACTTAGTCTATATCACATAGATACAATATTATTCTCTATTCTCTTACATTTGTCATCCTTCTATTTATACATACAAAATTTCCTAAGCATGGGTGAACCCATGGGCCGACATACCTTTCCCATTACATATTCCCAAAACCCAAAATGGTCCCAAAAGTTGGCCAAGATCCTGTGATCTCTGTTTCATCTGGAACTCCATCTTTGCCAGGCTATCGAAGTCCCAAAAATGGTCAATCATGACCAAGATTATTTCAAAACTTGGTCAAGGGCCAACATGCCCCCAACAGTCACCTATGACTCATCTCGAGTCACTCTGGTCTGAGAAATTCTTCTTTGAATGCCTTGAGCTTGGCTCAAGTTTCTTTGAACTACTGCAGCTACTGCCTCTTGCCTGTGAACTCCTAGATGAGTCCGTCATTGACTAGTCCTTCTAGGCATTGTTCTGGTGCACTCACAACCTGTTCAAGTTCTACTCCTTGGTTTTCAACTTCAGTGAATAGTTGACATGCCTTCTCTTGCACTGGTTGAATTCATTGAGAGACTTCCATCACTTTAATCTGAATTGTGTGGATCTGTTGCTGGTTCATGCATTTCTCTGGAAACCTCTTCATTCTTTCGAATGGTGACAAGGCCTTCAGTTGCACTTGTAACATATCTGCATGCTGATTTGCTTCTTGGAGCTACGACTCCAATGCCTGTAACTATGGATTTTCTGTAAGGTTTTCATATGTCTAAGTGCTCATGGAGATCAACTGCTTGAACTCCAAGGTAAGGAATTTCATTCTGCCAAATGTGCTGTGAGAAGATTCCTCCCTTAGGTCTCTGATTTCTTGAGGAGTCTCGGGCACGGTATGAAGTTCCAGGTCTCCAATGCACTACTGAAGCTGTTGGATTATTTATTCAAGTTGCACCACCTATTGTGGGACTCATTCCTCAGTTATCACTTCTATGACTATCACATAGTGAAGTGCATTGTGAACCCTTTACCGTACTTCGAGTTGCTCTGCGAGTAACTGTTCCTTGTTTTTCTGTAGCACTGATTTCTCTTCATCCCATTTTGCTTGTAGAGAGAGATTTTTCTTTTCTGTAGTACTTCTGTGGTCCTCAAGGTCTTTTTGAACTTGTGATAAAGGATGGGTGTCTTGTGCTGTCTCTTCTCGAGCTCATCATAGTTGAGCTTCGACCGTATCAACAATCCGATGTAGTTGGGTTGGATCATCATCTGAGTTTGGTGTTCTTGATAGTAGGGGCATAGTGGAAACTACACGACTAGACTGTATTTCTTTTTGTACTCCTTGAAGCTCATCCCTGATGCAACTAAACACTTCCTCTTGCTTGGCTTCCTTCTTTTCTACTATCTCTAGTGAAGTATCATTCAATGCAATGATTATGAAGTTGAAGTCATCCGGAGTGAGAAAAATCTCAAACTTGGTTCTGGTTGCCTTAGCTTTCTTCCCGGATGAAGGCTTTGGTGGGGTAACCTTCCTTTTCTTGGATATATCCTCCTCCTCTCTAGGTATTGTAACTTCACCTTTATTTTGCTCGACCTCTGTGTTATCTGGTTCTCCACCATCACCTCCCTGCGCAGGTGAGATCGAAGTGGTCTTCGCAGAAGTACTGTGGACATCTTGAACTTCTTCATCTTTCTTGGTCTTGCTTGGTCCAGGGGTATCATGCACAAGTTCTGGACTGTCTATATCAAAAATATCCACAGGGTCTGCTGAGATGAGGAGGTTTGTCGACCACTCATTGGTAATATCCTCCAAGTTATCTTATGTCAACTTGTAATATGACTGGAAATGTTGTTTATGATCATCAACACGCATTGTAATATAGGTGAAGTGGTGGTCCGCACTGAATTTCATCAAGGGTCTAAACCTGTGAAGTGTGTTTAGGGTGATGCGCAATGTAGAATGGATTGTGATCTTCAACTGGTTGTAATAGGCATGGAAGACATAATTGGATTGCCACTGCTTGTTCATGTTGTTGGAGTACCATAGCGTACAGAACTTCATGTCCAGTGGTTCAAAGGGTTTGATATTCAGGAAAGTGGCACTTTCTGGTAGCTCCCAGGCGATGAAAGCGATCAGTATGAGAATCCAGCTAAAGTGGAACTCATACCCTTGGTCTTGGGCTTCTCTGCAATCAAGCTCTAGTTGGTTTACAAGGTATTACACCTAGTTCATTTATAGTCCCTCCGTGCACTTTCTTGCGAGGTCAACTACGAATCCAGTCAATTGGGTTGGTCTATTATTGCGAAGTATCTTTCCCACGATCAACTGATAGGCAAGGTGCATTGCACCACTTTGGATAGAGGCTACCTTGTAGCCTCGCATGCCCTTTTCGACATCGCCATAGGTTTCTTTAATCCTCTATGCTAATACTCAGTTTGAGGTCTTTCTAGGGTAAAAATCCTGTGGGTTAGGGCCTTGCATACTAAGCCATGTGATCCGATTGATCAAGGTCGAATCCATAGTGATGCGACAGTTCAACCATAAGTATCCTCCGTGGTAGCAGCAGTAACTTGATGCATGCGTTGACTTCCTGGTGTCCACTGAAGTGCAGGATCTTCATTACATTGAGCAGTGTGGACTACACAAGGTTTTGGGTCCATGACTACAGGATAATCTTGGAATTCTTGCCTTTGGTCCTGGTTAAGTACTTATGAGGGGCTAACATACTGTAAGCTTTATGATCTCCAAGGTTGAAGTCACTAAATTTCAGTACTGCGAGATTATCCTGGTCAGAACGAACTGTGCGCACCCCTTTCGGAAGGTATGTGGTGATAAAAGTATACTCAAAGTCTCGAGGTACACTGTCATGATTGATGGCGCCACTCAGAGGTGGTAGGTAAGCTGGTAGAATGCGCAAAATAAGCTCGGCGTTCACGGTATCATCTCTGTTCTTTGTCTGTTTCTCATTAGTCGGTCGGGATGGACTAGCACGAGCAGTGAAAGGAGAGGCCTACAATCCTCTTATCACTGATGCTTGGATTCCTATAGATAACCCTTGCTCTGACATGAATCTCTTAGTCATTAAGTCAATAAAAAATTATTTGACTTTTTTCTCTGCAGTGCTGAGCTCATCCGACATATAGGCTCAGGGTCAATTAGATCGGGTGTGAACTGAATTCAGAGACTGCAATGAAGGGTATGGGAACAAGGCGATGATCACAGTGCAAAATAATCTCAGTCTTTGGGCTCAAATTCTCAGTTAGAAAAAGTATTCTCAGTGCATGGCGCGACAGACTAAATAAGAAACTTAGAAATGATTTGCTTGCAATGGGTATGAGGCATCATTCACTCATGTTCTGTCCATTATGGAACGGTCTAATGGTCTATTGGAAAACCATCAATGCTTTCCAACTCATTAGGAGTGGTATTCGAACGGTTATTTCAGCTTGCAACAACTATATTGCTTTTCCTCGACGAAGTGGCCTATGTCGCTGGTCTGATATCTCGACGAAGTTCAAATTCTGCAAGTTTTTGTTCTGCGAGGCTCCCTTTGGAATATTCTGTAGCCTATCGATCTTAGCTCTATTTTTACTTAGCTTCCCATCTTTCTTTCTAGTGAGCTTCGTCTCGGTGATTCTCTTCCCATTCTGATTCTTATTTTCCTTGGACATAGTCACTTTGCGCTACTGATATTCTCTCCTAAGACTCAGGGGTAATACTTATTCTATACTTGAGATAGATACTTCAATATTTTGTGAGTCCTCTAATGCTCTTGTAGCTTTGACATCTGGGCTTCTAGTGTCAAATAGCTTCGATTTGTTATCCTGTTCTTCAATCAACTGCGCGATCCTTCTGGTCATGAAATCTGTTAACTCTTGTCTCTGCTATTCTAAAACCTTTTCTTCTTCCTTCTTCTTGGCTTGATCTCTTTCAATCCAAGGTTTTCCATGTAACATAGTAAACGGGGCGCTGTCCTCAATAAATTTAATAATCTCAAAATCTTCTTCAGTCGAAGTTCCATTGGCATTCATAGATATCTGAGTGAGCTTTACACATAGGGTTACCAATTTTCGTCTGAATAGCCCTATTCCTCTTAATGAAGGGATCATAGCAGGCCTTCCTATAGCTTCCCAAGTTCTCTTTGGCATAATGTTCACTAGTTTTTCTTCATCAAGAACACAATCAATGTCGAAGTCTCCTATTCTTGCTTCAATGCATTCTTTTTCTTTGAAAATCTCTGATAGTCTAATATATCAATGGTCATTTAGGGTGTCTTTCATCTGTAGAAATACCTTCTCAGATTCCTTCTGGGGTTTTTCTATTTATGGATCTATCTTAGGGTTTTATTCATTCAGATTCATTCTTTCAGGCTTAACAATCATTCTAGGGCAATCCAACACTTCATGGTCCAAAGCTTTGCAACATAGGAAACTAGATCTTCCACCAGGGCATTCCTTAGCAAGATGTCCCAGTCTTCTGCACATGTAATAGAGGTTTAACCCTGTCTTTCGTTTAAATGTTCCCCAACTTCTTCTGTATTGCGCACCAGGATCATGGTAGCTAGCCTGCAAAAAATTCTTTCTAGGATCCTACATCCATTTGTTATTCCAAACATTCTTTCTATGCATAGGTATAACATATCTATCATTATGCTTATCAGATTTATTTGTATCAAACTTTCTTTCATATATCAGAGCCCTATTCTCCAAGCTAGGACATAATCTATCAAACACACCTAGATTCATGTTTTTAGAAACAAAAATTTCCACTTATCTTACTTCTACAGAGTACACAACTTCCATATCTAAAAACCTTTATTAGAGCACTGATCTTACAAATATTACCTCTTTTCTGCAGATCTGACCTCTTTTCTTTAGAAACTTCCACTTTTACTTTTCTCAGAGAACAAAGCATTCAAATCTTTCTTCTTTTCTTTAGATCTGGCCTTCTTTCTTCAGCATAGATCTTTTCAGAGAAAGTGGAATACTGCGCACTAGGGCACAAATCCACGCACAAGGCTTCCACAGTTTCAGAATGAATCTTTGCACAAAGCTTCTTCTTCCTCAGTTCCTAGCAATCACAGTTTCATGTTTCAGAAATGGAACCATTTGTTGGCACAGGGGTAGACCCAAGGTTCAACGCTACAAAAACACACCAACAAAACCCTAACTACCGACCCTTTTGGCAACACCTGCGAAGCATATGAGGTCTCACTCGAGGTAGAGGCAGGGGTGGTTGCAGGACTCAAGTGTCTGCAACCTTAGCTGGGACACAGATCTGCGATTCCTTACTTAATATAGCACTCAACATTGATGGATCTTTATTATGCAATCAATGACTACTTCATAGATACAACAGAGCTTCACAACATTCGCAATGAACTAGATTGTTTGATCACTTATCATCAACAAAGTGTTTAGATCTAACATGTCAATAACTTAGCATATACATGTAGATCAAACCTAACATTATACACTTCCTAAGTACTAAGCATAAGCATATATAGCATATCTATCTACTCATCTCAATCACTTATCAGATTATTACATCAATGCATCAAAACAAGGCACAAAACAGAAAACACATGATTTATGTGGTTCACCCCCACCCTGGGGCTACATCCACCAACTCTTCTTCTTTATTATTGTTGGCCAATTGGTTACAAGCACAGAGCCTTAGAAACCCTTACTATGCACAGGACAAAAGATCTGCACAACTCCCTAGATCCTTCTTCCTTGCCTTTCATCACAAATCATTCTATACCTTCATGCAGGGGCTTGCACTAAGCTCTGCAAGTCTATACAGACTACATAAAACTCTTGATCACATAGATTCCCTCTTGGCACTCAGCCTATATCACATAGATACCATATTCTTCTCTATTATCTTACATTTTCCTATCCTTCTATTTATACATACAAAATGGCCTAAGTGTGGCTGAACCCACAGGACGACATCCCTTTCCCATTACATATTCCCAAAACCCAAAATGGGCCCAAAAGTGGGCCGAGATCTCGTGATCTCTGCTTTGTTTGGCGCTCCATCTTCGACAGGCTGTCTAAGTCTCAAAAATGGTCAATCATGACCAATATTATTTTGAAACTTGGTCAAGGGCCAACACTCTGTTTCTAGAATATCTGAATGCTTCACACAACTTTAAACTTAGAAGATAAAACTAATAACAAAACTCTAAAAAAAACACTCAATTGGAAATTCTCTTACTTAGATGACAAGTCTGTTCATTACATGCTCATGAAATAAATATATGAACTTATATCTTTCTTCTTGTAGCAATTGAAACAATAATCAACAATCCACTTTATTCACTCTTATAAAGAAATCAATCATAACTCTATTAATTCCAATCAAACCTTATTTAATACAAGAAACAATCAATATGATTTAGAGACTTCATTATATGGAACATGAAGGTGAGAGATGAAGTCTTATGGTTCCTGAACCTACTAAGAACACCACAATTATAAATTCAAAACAATAACATTTCCTTGCTTAACAATCCCACACATCTATCAAACTCTTATCAATTAAATATCAATCCGCGTAAATGGAAATGGAATTATCTACTCTGTTCAATGTATAACTATTTACTCACACTGATTCAAAATCAAATAAATAAGTAATTTACTTAAAATTCATTTAAAATTGTTGGCATAGGGGCAGACCCAGGGTTCAACGCTACAACAATGCACCAACAAAACCCTAACTATCGACGCTTTTGGCAACACCTACGAAGAAGATGAAGTCTCACTCGAGGTAGAGGCAGGGGTGGTTGCAGGACTTAGGTGTCTACAACCTTAGCTGGGACATAGATATGTGATTATAATACTTGATAGAGCACTTAACACCATCAGTTCATCATTATTTAACCAATATCTACTTCGCAGATAAAACAGAGCATCGCAACATTCACCCATATCTAATGTATCTAAACACTTAACATACATAAATGGATCAGATCTAGCAGATTCAAGCACTAAGCACATTCACCTATGTCATATCTAGCATCTAGATTCATCATAATATTTTTTTCACAAAGCATAAACAGATCTAGCTATCTATCTCTATCAACCACTTAGAAAATAACACATAAATACATCAGCACATCACACAGAGCAGAATAACACAGTGTTTACATGGTTCACCCCCACCCTAGGGATACATCCACCAAATCTTCTTCTTTATTATCTTCAATCAGTCATCTACATGCACAGAGCCACAAAAACCCTACTCCGCATAGGACAAGAGATTTGTGCACACCTCACCAGATCCTCCTTCGCCGAGCTAGGTCTAGCTCAAATCCTTTCACAGTCTATTACAACCACTTGCACTTAGCTCTACAAGTTTCTCACAATATGCATAGACCATATACAAACCATACTTGCACTTCACACTTAGCTTATTTCCCCCCTACTTATGCCACCAACTACTTATTTATACTTTACAAAATAGGCCTAAACATGGGTAAACCCATGGGTCGAGATTCCCATACCCATTACATATTCCCAAATCCCAAAAAGGACCAAAAAAGGGGTCGAGATACTGCGATCTCTGCTTCATCTTCGACAGGTTTCCGAAGACCCAAAATGGTTAAACATGACCAAGAACCCTCAAAACTTGGTCAAGGGTCAATAGGCCCCCAACACTCACCTGTGACTCGTCCTGAGTCACTCTGGTCTGACTAGTTCTGCTTCGAATGCCTCGAGCTTCTCTCAAGATGCTTTGACTTGTTGCTGTGCTTTGGCCTCCTATTCAACAAACTCTTGGATGACTGTATCGTTGATAGGTCTCTCTAGACATTGTTCAGCTATAGTGACAACATGTTTTAGCTCTGCTCCTTGGCCTTCTACCTCTGTAAACAATTGGTAGGCATTATATTGTACGAGTTGGAGTTTTTGAGTTACCTCCATAACTCTTCTCTAGATAGTATGAATCTTCTATTGTGCAGTGCATTTCTCTTGGGAGCACTTCATTCTTTCCACAATTGACAGGGACTTTAGTTGCGCCTGTGTAATTTTAGCTTGATACTTCTCCTCTTGGATCTATGACTCCAGTTCCTTCAGTTCCTGGTTCTTCGTGAGTTGTTCATAGGTCTGGGAAATATGATCAGTGAGTTTCTTACATTCCAGGGTAAGGTCCTTTAGCCTTTCAACTGCGCTTCACGTGGTTTCTTCTCTTTGGTCTCTTACATCTTGTGGGGTCTCAGGTACAATGCGTAGCTCCAAATCTGCTATGTGTTGCTGTAGCTACTGGATGGCTTCTGCGAGTTGGTTCACTTGCTGTGTAACTCATTCTTCTACCTTGATTTCTAAGACTTTCACAGAGTGAAGTGCTTTGTTGACCGCTTCTTTTACTTCGAGTTGATCCACAAGCAACTGTTCCTTTTCTTGTTGTAGCTGTGATTTTTCTTCATCAAACTTCGCTTGGAGAGAAATCTTTCCTGTTCTGCAACACTACGTTTCTCTACAAGTACTCCTTGTACTTGGTTGAAAGCCTGGGTGGATTTATTTGTTTCTTCTTGTGCTCGTCGAAGGCGAGCTTCGACTGTATCGGCTAGGTGGTGAAGTTGAGCTGGCTCATCTCCAAATTTTGGTTCTCTCGGTGCAGTGGAGACTACGTGGATGGACTGTAGGTCCTGCTGTACTCCTTGGAGTTCAGTCTCAATTCGATCATAAATCTCCTCTTGCTTTGCTTCTTGTTTCTCTGCTATTTCTAGCGAAGCATCTTGTAGGGTTGCTATTAGGAAGTCGAAGTCATCAGAGGTGAGGACAATCTGCATCTTGGTCATGGTGGCCTTCAATTTCTTCCAGGAGGAAGGTTTCAGAGGTGAACCTTTCCTCTTCTTCAGGGGGTCAACCTCATCTCCTTGCTTATGTTCAACTTCTTTTTCATTCAACTCTTTGCCATCACCTCATTGCTCTGGTGATATGGAAGCAATTTTCACGGATGCGCTATCTAATTCTTGGACCTCTTTAGTCTTCTTTGTCCTGCTGGGTTTGGGTGTATCCTACACTATTTCTGGGCTATCCATGTCAGATATCTCCATAGGGTCTGCTGGAATGAGGAGGTTTGACAACCAGTCTTTAGTGATCTCCTCCAAATCCTCCTCCATCAACTTATAGTAGGACTGAATCTCTTGCTTGTGTTCATCAACACACACTATGATAAAATGCCGATCTACGCTAAACTTAATCAAAGGTCTGAACCGATGTAGAGTGGTCAGAGTCATGCGAGGCTCAAACTATATGGCTATCTTTAGCTGATTGTAGTAGGTATGAAAAAAAAACATTTGACTGCCACTGTTTATTCATATCGCTTGAATACCACAATGTACTAAACTTCGTGGCTAGTGGTTCAAAAGGCTTGATGTCTGGGAAGGTCACACCTTCTGGCATCTCCCAGGCAATAAAAGCTATAAGAATCAAGAGCCAGCTGAAATGAAATTCATATCCTTGATCCTGTGCTTCTCTGCAGTCGAGTTCCAACTGGTTCACCAGGTACTTCGCCCAGTTCATTTGAAGGCCTTCCACGCACTTCCTTGCGAGGTCAACTACAAAATAGGTGACTTGGGTAGGTCTGTTCTTTCTTACTAACTTCCTTTCAATCAAATGATAGCCGAGGTGCATTGCATCACTCTATATAGAAGCTTCCTTTTAGCCTCATGTTCCCTTCTCGACATCGCCATAAGTGTCCTTGATCTTCTGTGCTAGAGCGCGATCCATGGCTTTTCTGGGGTAAAAATCTTGTGGATCAGGTCCTTGCATACTCAACCCCATGTTTTGATTGATCATCATTGGATCAACTATTCTACGATGCTTTAGCCACAAATATCCGCCATGGTAACAATACAATAGTATCTTGACACATGCATTGACTTCCTAGTGTCTACCAAAGTGGGGAATCTTCATGATGTTCAACAGGGTGGATTGCGCGAGGTTCATAGTCCATGACTAGGGGATTATCTTCAAATTCTTCCCCTTAGTTATGGTCAGGTACTTATGTGGGGCAAGCATGTTATAGACTTTGCGATCTCCAAGGTTGAAGTCACTGAACTTCAACGTTGCAATCTTATCTTGTCTGCTTGAACTATGCGTATCCCCTTCGGGAGGTACATTGTAACGAGGGTGAATTCGAAATCTCTGGGCATGATCTCTCAATTTACTATGCCGCTCAGAGGTGGTATATAGGTGGGTAATATGGTCTGGATCAATTTGGAATTTGCTAGATCATCCCTGTGCTTGGTTCTCTTTTCATCTGATGGTCGGGATGGTCCGGCTCCGCGAGCAGTGGATGGAGAGGTTGGAAGTCCTCTCATCGATGATGCTTGTACACCTTTAGAAATTGACATGACTCTTTCAGTCATGAAGTCGATCAGAACTTCTTCAACAAATTTCTCTACAACACTCAACTCACCCGACATACATGCTTGGGGTTAGAAATATTGGGTTCGGGGAGTAACTTAGACACAATAATAGAATAGACATCAAGAGTGCGATGATCACTGTATAAAATCAACTTAGTCTGCAGGCTCAAACTCTCGGTTGGCAAAAGTGTTCTCGGTGCATGGCATGACGGGATAAATAGGTAACTCAACAACATATCTCTTGCAATGGGTATGAAGCCTTCATTAACTCTATTTTTTCCATTATGCCATGGTCCCAATGGTCAGATGGCGAGCTGTCTATCCATAAATGTATTTCTACTCATTCAGAGCGTTGGTCTAACGGTTATAATGTCCCTAATGGCTATATTGCTTTTCCATGGCGAAGTGTCATGTGTTGTTGTTCTGGTATCCCGACGAAGCTCCAATTTTTCAACTTTTCCTTCTGTGAGGTTCCCTTTGGAACCTTCTGCAACTTGTCGATCTTAGCTCACTTCTTACTTAGCTTTCTAGCCTTCTTTCCAGTGAGCTTCGTTTCAGTATTCCTTTTTCCATTCTGATTCTTATCTTCTTTTGGCATAGTTACTTCACACTATTGAGATTCTTTCCTAAGATTCAAGGGTGATTCTTCTTCTTTATTTGGGATAGGTACTTCAATATTCCATGGGTCCTCTAGTGTTCTTGAAACTTTTACATCCGTGTCTCTGGTGTTAAATAGCTTCGATTTGTTCTTTTTTTCTTCAATCAAGTGTGCGATCCTTCTAGTCATGAATTCTTTTAACTCTTGCTTCTTCTGCTCTAAAACTTCTTATTCTTTCCTTCTAGCCTGATCTCTTTCAATCCAAGGTTTTCCTAGTAGCATGGTAAATGGGGCACTATTCTCAATAAATTTAATAATCCCAAAATCTTACTCAATAAGGTTTTCCACATAGGTTTATCAACTTTACTTTGAATAGTCCTATTCCTCCTAATGAAGGAATCATAGTAGGCCTCCCTATAGCTTCCCAAGTTATCTCTGTCATGATATTCACCTGTGTTTCCTCATCTAGAACAAAGTCAATGTCGAAGTCTCCTATTCTTGTTTCAAGGCATTCTTTTTCTTCGAAGATCTCTGATAATCTGACATGTCGGTGGTCATTCATGATTTATTTCATCTGTAGCAATACTTTCTCTGATTCTTTCTGGGATTCTGTCATAATCTTAGTTTCTGGATCTGCCTTAGGGTTTTCTTGTCTCATGTTCATTTCTTCAAGCTTAGCAATCATTTTAGGACAGTCCAATACTTCATGGTCCATATCTTTGCAACAAAGACAAATGGGTCTTCTCCGAGGGAATTCCTTAGCAAGATTTCCTGATTTTCTACAACTATAACATAGGGTTAATCCTCTCTTTCTTTTAAATGATCCTTAGCCTTTCCTGTACTTCACGCTAGGATCGTGGTAGCTAAACTGCAAACATTTCTTTCTAGGATCCTGCATACACTTATTAGTCCAAACATTCTTTCTATGCATAGGTATAACATATTTTTCACTATTCTTATCATATCTACTCATATCAAATCTTCTTTCATCTATTAATACCATAGTTTTCAAGCTAGGATAGAATCTATAAAACATACCTAGATCCATACTATTGAAAAAATTTCCCCTTATCTTACTTCTACAGAGCACAAATCTTTTAGATCTAGAACTTTTCAATATTCTTACCTTTATCAGAGCACAGAGCTTTCAGATATTACCTCTTTTAATAAAAAATTCTCACTTTTTCCTTTCTTAGAGCACAAATCTTTCAAATCTTACCTCTTTTCTTCAGATCAGACTTCTTTTCTTGGCACAGAGCTTGTCAAACTAAGTAGATTATTACGCACTAGAGCAACAGATCTATGTACAGATCTTTGACAATTTCAAGTCGGATCTTTGTACAAAGATTCTTCTTCCTCAGTTCCCAGTAATCACAGTTTCAGGTCCCGACAACAGAACCATTTGTTGGCACATGGGTAGAGCCAGGGTTCAATGGTACAACAACACACCAAAAAAACCCTAACTACCAGCCCTTTCGGCAACACCTGCGAAGAAGATGAAGTCTCACCCGAGGTATAGGCAGGGGTGGCCGCGGGACTCAGGTGTCTGCAACCTTAGCTAGGACACATATCTGTGATTATAATACTGGATAGAGCACTTAGCATCATGAGTTCATCATGATTTAACCAATATATACTTCGCAAATAAAACAGAGCATCACAACATTCAACCAGATCTAATGTATCTAAGCACTTAGCATAAATAAATGGATCAGATCTAGCAGATTCAAGCACTAAGCACATTCACCTATGTCAGATCTAGCATCCACATTCATCATAAGCACAAAGAATAATCATATCTATCTATCTATCTATATCAAGCACTTAGAAAATAACACATAAATACATAAGCACATCACACAAAGTAGAATAACACAGTATTTATGTGGTTCACCCCCACCCTAGGGCTACGTCCACCAACTCTTCTTCTTTATTAGCTTCAATGAGTCATCTACATGCATAGAGACACAAAAACCCTACTCCACATAGGACAGGAGATCTGCGCACACCTCGCCAGATCCTCCTTCCCCGAGCTAGGTCTAGCACAAATCCTTTCAAAGTCTGTTACAACCACTTGCACTTAGCTCTATAAGTTTCTCACAATATGCATAGAGCATATACAAACCATACTTGCACTTATCACTTAGCTTATCGGCCCCCTACTTATGTCACCTAGAAACTTATTTATACTTTACAAAATAGACCTAAACATGGGTAAACCCATGGGCCGACATTCCCATACCCATTACATATTGCCAAATCCCAAAAAGGACCCAAAAAGGGGCCGATATCCCACGATATTTGCTCTGTCTTCGACAGGCTGTCGAAGTCCCAAAATGGTCAAACATGACCAAGAACCCTCAAAACTTGGTCAAGGGCCAACACAAATCATTTACAACACACAACTACTATGTGTTCACAATCACACAATTGACTTACACACACAAATACATGTACATGGAGGTTTACCTTGGTTGGGGTGGTGGGACCTTGCCGAACCAACAAGGTACCTCTAAAGAGATTGTAGACTAAAATGCTTTACTCATGCTCACGAATTGCACAAAATATCATTTGTATTCCTTCAATTGATTGATTGAATCTGTAGTTCAACATTTCATTCAACATAACAATGTATATTGTTCTTTACTTACTACCTACTCTTTATCATCTACAGATCATCCCTTATAAAGAAGGCGAGTCATTATAACCAAGGTCTAAAGATAATTATCAAATGGTTTCAAAATATTACAATTGGTAATTCATATCGTATCTCTAGGGATGGACTTCATCCTCATGAAACGAAGTGCATGAGCAATGAAGTCTATTGTGATCTCCAAAACTACCTCAAGATAATTCTATCCAACTAACTTCTTGGAATCACCACCAGCATACTTGTTCAACAAGTAAATCATGTAGATGGGGGTTTGGTACCAGATGGAAATAGTCATGACTATGGGTACCACACCAATGGAAAGGTAGTATCGAAATAGGCGCGAGGTTGGTACTGGATGAAGTGCTGAGATGGTGGTGCCAGAAGAAGCGTTGTGCTGGTATCAGAATAGGTGCTGAACTGGTAGTACCAGAATATGCGTTGAACTAGTAGTACTAGATCACTGCAGAGTACCATATTAGTACCGGATCAGGCAGGGCACCAGATCCAGTGGAGTACCGGATCAAGTGATTGTTGCAGTAACAGATCAATGGAGTACTGGATGGATATTCTTAATTAAGAGTCAAAGTAATTAGGGACATACATAATCAACCATTTAATCCAATTTAATCAAGAAAATCAAACAAATCATGATTTAACATAGGTTACCTCTCTATGCACATGGAAAAGGTCACAAAGTAGGTTTTTGGAGGGAATGATCAATCATATACACATATCATAGGTAAAATAGACTCAGATAGAGGATAATATAGGATAATAGAAGTGTCAAAATGGAGACTCAACATTTCTCCCATGCTAAAGTCATTGCATGTCCACATGCAACAATATCAAAACTGATACTCAAAATTTTGCAAAACGGAACCATTCCCCATCATTTATCTGGCTGTAGGATGTTGAGACCAGAAGCTTCACTCCTAAGTTTCTTCTTAATCACCCTAGTGTATTGGATCAAACGTAAAACTTTGTTGAGTTTAGTAGAGACCTATTCTTGTGCATCCTGTAACCTTAGGTTATATTCTTTCAATTATGCATTCTCTGCCTTAATGTGCCTATCCAACACTTGGTACTCTGTAACTTCTTGTTTCAGATTATCATTTTGTTTTGTCAGCTTCCCAATTTTCACTATCAATGTTTGTTTTTCTCAGAGAATTGTCAGGATCAGATGTAGTTGTCTGTTCAATCACCTCCTCTCAGGCCTCCTTTTCCTTTCTTAGATCTCTCAAGGTTTCTATCACCAACCCCTCGGTCTCACTAATTGTAGCTCCATAGCCATTTTATTTCTATGGAGAAGTTGAAATATCAATAGGATCTTCTGGAAGAGAAGGCATGTGTGGAACTGTTATCTGTTTGGCCATGCTCCTGGTGGTTCTTCCTACAGGAAGTGAGACTTCCTCAGATTTTCTTACAGGGGTGGAAGTCTCCTGAAACAACTTCCTCTTCTTCATTTTAATAACATTTATAGGCCTAAAACTTGTTTCTCTTGTGTTGATTTGATTTTCACCTTAAAGGACCGAAGTGTGGGTAACTATGGAATCTGTCCTTGCTGAACATTCCCTATTTCTACTCTGGAGTGTTGGGTAGGTGTTATATTCTTTGCATGTGTGTGTGTGGGTGCATCAGATATGAAAACTGTGTATGACGATCCCTCTAGTAGTGCTATTTGTGTCGTGTGTGTCAGACGCTTTCCTAGGGGGGTCCTAGGGGGAGGCAGGTATGCCCCCCCTTGGTTATGTGCAACATTCAGGGAAACACCCTGAAATTTTGTTTTTGGGTGGTTTTTGCTATTTTTAGCAGTTTTGTAAATTAATCCTAGATTAAGGGATTAGGATTTTGGTATCTACAAAATACCTAAAAAACATTGTATATATATTGTATAATGAATGGTGAAATTCAATATAATGAATATAAGAAAGGTTTTCCCGGTTGAGGTTTTTCGGTATAAATCTCTCTGTACTATGTGAATGAGCCATTGATTAATTTCTATTTTGCTTAAGAATCTATATGCATTGCTTTACTTCACAGGTTTAAAACCTACATGGAGGACTGAGGTGTAGGCTCTGAGATTTTTTTCTTTTGGGACTTCATCATTTTAAGCTTCCCCTTACTTCCACTTGTCATCTTAGGATTTTCCTCCAACTCACTAATCGGTTCTTGAGGAGACACAATAGTTGCTTCAAGGGTATTTTCCAACTCCTTAACAATTTCTTGAGGGAACTCAATAGTTTCCTCTGGGACATCATGTGAAACTTCATGTTGACCTGTTTTCTTCCTCTTTTGCCTCTCACTTTTTGGTAGTTGATCTTTAGGACTCGAGGCTGGACTAGGTTCTTTATATTGAACAAGACTCTCCTTCTTAGATGTAGTGGGATCCTCTAGAATTCGTTTTACTGGCACACCCTTCTTTTGACCCTTTTTCCTACTCTAAATGTTTAGTTCATGGGTATTTTCCCACTTTCTAACTGTCTCTGGTGATAACTCAATGGTTTCTTCAGGAGCACTATCTGATCGTTCACCTTGCCTAGATTCCTTTATTTTCTGTCTTTTAGTTTTTGGAATCAAGGTTGGACTTATTTTTTGAGATTGGGAGGCTTTCTTCTTTTTGGATGTAGTGGGCTCCTCCACAACAAACTTATCTTTATCCAATTCATCAATAGCATGGGATGATATAGGTGTAACAATGGCTTCTTCACCCCCTAACTTCTTCCCTTTGTTTTTCTTTGTCTTTCTACTGGACCCCTCACTGTTCACTTCTATTTCATGCTCTTCTACAGATTTGGAAATTCCTTCCCGAGTAAAATTCTTTTGGAGTAGTTATTTCTAACTACTACCTTGTTTTCTCAAGGCATGAACAACCAAAAGTTTCATTAGGCCATGGTGTTGGAGGCTAGTTTTAGGTTTCTTGGAAGTTGATTTAACTCCTCTCACTATTTTATTTAAAGTCATCCAAAGGAAGTGAGGAAAATCAATTTGTGTCCCTCCTTCAAAATGTGACAAAAGTTTCAAATGGTATAGGAAGGTTACTGCATACCTCCCTTCACAGGTGAGAAATGTATGAAAACTAATGACCATCATCCAATACTCTTCTTTGATGCATCTTTGAGGAATTCCCTTAGTCCAATTGAGGTCTTGATGCTTTGGCCTGGAATTTTTTTGACAAAGCTTCCTATCAACGATCACCCCTTTGAAGTATTTTTCACCAGATACAGGTAGGCATGTATCCTCTACTATGTTGGCCTCTGAAATCATTAACTTCATATCTCCAAAATGAACACTTTCTCCATCATATGTCTACGCAAAAGAAAGAGAGACTCCCTCGTGATAGCATTTAAATTTCTCAAAAAATGGGACCCAACCGGCCTACTCAAATCTCTCCCTGCAATCTTGATAGTCTGGTGTTTCCCTATATAAATAGAACATAGGCTCATGCCTATCGACCCCCATGCTAGCGTAAAACAATTCTTAAGGCGTATGAGGCAACGAAATAGAGGATTGAGGGTTGAGTACTGGATCAACGTAGACTGTGGTGTATTACTAAAAGAGGATAAGTATGAAAACAATACGAAGGAACGAGGTCACAGTGTAAATGTAGGTGGTGTGACAGTAAAAATGGTAAATAACTCTCGTCTGTATGGAAAATCCATCCAGAGGAGCGTTTATAAGTTAAGATTCAGATTGCAATGGTCACATCGAGGGTAATGATGACAAGGTAAGATAGGTTGAATTCATGAATAACTTATAGAATCGTATGAAGGTTGGCGTCATATCATGTTCATGAGAGTGTTGGACAATGGTGACAAGAGATGTGGTTGTTATGACCAGAACTCACAAGTATGAAATCGTTTGACATCATCGGAATCATAGTTTGACATACATAAAGATTTGGCTTAAGTCATTTGTATGACACGACGTTGGATCATGGATTATGATGTTTCTCCACCATATAAACAAAAGAAATGAAATTGATCCTGTTAGAGATACAATTACCTCATACTCTCAACATTTTGGGTGTATAGGAATAATTTATTCACAAGGATATGTAGATGAGGACTTGCAGAAGTTTATGGTAGGGAGTGTGCCATAATTGAGACTAACCACATGTTTAATACATAATTAGTCTAATTCCTTAATAAAACGAAAAAATGTTGAGTTTATACCTCCTATTACTTGAAGCATTTAAATAGAGCAACAAAAACTTTGAGTATAGGATAAGGAATACCAACACCTCATTACTAGTAATGGATCACCTCAGTACTAGATGAACACAGAGTTGTGCCAAGTACCAGAATAACACATGAATTCCCCTTTAGTACTAGATAAGCACATAGCTTCTCCTACAATACCGAAAGAGCATATATTTTTTCCTAGTACCAGATGAACACATACCTTTTCCCACAGTACTAAATGAACACATAGTTTTTTCCAGTACCAGATGAGTACAAACCTTCTCCCACAGTATTGGATGAACACAAAGCTTCTCTTACAGTACTATATGATCACAGACCTTCTCCCATAGTACCAGATGAATGCAAATTTTTTCCCCAGTACTAGATGAGCATAGAGGCAAACATTGTCTGATGGTAGTGCTTTGTAGACTGGAAATTTGTAGGCTTCCCTTTGTAGAATTTTCTTGTGTTTTATGATGCTATGGAAGAGGATCTATGATTTGATTCTTCTAAAATATGATGTAGGTGAAAGAAATACCAACACTTGATACAGGAACTCTGAATTTGCAGTGGAAGTGTCCGAAAACAAGGCAAAATAATTCAATGACTGGGCTCCAAGTTTTGTAACAAGAAGGTACTCTGTAGCTGGATGAACACATGTTGAGATTCATAATCCTTCTCTTTTGGAACCAAGATGATCAATTCTCCTATTGCGACTTCCTTTTTATTATAAAAATAATAATCCTAACTACTGCTTTTCTGTGGATTTTTCTCGAGCCCAGATTAGTTAATGCTCGCCGGTGTTTTCCATTTTAAAGACTCTGAAAAACTTACAGAAAACTCCATATACTGTCCTGTGGATTTTTCTCAAGCGCGGGCCAGTTCCTGATCATTGGTACTTTCAAATTTTAGGAGTCTGAAAAACTTAAAGAAAACTCCTACTGTCCCATGGATTTTTCTCAAGACCGGGCCAGTTCCTGCTCACCGGTATTTTCAATTTTTAGCAGTCTGAAAAACCTAAAAAAAACTCCAAATGATTTACCAAGGATGGATAAAGGGGTAGACCTACACCTGGCATATTTCCTCCTTATTCATTTATCTACATGAGAACACAATCAAATTTTTGTTTTTGTTAGTAACACCAAAATTTCTATCTAATGACACACCTATTTACAAATATGTACAAAGAAAAATTAATTCACATAATGAAACTTACTATGGTGGATCAACAGGAGGAGAAACACCCTTGCTTACTAGTTTCATTTCGAAATTATGAAGAACATGTATGGAAAAATCCTCTTTGGATAGAGGCTTATGATAAACCTTCAATCGTTGTCCATTCACAACAAAGGAAGTCTGATTCTCATAAATAGTATTTATCTTAACTGAACCATTTTCATAAAATGTATCAACTTCATAGGGTCCCAACCATCTAGTAGACAATTTACCTTTAAAATTATTGAACCTACTATCATATAGGAGGGCCCAATCACCTGACTGAAAATGCTTCATCTTGATGTACTTTTCATGCCATTTAGTCCTTTGGAGAGCATATTGTGTAATATCATCAAGCTCATTCAAATGTAATAGCCTCTATTTTTGAGCCTCATCCAGATCCATCCCTAGTTGCATGGAAGTCCTGAAAGTTTTTACTTGAAATTCTATGGGAAGCAGCACCTGCTTTCCATATACCAACTCATAAGGTGTATGGTCTGTTTTGTTTCTCCAACCTATCCTATAGGCCCATAATGCCTCAAGAAACCTATCAACCTATTCTTTGTGATGTAGCTGAACAATATTGGTAAGAATAGCTTCTATCACCTTGTTAGTTGATTCTACCTACCCATTTGCTTGAGGGTGATAAGGTGAATATTTTCTATGTTTGATACCATACTATTCAGTAAGAGATTTGACCAAATTGGAGGTGAATTGAGTTCCTTGGTCAGTTACTATTTCTTGAGGTACATCGAAGAGAGTAAATATTTCTTCAAAGAGAAAGTCTACATTAGATTGTTCATTAGTAGAATATAAAGCTTTAGCTTCCACCCATTTGGTCACATAATCTGTGTAGACCAAGATGTACTTATTCCTTCGAGACATAAGGTCAATGGGTCCTACAAAATCCAAAGCCCATTTTTCAAAAGGTTCAATTACTACCTAAGATTGGAGGGGCATCTTATCAACTGCAGTAGGTTTCCCATCCTTTGGCAATCATCACAGCTGGCCACATACTTCTTTTCATCTTTGAAAATAGTTGACAAATAGTAGCCGGACTCTAAGATCTTGTATTCTTTCCTTTTTCAACAAAATGGCCTCCACTTGGACCATCCAGACAGGCTTTGAAGATATCATGCATCTCATCCTCCCAGACACACCTTCTGATCACCAAATCGGGCCCAGTTCGGTATAAACAATCATCATGCCATATGTAATTGGCACTTTATGCCAGATTTTTCATGACTGAGGGAAAGGTTGGTTTATTTACACCTAATCAATACTTTCTCCAAATTTTCCAATGCTTGCTACAAATAATCCCCATACGCTGTGAAGTCATCCATGTAGACTTCTACACAGTCATGGGTCAAATCAGAGAAAATGGCCAAGACAACCCTTTGAAAGGTAACATGGGCATTACACAAACCAAAAGTAATAACCCTAGAGGCATAGGTCCCCCACGGGAAAGTAAGTGGTTTTGTCCTAGTCTTCTGGTGAAATTTGGATCTGATTGTAACCACTAAACCCATCCAAGAAAGAAAAATACCTCATCCTAGACAAAGTGTCCAAGACCTAGTCTATGAAAGGAAAAGGAAAGTAATCTCTGTAGGTAGCCTTGTTCAATTCTCAAAAGTCCACACAAATCCTCCATTTACCATTTTTCTTAGGGATAATAACTAATGGGGATACCCACTTTCTATCCGATATAGGGTAAATGAAATTGGCATGCAGGAGTTGTTGGAGTTCTTCTTTCACTATGTATTTTAAGGCCGGATTCATTCTTCTTTGGGGTTACATAATAGGTTTGATTTGGTCATTGGTGTAAATATGATGCATACAAGTGTCTGGGTGGATTCCTTTCATGTCAGATTAATCCCATGCAAAAGCAAAAGATTTCCCTTCAATCATTTGAATCAATTTTTGTTGTTGATCTATTTCTAAACTAGCATTGATGTACAAGGATTTTCCAGGGATGATTTCAACAACCCGGACAATTGATTCTTTTCTTTCATCTACTTGTGAAATGGTGGCTACTGTAGAGGTGGAGGGGTGCCAAATTTCCTGGAATTCAGAGCTGAAGATATGTGTGTATTCAGGAAAAGATTGAGGGTATTCAATGCATTCTGTATCAACCAAAAATAGGCTTAAGATTTGTTCTTCAATTTTCTCTTGAACTCCTTTTACTTGTTTGAGTGTCAATAAGGGCTGAGTACAGTCCTCCTCCCCATAGGGATTCTCCAACCAAAGAGGAACTTTAGTGGCTGGTTGGGCAGGAGGAAAGAGGATAAGTTTTTGACTTTGGGTGCCATTGGAAATTGTCATTTCTCTAGACCGACAACTAATAAACGCATCAGCAGTGGCCAACCAAGGTCGACCAAGCACTACTGGATGTCCTAGTTTGGAGGATTTGGGATGAATCACTAAGAAATCCATAGGGTATATCCTTGATGGCCTGAAGTAGAGGAATCTTCACACATATGTTTCTAAGTTCAGTCTCTAGATTATGTCCTAGAGGTACCTCATATTTCTTCACAGGTAACCTTTCTGGATAAGGAGGAGGATTAGTTTTCTGAGGCATTTCTACTAGGTGAGAAGTGTGAGGAGGATTTTTCTGTTGTACAAGGGTTTTCCTTTCTTCATCTAATTGGTTATCCATTTGTTCTTCTTCTTGAAATGCTTGATTATTTACTTTTTCTTCTTCTTGAACTGCTTGATTATTTATTTCTTCTTCTTTCTGAATAACCACAGTAGGATTTGGTTTATTCACAAACCTCCATGATCTTAACTCAATTCCATTAAATGAAGCAGGAGTTATCAGATAAGTGGGGAAGGTTTGTACTTCAAGGTTTTGTACAGGCTGTGTAGGTCTATTATTTGGATTAGGAATGGGTTGTGCAGTAATAGGGGTAGGACGAGGAGGGTTTGGGATAAGTGTAACTTGCATTTGTTGCTGCAGATTTGGGTTCATAGGCAGTGAAATTTGTTTCTTGTAGCTGTGGAGGTGGAGGAAGAGAAGGAGGATTAAATCCTGGTAGCAACTTAGAAATATTGGAAGGGTATTGTTGGTAGGTGGGAAAGGTTGCTGGCTGAAAGGTAACATTCCCATATGCAGGCCCTCTCCATCCTTGTTGCCAAGGCTATATTTTTGGTTGTGGAGATGACCATTGAGGATAAGACATTGGAGGTACCCATTTCTGTTGTGAATATTGTGTGGTAGGGTCTACAAACATATTGGGATTTTGTTGTCTCCATGTCCTCTTGGGGGGATATGATGTTTCCTGAGGTT
>JZKD02S1610911.1:122377-143008 GCA_000966675.3 Picea glauca | reverse complement strand
CTAACCTCTACTAATAATGTTTCTACCATATCATGATCTTTCTAAAGTAATGTCGAGGTATCATTTCTACATTTTGCAAAGTATCTAGCTGGAACCAATGTAGACGATTTCTTATCAATTCCATTCACAGAAAAAATATGAATATCCAACAATTTTTATAGAATTATGGTATAATCTATCACAGTGCATGGATCTATGACAATTTGATGCAGACCCCCCTTCTCCCCTCGGGGTTGCGCGACCTCCTGGTCTAGGATCGTTCAAACCAAGGATTCGGATCAACTCTTTGGGCCTTTATTAGACCCCAATCAATCTATACAGGTCCTCTTTCCTTCAAAGTGAAGGTTCTTCCAAACTCGCAGTCTCTTTCTTGGCCTCTTCAAAGAATTCAAATAATAGACACTAGCTCCCCTCACTAGGTCCTTTCCTTTACATATGACCTCGGGTTATGCCCTCACATAAGCACGTGATTGCGGGATGGCCAAGAGTTTTTTGATACCACACCTCTTTTCTCCCTGCAATTAACTACCAGTTGCCACGTATCCCTTTGGAAATACCATGGTTTCGATTGTGGCCCACTCTAGGATTTTTAAAGTCTGATCACTTTCTGTCCCCACAATTAAGCGCGAACATCGATCTAGTGATCTCGAGCAGTGCCTATTGATTGACGATTGAGATCTATCCTCTTTCTACCTTGGTCAACTATCATTCAACAACCATTCTCGTCCTTTCACATGAACTCCCATATCCCCACGATCTATCAACGAGTTCCCTCCTTCCAAATCGACAAATACAATTGATTTCACCCTTCGGGCTTTGGGAGTTTCAACTCTCAACTCTTGCTTCCTATGAAATGACTATCTTCCAAAGTGGAATATATGTTGAAACCTATCCTCAACAAATGAACAACTCAGATGAACTCTGGGTCTTTGACCTTTGGGAGTTCTTATTCAACACACTTCTTTTTCTCCTGGGGTGACTTTTCTCTGAAATGGTCGATCTTATACCATGCATCCTCCTCAAATCAATGGCTCTCGTCCAATTCGGTACTTCAACCTCTGGAAGTCTCAGCTTCATGCTCACTTTCTCTCAGAGCGCTTTCACCCGAAATACACGATCTGTCGACGCATGTCTTTCTGAATATGACGGTCACGATCCACTTCGACTCTTCAGGCTTCAAGAAGTTTCAGACTCCTTCACACTCGTTCCTTCTGGAGTGATTTCACCCGAAGTTGATGGATTTCTGCCACGCATACCTCTGGATATGATGGTCCATATCTTCTCTTCTCCCGTCGAATTCCTTCTAGAGTGCTAGGCCTACAAACTTCTTGATCTCTCATCACGTGTCCTTCACAATGAACGGTTGCGATCTACTTCATCCTTCATGAATTCAAGATTTTGTCACACTCTAAACTTGAAATCCTTGGAAGTGAATTTCCCTGAAGTCTCAGATTTTTCGACACGTACCCCCTTGGCGACCAACGGCTAGGATCTACTTTGGCCTTTGGCGATTTCTCTCTCTCCTTGTCTACAAAATTTCAAAGTTGTAGATCTTACGCCACCTATCCCTCTAGATGATGGACGGTCCCGACTGGCTTCGAGACTTCGGGACTTCGGCAAGTCCGATCCCTTGTGTACTCTCAAAGGAATTAAGGATTGTTCACTTTACCTGTATCTGATGGATGCCAATCCCAAACGCTCAAATCCAATGGCTGGGATCTCTTCTCCTCCTCGACGCGCTCCTTCAAATGTCTCAACATAGATTGAATGGTTCAAATCTCTTCTTCCAGCTGATCTGACAGCTGATGTTTCTCTTCCTCCTAAGCTTCTTCGTTCTCCCAAAATTGGGAAATTTGCAATTGTTCAAAGGTTTCGGCCTCTAAACCTTCTGCTGCGAGCTCGAATGCTTGGGTCTATACTTGAGCTTCTCCTCCTGATCTCCTGGGCTTGGAATAAGTCCAACTCTTGCACACTCCTTGCGCTATCTCTTCTAAGATTCAAAATCACTCAGAACTCTAAAGGGTATCGTCCCTTATGCTTCCTTTAAAGGAATTTCTTGGTGCCCTCTTGGAAACTCAACACTCTCCTGAGCTTTTGAACTTGAACAAGTTTTCCTATGAACACTCCTTGTGCTTGACTGAGCCTTCAGATGGATTCTTTCAACATTTTGTCTAAGTGTTGGCCTAGTGCACGCCTTTCACAGGTATTCCTCTTGACTATTCAGTAACTATGTGAATATCTTTCTCCAATACTCTTGTCCTTGAACTCGAGAGAGAGTTCTCTTTATGCACACTTGCACCTTCTTGATTCCCACCTGGAAGAGCTCTACAGAGTTCTCAGTGAATCTGTCTCTCTGTGTTTGATCTAAACAGTTTCTCCTCTAAGGTATTCAACAACCTAGAGGCTTCCCCTGATTTGGTGTCACTCCGGTGCACCCTCCTAACACATTTTTTTCTAACTCCACAGAGTTTTGATGCGCACTCCTTTTGTTAACTACATAACTTCCAATGTTCTATTGTGCACTCCTTGCACAGCCTAAAGAACCCAGAATGATATTTCAAACTCAACAAAGATAGAGGAATATATCTTCCTACTGCAGATGGAATCTATCATGCATCTACAACATACATAAACACAAAGATAACATTCATCATATACACGTAAACACACAGAAAGTTCATATGAAGGAAAAAATTATTTCTTACTATTAAGATGAATGTATGATTACAATATGTGCAGGCTAGACTATAATAGAGTCTTATCTCTCTCAAGCTCCCTCAAAGAACTATTCTATCTCCTATTTCCTCCTTTGAGGATTTCTAACTAACTTGTAGCTACCTCCTATTTGGTAACAATACTCCTCTAGCAGCCTCATTTGGGAATACAATACCTCTACTTGTACAAGAGGGTTCCCAGGGTTCCCCCCCTACTATATATCTTCTCGAAGAAATTTTTTATAGATAATTAAATTTCGTTAAATTAAATTCTAGGAGTGAAACTCCCAGATCATTCACACCCAAGCGTTTTGATCTTCTTCAGTTTTCAATCAATAAAGAAAAATATTTGTAGAAAAACACCAACATTTAAGATTCTGAAATGATTCAAAGGTGCACTAGGGTGTTGAGTTGTCTCTCCACGTGTGCTTGTTGAGGATGCTCCTTCATCATAGTCCTCTATTGGGAAAATCATGAGCTACTACTCATGTCTCCCTCTGTTACATTGTTGAGATCCTCCAAGTTCCCATACCTTCTCTTGGAGTTGTCCATATGCTCCTTTTTCTTCCTGCCTCTTTTTCCATGCTGCTCTCGTAGGTTTTCTTTTTATGTCCCATACTTCTCCGATGATTTATTCTTATGATACTTCCAACATCAATCTCTATATCTCCTCTATTTATTTGTCCAGTTGGTCCACTGGATGGATTTCCTCCTATATTATGCTTTGTTGCATCTCCATCAATTTCCAACTTAACTTGTTGGATACGATGCCTTTGCATCTTTACCCTTCTCTCCAATCCCTCCAACTCTTCACACATATCAACAAGATCCATGTTATTTGTTTCTTCCTCCTTTGTTGTAGGTTCACATTCTACAATTATCTCTTTCTCAACTTCCTAGCTGAAAAATTTGAGCCATTCCTCTGAATTCTCTTCTCCTCCTGCTACTGTTGTAGGTTCCAATTCTTCATGTTCATCTTTTTGGCTGAATTTTTTTAGCAATTCCACTGTATGATCTTCTTTCTCCATCTCTTGGGCACATTTAAATGTGTTCTCCTTCTCCTTTTTACCAATCTGATCAATCTGAACCTTCATGTTATATTCATCTCCCATGGCACTAGTTGGCCACTCTATTGTAGACTCCAGTTCTACAGTCTCACCACTGAGTTGCTTCTCAGCTTCCTCCTTTGACAGATTTACTTCTGTCATCTCCTCCTGTGCTGGTTCAACTCCAACTTCCTCTAGATGCTCCCCAGGCTGGTATGATCCTCCACCTGTTTCCAACTTGACCTATTGGATATGCCTACTCTGCATATTTACCATTCTCTCTAGGGCCTCCAGTTCCTCATACAACTCAACAAAATCTATGTTGTCTGCCTCCTCTTCTGTTGCAGCCTCCATTGTTACAGTCATCTCCTGTTCATCTCCCAGGCTGAAATTTTTGAGCAATTCTGTTGAATTCTCTTCTCCTACAATTTGCATGACTATCTCCTAGAAGCCATATTTTGGTTCTGGATTTCCCAACCAATCCTCCAACATATTCATCTCTTGCTTCCATTGAGTGAGAAATTCATCTGAATTCTCCTCTTTTTCTATTGGGGAAGACATCGATGTCTACTCCTTCTCCCCCTCTTTGACAATCTCTATCGATTATATTTCCTCTACTACACTTGCATCACAGACACAGTTAGCTTTAAAAGAATTTGTTCCCATGGTCTCTTTCTTGGATTCTTGTTGCACCACCTCCTCATGTGCAATACTTGTACTAGCCTCTATTAGAATACTTGGAAGGAATACTTGAATTCCCCCATTGATCATAATGCATTTCTGATCCTCCTCCACCATCTCTCCTTGTTGATATGAACTCTCAACTGAGTTCATGAGACTTTCAGATAGTATCCTCTCTTCTCACTTTCCCATCTAGCAATATGGGATTTCTCTTCTGCCCTCCTGGAAGTATATGAGATCCTCAATTGATCTCATCTCATTTCCCCCCTGGAAATTTGAAATTTCACTACTTCCCTCCTGACAGTCTATGATATCCTCAATTGATCTCATCTCATTGCCCACCTGGCAATTTGAAAATTCATCTCTACCCTCCTGGCATCTTATGAGACCTTTAACTGATCTCACCTCCTCCTCATCACTGAGGTTCCTCCCAATCTTTGGTTCACGGATGTGAATCACTTTCTCCTCTATGTCACTAAGGTTTTCAACTTCCCTCAACCACCTCCTCAACTCTTGTTGCTGCTTTCTGGCCAAAAAAATTTGAACAGACCATTTTACCTTCCTGTTTAGAGACCATTAGTACCTCCAGTGTACCTTTGTCTCATGTTGCATCTTCAATGTCAGTTGTTCCATTATTTCTCTTATCTCAATGAGATATTGTCATTTTTTGCTTTACTTTTTTTCTTTCAGTCTTCTCCTTGACCCCACTTATGGCCTTCAATAGCCATCTTTTATGTCTACATCCCTCTTGGATATCTACCATTTGTTGCACACCTTGCAACAATATTTACAGAGCATCAATACTTTGTCTCTCTTCACTTGCCTTCTAAAGATGAACTTCAACTTTTGATACCATATGATGTCATCGAAGTATCTCTATTCACCTTCTCACGTTTGCCTACAATCTATAGACAAAATTCAACTCTTGGTACTACTTGATGTAGTCAAACTATCTCCTTCATCTCCTTTTCTTGAAATCTACAGACGAAAGAAAGCTCTGATACCACTTGATGCAGACCCCCCTTCTCCCCTCGGGGATGCACGACCTCCTAGTCTAGGATCGTTCAAATCAAGGAGTCAGATCGACTCTTTAGGCCTTTATTAGACCCCAATCAATCTACACAGGTCCCCTTTCCTTCAAACTGAAGGTTCTTCCAAACCCGTGGGCTCTTTCCTGGCCTCTTTGGAGAATTCAAATAACAGATACTAGGTCCCCTCGCTAGGTCCTTTCCTTTACATATGACCTCGGGTTGTGCCCTCATGTAAGCACGTGATTGTGGGGTGGCCAAGATTGGTTTGATACCACACAACTTTTCTCCCCGCAATTCACTACCAGTTGCTACATATGCCTTTGGAAATATTGTGGTTTCGATTGTGGCCCGCTCTAGGATTTTTAAAGTCTGATCACTTTCTGTCCCCGAAATTAAGTGCGATTGTCGATCTAGTGATATCGGTCAGTGACTATTGATCGACAATTGAGATCTGTCTTCATTCAGCCTTGGTCAACTATCAGTCAACGACCCTTCTCCTCCTTTCGTATGCAATCCCAAATCCCCATGATCTATTGATGCATGCCCTCCTTCCAAATCGATGACTATGATTGATTTCATTCTTATGGATTTGGGATTTTCAACTCTCAAATCTTTCTTCATTTGAAATGACTATCATCCGAAGTGGAATATCTGCTAACACCTGTCCTCAGCAAACGAACGGATCAGATGAACTCTGACTCTCTGGCCTTCGGGAGTTCTTCTTCAACACACTCTTTTTTCTCTCGAGGTGACTTCTCTGAAATGGAATATAATTTTCCATGCGTCCTCCTCAAATAAAAAAATTTCATCCACTTCAGTACTTTGGCCTTCGGAAGTCTCAACTTCACGCTCACTTTCTCTCGGAGCGCTTTCACCTGAAATACACAATCTGTCGACACTTGTCTTTCTAGATCTGACGATCATGATCCACTTCGGCTCTTCGGGCTTCGGTAGTTTCAGAATCCTGTGCACTCGTTCCTCTCGAAGTGCTTTCACCCAAAGTTGATGGATTTTATCCATGCATCCCTATGGATTTGACGGTCGAGATCTTCTCTTCTCCCGTCGACTTCCTTTCAGAGTGTTAGGCTTCTGAACTTCCTGATCTCTCACCACGTGTGCTTCACAATGAGTGGTTTCAATCTACTTTGGCCTTCGGGAATTCGAGAGTTTGTCACACTCTACACTTGAAATCCTCCAAAGTGACTTTCCCCGAAGTCTCAGATCTATTGACATGTACCTCCTTGGTGACCAATGACCAGGATCTACTTCGTCCTTCGACGATTTTTCTCTCTCCTTCTCTACAAAACTTCTAAAGTTGTATATCTTGCACCACATGTCCCTCTGGATGATGGAAGGTACTGACTGGCTTTGGGACTTCAAAAAGCCATCTCTCTTGTGCACTCTCAAAGTAATTAAGTCTCATGCTCTTTACCTAGATCTGATCGATGTCGATCCCTCGCGCTCAGATCCATTGGCTAGGATCTGTTCTCCTCCTCGGTGCCCTCCTTCTGATGTATGGACGTAGATTGAATGGTCCAGATATCTTCCTCCAGCTGATATGACGACTAAGGTCGCTCTTCCTCCCGAGATTCCTCATTCTCTCAAAATTGGGAAAATTTATAAGTGTTCAAAGTTTTTGGCCTCTGAATATTCTACTGCGAGCCCGAATGCTTGGGTATTGACTTGAGCTTCTCCTCCTGAGCTTTGGGACTTGGAATAAGTCTAACTCTTGCACACTCCTCTCACTATCTCTTATGAGCTTCAAATTGGCTTAGATATCTAAAGGGTCTTGGCCCTTTTGCATCCTTCAAAGGAATTTTCTAGTGCCCTCTTGGAAACTCAACACTCTCCTGATATTTCGAACTTGAACAAGTTTGCCACTATGCACTCGTTCATCTCGACTGAGCCTTTAGACAACTTATTTCAACATTTTGTCTTAGTCTTGGCTTGGTGCACTCCTTGCACAGGTCTTCCTCCCGAGTATTCAATAACTATGTGAATATCTTTCTCTGATTGTCTTCTCCTTGAACTCGACAGAGAGTTCTCTTTGAGCACACTTGCACTTGCTCGATGCCCACATGGCAATACTCTATAGAGTTCTCAGTTACTCTATATCTTTGTGCTTCCTCTGCCTAATTTCTCATCTAAGGTATTCAACAACCTAGAGGCTTCCCCTGAGTTGATGTCACTCTGGTGCGCCCTCATGGAAAGTTTTTTTATAACTCCACAGAGTTCTAATGTGTAGTCCTTTAGTTGGCTACAAAACTTCCAATGTTTAATTGTGCACTCCTTGCATAGCCTAATGAACCCATAATGATATTTCAAACTCAAAACAGATAGATAAATCTATCTTCCTACTGCAGATAAAACCTATCATGCATATACAACATACATAAACACACACAGATAACATTCATCAGATACACGTAAACACACAAAAAGTTCATATGCATGAAAAATTGCTTTCTTTCTATTAAGATGAATGTATTATTACAATATGTGCAGGTTGGACTGTAACAAATATTCAACTCTCTCAAGCTCCCTCAAAGAAATATTCTATCTCATATTTCCTCCTCTGAGGATTTCTAACTAACTTGCAGCAACCTCCTATTCCGTAACAATACTCCTCTAACAACCTCATTCGTGCATACGCTACCTCTACTTATACAATAGGGTTCCTAGGGTTCCCTCCCGACTATCTATCTTCTTGAAGAAAAAACTTACAACTACTTAAGTTCCATTACATTAAAGTCTAGGAGTGAAACTCCTAGATCATTCGTTCTGAAGCGTTTTGATATTCGTTGATGCAACCCCCCCTAATCCCCCGTATGGATGCATGACCTCCCGATCTTGGATCTCTGATTATCGAGTTGAAAGACTCTCTAGAACCTTAAAGGTACCTGTCTGTATCTAAACATAGGCCCCCTCGGCTTCCTGGTGCAGGTTTGACAACAACCCGCGACCTTCCCTTTCATTATGTTGTGAAAATTCAGAGTGTCGACGTTAGCTCCTTTTTTGGATAGGCCCTCTCTTGATATGACCTAAGGATATGACCACGTGATTGCGGGTGCAGTCACAAGTTATTTGGTTCCAAACTACTTTTGGGCCTGTAATTCTCCTCCAGCCTACACGTGTCCTCCAGAAGAAACCACATTTGAAATTGCGGCTCACCTTTGATTCGTTAACCTCCTTGCAAATTTTTTCCTCGCAATGACACAGGATCATCGATCTCATGATATTGACGATAACGTCCAAATCAATGCTTCAAATCTATGCCCTTCTCATCTATGGACCAGATCATCTCTCTCTGAATCGTCGGTCAAGGTTCTCTTCGCAATTCGGGACTCCAGGAGTTTGAAATCTCAAAATCAGCTCTCTTACGTACTCTGACCTTCTAGAATTGGCGATCTGCAGACACCTGTCCCGCCAATTGATGGTCCTTCCTTCATCTTGGGTGATTGACCTTTCAACCCAAATCAACGGTCCAACGCCCTCTTCTCGATTGACAATCGATATTTCCTCCGGGTCTCCAGACTTTTGGGATTTCAAATCTCAACGGTCCAACCCCATTTTCCTAAATGACTTTAACCTGGAGTCTAAGATCCACTAACGTGTGTCCCCCCTGATCCAACGATCAAGGATTACTTCGGGAATTTACCCGGAGTTAACATATTTGCACCACGTCTCCCTTAGATATCACAGTCCAGATCTTATTCCAGGACTTTGGGTCTCCACGTTCTGACGATCTCAGTTCTCAAAATTAAATCTCTCTTCAGCATTTCCCCGAAGTTTGAAATCTGTTGACAAGTGTTTCCTTCTAGAACAATGACTCATGGCTCTTCGGTTGTTCACACTCCAAGAGTTTCAAGTCTTAACTTCTACCTTCCTCCAAATCTTCTGGCCCACTGACACGTACCCTCCTGGATTCAACGGTCTATATATTCTCTAGCTCTCCGGCACTCCGCACTCCGGGAGTTTCAAGTTTCAAACTCAAATCCTCTCGATATCATATGGTTCCTGCTTGCTCAATCGAACGACTGAGATTCCACCGTGGTGTTCCGACACTCCGTACTTCAGGAATCTCAAGTTTCATATCGCTCCTCCTCTTGAGCTCACAACAACCAACGACTATGATTCCTCGAGGTGATTCAACGCTTGATATTCACCTCCTGTCATCTGATGGCTCAGATCTATCACACTGATTGGATGGTCAAGATTTTATTCTGGGTCTCCGAACTTCAGGAATCTCAAGTTCAACTCTGATAGCTTCTCTCTCCTGAGCTTCTGATATCTCTCCGCATGGAAGATTTATCCACTTTCAAAGGCTCCAACCCTTTGTTCTTTCGATGAATCTATCTCTGGGATCTCATCAACACTTGTGAAAAATGTTATCTCTTTTGATCTTCTATCCTTGAAATTATTTCGATCTCCCACGCACACCTTGCGTCCCAGGGATTTTGAATAACCCAGTTCGAAGGATTTTCTTGAAAAGAAAATGCTTCTCACCCACTTGGCATTATTTTGAGCTGGTTCTTCGAATATTGCTGGCTTTTAGACGTTGTGCACACCTTGCACCTGGTCTGAGTTTCTCTGATTCTCTCTGAGCTTCTCTGAGTCAATCTGAGACTCAGTTGACACACTCCTTGCTTTCGAGGTGCACACCTTACATACAATTATCAGAAGAGAAACGATTGAAACTCAACCATATTCATCACGAACTCATACAATTAATCCCTTGAACAATCATACATGAACGAACCGAAATAAATCATACACAGAATAAAATTCATCCAATCACACATGAAATGAACATAGTCCGAGGATTTGGGACAATTTCTATTTGTTCTATTCATTCATGAAAAACAAAAATACATAGTATTTTTGCTACTCTACTCTATTCTATTGCTCCCTCTATTATGTCTCTCTCTTACAATACAACAATGAAAAACTATATAAGGACCGGATCCATGAGCTCTCTCATCCTGTCTGCAATCTATCATCTCATATTCAAAGCCGTTACCTACTCTACCCTATTACAATAACTACTATTTATTGCCAGATAGAGTTGACACTCCATATATGCAATCCCTTACAGTCCTTCAAGAATTTACAAACAATTTACATTTTTAAATTGCTGTTTACAAAATATATCAACAACCGATTAAATTTTGAGTTAAATGCTTGATTTAAAATTATTTCATTGCTGAGATGTCATTTGTTTGCCTCCACGCATGCGTTGTTGACTTTGACGGTGATTCTACTGCATCATACTCCTCTGGTTAAAATTTTCCATGGACTCTTGTCCATGGTCTCCTGCACTTTCTTTCCATGCTTCAAAATATCAGGTTATGTGACCCAACTTGCATCTTCCATTGGATTTTCTTTCCACTTCACTACGTATTCACGATATCTCTTCCTCCTAGTTTTGTTTCCATCCTTATGTTCATTGATTTTCTCCATTTGAGGTTTTTCTGCTGTGGGCAATTTCGCTTCCCACTGAATTTATTTCTGATCATCTAATTCTCCTGCATCATCTCTCCTATAAGGATATAGGTCTACAACATTGAATATCGGTGATATCCCAACATTGTCTGGCAACTCAATGTCATAAGCATTGGCTACGAATTTTCTGAGAATCCTGCATGGTCCATTCTTCTTCATCTTCAATTTGTTATACGTTCCCCTTGGAAATCTTTCTCTTCTCAAATGAGATAAAACTTCATCTCCAACTTCGAATTGAACTTCTCTCCTCTTTTGATCAACTTTTCTCTTGTATTTATGGCTACTGTCTTGTAGCTACTCTCTGACTCTGTCATGGAGTTTCTGCATCTCTATCACAAAATCCTCTGCTCTAGCACTTCTGAACTCGTCTTTATTCAAATCTCTCAGCTCTGTAATCCCTCTTGGCTGTATACCATACACAATTTCAAATGGACTTTTTCCTGTTCTCTTGTTCACTGAATTGTTGAATGCAAATTCTGCTTGTGCTAGAATCTGATCCCATTGTCGATCTTGCTCATTGACTAAAATTCTCAACAAGTTTCCCAGACTCCTATTTACTACTTCAGTCCGTCCATATTTCTGAGGGTGATATGTTGAACTAAAGGATAAGTTCATCCATAGCCTCTTCCATAGAGTCCTCCAAAATTTTCCTACAAATTTGGAATCTCTGTCTCAAACTATGCTCCTCGATAATCCATGTAATCTTACTACTTCTCTAAAAAACAAATTGGTGATGTGTGTGGCATTTCTTGTCTTCTGGCATGGTATCAAATGTGCCATTTTTGAAAATCTGTCTACCACAACAAATATGGAATCGCTCCCTTTTTGAGTTCTAGGCAATCCCAAAATAAAATCCATACTGATTGCATCCCACGACCTCTCTGGAATTGGTAATGGCTGATACAACCCAGTTTTTTGTTGTCTTCCTTTTGCATACTGACAAATTCTACGTTTTTTCACAAACGTTTTCACTTTTTCTCTCATGCTCAGCCAATGATACAAATTTATCAGTTGTGAAAATGTCTTATCATGACAAAAATTTCCAACTAAACCTCCCCTGTGTTTCTCTTTCAACAAGTTATCTCTCATTGAACATTTCAGAATGCATAATTGGCTTCATTTGAATAGTAATCCATCCTGGATCAAATATTCAGTCCATGGGCTTCTGTCTCCCAATAAATGATTTTTGCATGCCTCATAAACTTCTTTAAAATCTGCATCTTCTCTATAAATCTCCTTGAGGTGTTCAAACCCTAAGGTATCCACTTGGAATTCGTGGACAATCAAACTCCTCCTGCTCAAAGCATCAACGAATTTGTTAGTATTTCCAACAATGTGTTTAATAACAAAAGTAAATTTTTTCATAAATTCTACCCATTTATCATGTTTCTGATTCAACGTTTCTTGCCTAGTAATAAATTGCAAAGCTTGATTATCACTATACAAGACAAATTCTTTAGGAATTAGATAGTGTCTCCATTTTTTCAAATCTTGAATCACTACATAAAATTCCTTGTCATATGTGGAATACTTTTTCTTGGCGTCATTCAGTTTCTCATTGAAATAAGCAGTTGGCCTATTGTCTTGACTCAAGACTGCTCCAATATCTATTTTACTTGTACCACATCTCACCTGAAATGTTTTTCCAAAATCTGGCAAGACCTGAATTGGCTTCTCTGTGATTTTCTCCTTCAACACTTTGAAACTTTTTTTAGCATCCTCTGTCCAACTGAAGGACTTGTGTTTCTTCTTCATAGTGTCCAGCATGGGTGCACATATACCATTGAAATTTATGATAAAATTTCTATAAAAACTTTCTAACCCATGAAAACTTCTTACCTCAAATATGCTGCTTGGAGACAACCATTCTCTGATCGCTCTCACTTTTTCTGGGTCCATCTTCAATTCATTTGAAGATATTATGAAACCCAAATATATGAGATCCTTCTTCATAAAATAACTCTTCTTCAGATTTATCAACAATTTCTCTTCCTGCAACCTTTCCATCACTGATGTCAAATGTCTTAAGTGTTCTTCCTTTGTCTTGTTGAAGATTAGTATGTCATCTAGATATACTATGAAAAATTTGCCTATGAAGTCTTTCAACACTTCATTCATTAATCTCATAAATGTTCTTGGTGAATTTTTCAACCCAAATGGCATGACCATCTATTCAAACAATCCTTCATTTGTCTTGAATGTTGTTTTCCATTCATCTCCCTCTCTCATTCTTATTTGATGATATCCACTTTTCAAGTCTATCTTGGAAAAATAGCTTGCCCCACTCAAACAGTCCATAAAATCATCCATCCTCGGTAAACGGAAACTGTATCTAATGGTTATCTTGTTGATGGCTTGGGAATATGTACACATTCTCCATCCTCCATCTTTCTTTGGACTTAACACAGATGGTATTGCGCATGGGCTTAGGCTTTCCCTGACTAAACCTTTATCCAACAACTCTTGGACTTGATTCTTGACTTCCTCATTTTCTCTAGGTGTCAGCCTATAAGCTTCTTTATTTGGTAAACTAGATCCTGGAATATGATCAATATGATGGATTATACTCCTAATGGGTGGCAATGAGTGTGGTAACTCATCCACGACTATATAAACAAAGTTTTCTAACAGTTCCTAGATTTCTAGAGGCAAATCTTCTACAAAAGTATTCGTAAGGATAACTCTAGGCTTCCTCACTACAACAAACAACATTTTTTTCTCCTTCTTGACTTCATTCAAGAACTCCTTCCCACTCATGAGAAGTATTCTTGAACTATTTTCTCTCTTTTTCTCTTTGTCTTCTATGGGTAACAACATATGTTTCCTACCATTCTTTTCTAGCGTACAGGTATTCTTCCTTCCATCATGAATAACTTTTCGGTCATAATTCCATGACCTCCCCAATAAAATATGACAAACATCCATAGGAATTACATCAAACAATATTTCATCTTTGTAACCTCCTATTTTAAGTTCAACTTGGCATTGTTAACTTACCATGACTTGATGTCCTTTCTGCAACCATGATACCTTGTATGGCTTTGGATGTGCACTTTCCTTCAATTCCATCTTTTCCACCATCTCTGTGGATACTAGATTGTCAGTGCTCCCATTGTCTATGATCACCTTGCAAACTATGTCATTCGACTTGCAAGAAGTTCTGAACAGACTTGTTCGTTGAACTGGTTCCTCTAGTTCCTTTTCTGGTTTCAGAAGAATTTTCCTCATCATGAGGTTTCTTCCTCCTTCTATTGTTTCTGCTTCCACATGCTTTTGTTCTTTGACAGTGTGTGCTTCTACGCCTCCTTCTCTTTTTATGTTGGGACATTCCCAAGATTTGTGTACTTCTTTTCCATAGGTATAACACTTAACCACACCTCCTCTGGCTCTTCCTCTTCCTCTTCCTTTGGAAAAAGAAATTCTTCCTCCATATTTTCCTTCTCTCAAACTTCCACCCTTCTCATGGTGACTATGTTTTTTGTCAACTTCAGGCTTTGACTTCTAGAGCTTCTCTCTGCTGGTTCCCTTACCTCTGCTTGAATTTCCGCCTCTGCTTCATTGGCTTTGCTTCCTGACCAATTTTTATTCATCTTTCAAGGTTGCTTGATAGGCATCCTCGACTTTACTAACTGGCATCATGTTGATCTCCTCTTGGATTTCATATCTCATCCCATTGACATATATGCCTGTCTTTTTGTCCTCATTTTCTTTCGATCCAGCCATGATGTTCAGTCGGTAAAATTATTCAATGTACTCCTTCACTGATAAACCCCTCTGTTTTAGGTTCTACAATCTTCTGTAAATATTGATTTGGTAATCCTTCGGGATAAATTCATCCTTCAACTTGGCTACCATCCTATCCCAGTTTTTAATTTTCTTCTTACCATTCCTCCTGCATTCGACTTACAGTTCATCCCACCATAATGCTGCATGACCTTTCAGTCTTTTCACTGCAGGCTTCACCATCTTGTCTTCTTCGATATCTTCGTAATCAAAGTATTTGTCCATAGCATGTGCCCAATCTAACAATTCTTCAACTTCTAAATTGAATTCATACATAGGTACCTCTATTCTTTCTTTGGCTCCTATATTTGAAAAAACTTTTATTAAGCGGTCTTGTGCAACATCCTCTGCTACATTTTCTCCCCCATGTGCTTCTTCTTCGCTCTCAACTACATTGATATCTCCAACGTCTGGTTCTCTCCTCTATGTTGTTTCCATGGCATCTAATCTCATTCGAAGTCGCCTCATTTCTTCTTCCATTTTTTCATTCTCTCTGTGCCTTCTTGGTGGCATGATTCCACTGCGTCACCCACAAACATAAATAAATTTTTATCGATACCACAATTGATACCAATTTACCTCCTTTCTCCTTTGTCTATTGTTTGCAAACAAACTTAATATTAGCTCTGATACCACGTAAAGAAACCCCCCTACTCCCTTGTATGGTTGTGCAACCTCTCGGTCTTGGATCTCCGATTCTTGAGTCGAAAGAATATCTAGAACGTTAAATTTCCCCCTCTGTATCTAAACACAGGCCCCCTCGGCTTCCTGGTGCAAGTTTGATAGCAACTCACGACCTTCCCTTTCACTCTGTTGTGAAAAATCAGAGTGTCGGCGTTAGCTCCTTTTTCGGATAGGCCCTCTCTTGATATGATCTAGGGTTATGACCACATGATTGTGGGCGTGATCACAAGCGATTTGGTGCCAAACTTCTTTTGGGCCCGCAATGCTCCTCCAGCCTACACGTGTCCTCCAAATGAAACCACAATTCAAATTATAGCCCGCCTTCGATTCCTTAACCTCCTCGTAACTTCTGTCCCTGCAATGACATGGGATTGTCGATCTCATGATCTTGACGATAGCATCCAAATCAACCTTCAAATCTGTGCCCTTCTTATCTACGAACCATATCATCTCTCTCTGAATCAACGGTCAAGGTTCTCTTTGCAATTTCGGACTCCGGGAGTTTGAAATCTCAAACTCAGCTCTCTTATGTACTCCAACCTTCCAGAATTAGTGATATTCATACACCTGTCCTGCCAATTGACGGTCCTACGTTCACCTTGGGTGATTGGACTTTCAACCCAAATCAACGGTCCAACGCCCTCTTCTCAATCGACGGTTGATATTTCCTCTAGGTCTCTGGACTTTTGGAATCTCAAATATCAACGGTCTAACCCCATTTTACTGAATGAATTTTACCCAAAGTATAATATCAATTGATGTGTTTCCCCCCTGATCCAATGATCGAGTATTACTTTGGGAATTTACCTAAAGTTAACAGTTTTGTGCCATGTCTCCCTTAGATCTCACGGTCCAGATCTTATTCCGGGACTTCGGGTCTCCGTGTTCCGATGATCTCAGTTCTCAAACTGAAATCTCTCTTTATATTTTCCCCGAAGTTTGAGATCTGTTGACAAGTGTCTCCTCCCAGATCAATGACTCACAGCTCTTTGGTTGTTTTCACTCTGGGAGTTTCAAGTCTCAACTTCTGCCTTTCTCCAAATCTTTCGGCCCACTGACACGTACCCTCCTAGATTCAATAGTCCAGATATTCTCTGGCTCTCTGGCTCTCTGTGGTCCGGGAGTTTCAAGTTTAAAACTTGAATCCTCGTGATATCTGATGGCTCACACTTTCTCAATCGAACGATTGAGATTCCACCTCGGTGTTCCAGTACTCTGGACTTCGGGAATCTCAAGTTTCAAACCGCTCCTCCTCCTGAGCTCACACCAACCAACGACTATGATTCCTCCTGGTGATTCAATGCTTGATATTTGACTCCTGTGATCTGAGGGCTTAGATCTATCACACTGATTGGATGGTTGAGATTCTATTCCAGGTCTCTAGACTCTGAGAATCTCAAGTTCAACACCAATAGCTTCTCTCTCTTGAGCTTCTGATATCTCTCTGCATGGAAGATTTATCCGCTTTCAAAGGTTCCAAACCTTTGTTCTTCCGACGAATCCCTCTCTGGGATCTCGTCATAACTTTTGAAAAGTTTTATCTCTTCTAAGCTTCTATCCTTGAAAGGATTTCGATCTCCCATGCACACCTTGCATCCTTGGGATTTTGAATAACTCAGTTCGAAGGATTTTCTTGAAAAGAAAATGCTTCTCGCCCACCTAGTGTTCTTTTGTGCCGGTTCTTTGAAGCTTGATGGCTTCTAGACACTGTGGACACCTTGCACTTGGTTTGAGTTTCTCTAATTCTCTATGAACTTCTCTTATTCAATCCCAGACTCAGTCGATGCACTCCTTGCATTTGAGATGCACACCTTACATACAAGTATCAAAAGATAAACAATTGAAACTCATCCATCTTCGTCACAAACTCATACAGTTAATCCCTTGAACAATCATACATGAACAAACCAAAATAAATCATACACACAGAATAAAATTCATCCAATCACACATGAAATGAACACAGTCCAAGGATTTGGGACAACTTTTGTCTGTTCTATTCATTCATGAAAAAAACAAATACGTAGTATTTCTGCTACTCTACTTTGTTCTACTGCTCCCTCTATTTTGTCCCTCTCATAGAATACAACAATGAAAAACTATCTAAGGACCAGCTCCACGAGATCTCTCGTCCTGTCTGCGATCTATCATCTCAAATTCAAAGCCATTACCTACTATGTCCTATTACAATAACTACTAGTTATTTCCATACAAAGTCGACACTCCATATCTGCAATCCCTTACAGTCCTTCAAGACTTTACAAACAAGTTACATTTTTAAATTGTTGTTTACAAAATATCTCAACAGCCGATTAAATTTTGAGTTAAATGCTTGATTTGAAATTATTTCATTGTTGAGATGTCATTCATTTTCCTCCGCGTGTGCACTGTTGACTTTGAAGGCGATGCTCATGCATCATTCTTCAATTTTCAATCAGTAAAGAAAAATATTTGCAGGAAAATGCCAACGTTTAAGATTATGAAATTATTCAAACGTGCCCTAGGGTGTTGAGTTGTCTCTCCACATGTTCTTGCTGACAATGCTCCTGCATCAAAATTCCTTTTGTACTTATTAGATGGGTGACTTGATGTCTACTGAACTAGTCAACACAAGAATTCAAATAAGATTCACCCTTGCATGTTTTCTACACAAAAGCATATATATTTTGTCCCTTTTGGTTCTCCTTAACTAACAAAACCCAATTTGTTTTACTATGATGTGAACAACACATGAAACTTTCTTAGAAATTTATGGCTTGACCTTATTCAAGTGTCCCTTCACAATTTGAAACTATAATACTATAATACTCTACTAAATTAGGTTCTCATTATATACTCTTACATGTAGATTGTACATCTCATATTTGGAATATAGAATTTGCAAAGATAATATAATTCCATATAAATGTCAAAGTATTGGAGGGATATGTTCCTAATTTGGCATAAGAAATACCTTGACACCTTTATCAATCAAGCACAACTCAAAAAAACTTGTTTTGCTCAGAAATAAATCCTAATACTTATGATGTTGTAACACCCTATTTTCCCCAATTGGTAAAAATAACTGGACTAGCCAAGAACTGTGGAAAACTCAGAAATGTGAATATGTGATGTGAATGGACCTTGTGGAAAAGGTCAATGAATGTGAATAATATTATGAATTTAAATTACAGGATTGTTGAGAGGGGATATGCTGAAAAAGAGACCACTATGGCTACAGAGAGGTTGTGGAAGGCACCTGGAAAGGTGGCATTAACTTCCACCGAAAATCAATACCGTATTTGGACTTCACTGGCCCAGAGAACCAAAACTGGCTCGCTGGCCCCAAATTTAATGTCTCGCAGGCTGGTAGGTAGATGGATCCTCAGGAATTAATGAGGGATGGGGAGGTGAACCGCCCATCTGTAGAGCCGTCAGGCCTGACCAGCGCAAGGGAAATCATGCCACACACAACCTCGCAAGAGGATAAGGTGTGGGGGAGAAATGATTGGGGGCAGACGCGAGAGGAGAACTCTGGCGATATGTAGAGTGAGTGATAACAGAGAGGAAGGAGAGGAACTTTCGCTCCTGGTCACTAGAAAACAGAGACGCAGTCTCACAGCATCGTGGTCTCATCTTGGGGGTGGCTAGTGGTAAATCCACTGGGATTCGTTGAGCCTATAGTTGGGTGGAAATGAGCACCCCTCTCAGCAGTTACATAACTCCTGGTGTTACTTTCTGATAAATGTTTTGCCTTTGGCATCTTGAAATATATGTATTCTGACAATTATGCTCATAAGCTGTCAAATTGTGAATAATTTTAGTATAAGAATGTCTGTATGATATTTTGATCAGTACTGGTAGTTGTATGTTTACAATGGAAAGACTACATATGGCTTCTTATTTCATAAGTTTTTATTTATATGCGTACTGATCTAATTCAGACTTCACGTCTGGTTCTCGGGAGAGCGATACCCTTATCTGCCTCAGATAGTACCCTAGGTAAACTTCCCCATAGAGATACCCTTCTCAAATGCCCATCAAGAACCTGGAGAAAGGACGTGAAGATGCAAGGCCTTAAGAAATCCTTGATAAGTATCGAATCGACGGACGAAATCCCATCGGGAGATCAATGGTCACTCACGGCCGTCAGAACGGAAGGAGGAATTGGAGTGTTAAGCACCTTAACCCGGAATAGGTGTTGATCAATGGACAAGATCCCGTCGAGAAATCTATGGTCACCCATGATCGTTAGATTGGTAGGAGAAAGTAGGATGTTAAGGCCTTACCACTTTGTCTTTATGTGTCTTCGTGGGTAGCGAAGAGATCAGGATCGTAGATCCCTAAGGTCCAGGAGAACATTTGGACCGTTGATTTTTCCACGTCCAGGAAGTCATGGGAGAATGCACAAGTTAGGAACCTGTCTGAGCCGTCAGATCTCGACTGGAAAACCCGACAGCCATTGGATCTGTCAGGAGATACCCTAGGTTCAAACTCCCAATGAATAGGGGCGAAAACCCCGAAGTAGATCTGGACTATCCGATTTAGGGAGGCCACATGTCGCGAGATTACCCATTTTGGGAAAGCAGGAATCACGAATTTAGAAGTCCCGATGACGAGAGATTAGGACTTTCCATGGTGGAAACCCCGAAGCAGTCGTGGACCATCCGATTTAAGGAGGCTACGTGTCACGAGATTACTCATTTCGGGAAATCGAGAATCGCGAATTCGGAAGTCCTGGTGACAAGAGATTGGGACTTTCCATGGTGGAAACCCCGAAGTAGTCGTGGACCGTCTTATTTAAGGAGGCCACGTGTCGCGAGATTACCCGTTTTGAGAAAATGGGAATCGTGAATTCGGAAGTCCTGGTGAAAAGAGATCGAGACTTTAAATGGTGGAAACCCCAAAGCAGTCGTGGATCGTCCGATTTAAGGAGGCTACATGTCAAGAGATTAACTACATCGGGAAACTGGGGATCAAGAATTTGGGAGCCCCATGGTCGAGAGTTCGGACTCTCATGATGATAAGTCCCGATGAATGAATGAGATTCTTTCGAAGGATCTCATCGTCTATATGACTGTCAGATGTGAGGAAGAGATGTCGGCTTTAAGCTGGGGAAAAAGTGTGCATTAGAGTAAGTAGCGAGTATATCTGGATGGCTAAAGTCCACCCGCCCAGATCGATGGTTGAGGCTTCATTCCGGAGCCCCCC
>JZKD02S1610911.1:10854-29788 GCA_000966675.3 Picea glauca | reverse complement strand
ATATGTCCAGGTCGACCACAATAAAAAAAACTCTTTGACTCATTCCTATTAGATTGCATACCTTGATTTGGAGATTGTCTTCTCTGCGATGAACTGCCTCTCTGCCATGAACCGCTTCTCTGCCATGAACTGTCGCCTCTACCTCTTACTCCTGATCTCCCTCGCGCAGATCTATTATTTGACCACAGTGCCAAATATTTACTCTGAGGCTTCAGATTCCCACGCCTCTCTTCCTCTTGCAGCAAAATACCTGTCAGTTCTTCAAATGTAGGAGGTTTCTCCCTTGCTGCAAGACTTGTTATGAACATGTGATAGTCTTCTAGCATACCATTTAAGGTAATAGTCACTAGATCAGTATTGGAAACAGTTTCCCTTATATTTACTAACTTGTCTTTCACCTCTTTAATGCGACCCAAAAATGAACTAACAGATTCATTTCCATCCATCTTAATGCCTAGCAATTTAGTTTTCAGGAACAAAATGCGATTTGTGTTGTTAGTTTCATACAATGCTTTAATAGTTGTCCATGTTGCGGCAAAAGTTGTAGTGTCTCTAATATGTGGAATTATTCTATCTTTAACGGACATGCGCAACAATACCTTTGCCTTGTTTTCGCGCTTCTCCCAGTCTTGGATCTGTGTTGTTGTCGCACCTCCTACCGTTGTTGTCGCACCTGCAGCCGCAACAGGTTTCATTTCGGTTCCATTCGCAATGTTCCAGACACCATAGCCCTCCATGAGCGTCTGCATCTTGAATTTCCAGTTAATGAAGTTCGAGCCATCTAAATTGTTGGCTTCGTTGAGGTAGGTCTCTGCCAGCGGATTCTCCATCGCTGCAATTTAGTCTCTACAAGAAAATCACCAAGGATATGCAACTTTTTGTTGAGTGATGAACAGTCCGTCGCTCTGCCTTTCGAATCCACTGATCCAACTATATTTCTATTGTCAACTTAAATCATGCATGCATCCACCTTAATATCCAAAATCTCCACTTTTAAAAAAAAACTTATAACTCCCTCTTCACCTCTTTATAAAATATATCCACTAAAAATTCTCTTTAAAGTAATAACCTCTTCACCTCTCTTAATAAAATTTCCACTTTAATAAAATTCAATCCATAAAATTCATTCACTTTTAATAATAAATAAATAAAAATGAATAAACTTTAAATGGTCCACTTTAACATGCATGCATTTGTATGTAACAAATATCCACTTTAAACTCAAATCCACTTAATATATATTTAAAGAAAACTCACGCATCCACGCATGCACCAGAATTAAATTCACGCATGCACATATAACCTTATGCATTCAAACTCCATGCTTTTCAAATCTCTTCCATGTAATAGGATTTTCTCACGCAAGTAAACTCATGCAGCCGTTCTTACGCACCTTTCTCACGCATCTTTTCACAAACACTCATGCATCAGTCTTCTGCCAGCGCATGCAAAGCGTCACTAAAACAAATCCACGCAACTGATCTCAAAAAATCACGACTTACTTGACTGCACGGGGAGTATGTCTTCCATGAGACACCTTCATCATCAACATCTGAATCTGAGTATGTCCTCTTGTTGGTACATGTTATTGACTCCCGGTTGGAATTTGTTGTTGTCGTTGTGCACTAGTTGTTGCATTCTTGTTCTCCATATCTCCATGTAGAAATGTTTGAGATATTAAGTTCCCTCTCCTAATTTCTTTGCTTCTCTGTGGAAAAATGAATTATATCTTTTTATCTGTGTCTCCTATGCTTCTTTGGTTGGAATGAACTCAACTTGTAGTACTTCACTAAGGAATTATATATCCAATTCATTTTTCTACATGTATATACAATATGTTTAGGCTTCCTTCTGCTAAACTTTGTCTATGTTATATATCCTCTATGCAATGTCACTAATCTCCACAATCCTCATTCTACAATTTTGAATTTCCAGATTTCCATTTTCAAAGAGAGTTGCTACACTATGATACCAAAAATGATGACCTATTGGCCTTAAACCCACAATATGAAAAATATTAAATTTAAATTATGCTCAGCTCCGAGTCAAGTTGCTCCAAAACTAATGTGTGGCCCAAAATCCACCTTAAATAGAGTTCTCAAATCTTTATTTTTCACCAGAAATTTAGTGCTCGGAATCAAACTCTTGTCTCCATAAAACCTTGGACCATAACTATGCATAAAACCTCATTCTCTAGCTCCTTTAACCTTTTTTAGTTAAGGCCCTTCACATATGACCTTAGACAATAACTAGACATGAAAACTTAAGCATTTAAATCTGAGGGTTAAATTTCATGTGACCAAATGTTGAGTACCATAGAAAATTTCATGGTTTCAATTCCCATTGTTTATCATCACTAGATGGACGATCCAAATAGTTCCTAGAAACGTTGTATTTAAAGTTAATAAGTGAGACTCTGTGATCTAGTTCTAATGGATGGTGAATCTTACTCCTGAGTGAGTCCTGATGGATGATGTTGATTACTTGTCCACTTCCCTTTGTATCAGAGTTTGTTGTTGGACTCCCTCGATCTGCAACACTCCAAAATGTTCACTCTGACATGTTTCTTATTCCCTTCAGAATATGAATGACTAACTGACCTCCACTCTTAATCTGTCTAGACCTAACCCCTCACATAGGTAGAATAATATATTCCGATGTAATAAAGGTCAATATTAATAAGGCCTAGAAGCTTCCTCTTCTAGAAGCTTCCTCTTCTAGAAGAGGAAGCTTATTAGGTCCAATGTAATAAGACCTAATAGAAGCTTCCTCTTCTAGAAGGATCTTCCTCTAAATGGTTCTTTGGATAGGCATATTTAGTATAAATAAGAGTCGAGGGTATGAGAATCTTTGTCTTGCATATTATTGTAATAGAGCTCTCCTCTGCTGGAGGTTTCCCCCTCAAAGAGGCAAGTGAACATTGCTCTCAGTAATCAAAGTGCTCTTTCTAGTGTTATTTTGGTATCATTTGGTATTATTGTGGTGTTGTTCTGGTTATATTGTTGTTCATATTTCATTTCTAGCATTTCATTTTTTTTCTACATGCTTTTTATCTTTGGAATATTACAAGTGGTATCAAAGCACTTTCCTCGGTAGAAAATTGTGGGTTAATTTTTTTTTCAGGGTAGAGACATATTCTGACATCTTTAAGCTACAGAGATATGTTGTTACATGGATAAAATCGTGGTCGAGGATTCATACACGTAGGAAATACAAGTGGTACTTAAGAACACATATATTTTCCACCCTTGTAACCCTTGTTGGTACCCCTTCAAGTGGTAGCACATCAGACAACACATGTATATGGAACGACCTAGATTTCTTGAAGCCTTCTTTAGATAAACCGATCGGTCGCCTGAATGCTATAGTTCCACCGAGAACAACACTCGAGAAGATACTCTCTAGTACCTGGGTAGTCAGGTAGTATGGCTAAGGGAATGATCCAACCTCCTTAGTTGTTTCCCTAAGATATTGGGTCAAGTACTACTGTTGGACCTTGCACGTATATCAAAGAGATATTGCACAGGGAAAACCCTTGTCTATATAACCCTTGAATACCTAACCTTTGGGGATGAAAACAAAAAAAAAATAGACAAGATCTATTGTCGCGCAACTGTGTCTCCTGCATTTGAGTTGCCAAATAACTACACATTTCTTCCTGATTAAGCATTTGGGCATTTCATCACTGTAGTATTCTTCAGATCAGAGTATAACTCCACAGGTGTAAAAAAAAAAAATGTATGGATTCTGTTGCACCATTATTTGAGACCTATTCCATTGGATTTCTCTCTTCGCCCTTATCACATTCATACCTATCACTTTTCAGCAAATGTTTTGACCCCACCCACCCCTTTTCGATTCCCTAGTCATCATGGCTCATACCCGTAGCCAAGACTTGGAATCTCGCTTCAATACCTTTCAATCTAATTTAACAAAGACCCAACAATAAATGAGACAACTCAATGCCAATATTGTCACCATCAATAAAAACATGCATTCCTACATTGCCATCTCAATCGAGGAGCTCAAACAAGACACTACTACCCATCTTGAATCTATCACTATGATGATCTGCACCAAGCTACATATCCTTGTATATTCCCCCTTATATGACCCACCTTTGCATACCGAAGCTGAAACTTCCTCTCATTCCCATAATTTTTAGCCCCATCACTTTCAGCATGACCTACACCTTCCACGTGTGGACGTGACCAAATTTTATGGCTCAGATCCCACTTGCTGGGTAACTCAAATGGAACATTATTTCTCTTTGTATGACATTACAAATGAGTTGTCCAAACTTTGGTCTATTGTTCTCCATCTAGATCAAGAATGTTGGCAATGGTGGAAATGGAGAAAAATTGTTCACCAAGGGCATGTTGCTTGGACACACTTTGTGGCAGAGATTTATGAACACTTTGACACTGACACCAACCATTAGGCCATTTGAAAAAGTTGAAACAATCTGACACAGTGGAAGAATTTATAGCTTCTTTTGAGCGACTGGTTTTTCATACAGAGGGAAAGTTTGATGCTTTTTTCCAAGAATGTTTTACCAGTGGCCTCAAGGATGAGATTCATGCCCATGTCCTCATGGCTCGGCCTTAGAGTTGGGTGGAGGTTACTAAAATATCTAAGGAAGCACAATAGGTTGTCTCTTCTAAAAAATGGAAACTCTCCTTTATTCCTTGCACTAAACTAGTAAATCCCACTCCTCCTTCTACTCCACTAAAGATCCAAAAATTGACCAAGCCCAAAATGGTTGAACGCCAACTCAAAATCCTTTGTTATAATTGTGATGACAAATATTTTCCGGAACACAAGTGTAAGGAAAAAAATATTTTTATGGCCATCTCGGAGGATGTTTCAGAAGAGGATGTTGAAGCTCCCCTTGTGTCTATGTCACCTAAACCCACTGACATAACCCCTCCCTCAGACCCTCCTGAAGTAGAACTGGTCATTTCCCTAAATTCTCTCATTGGATTCTCTACTCCCCAAACCCTCAAGCTAATTGGTTAGATCAAGCATAGGAAGTTCATCATTCTTGTTGATAGTGGAAGCACCCATAATTTTATTCATCGCTGCATTGCCCAAGAAACTAATTGCTATATCCGTGTAGTCAATAATTTCCAAATCATGATTTCCAATGGCGGGTCCATGAAATGTGGAGGGAGTTTTGAAAATGTGTGTCTCCAAATTGGTGACTACCACCTGAAATCTCATATGTTTTCTATCGACATGGGCGGTTGTGACATTGTGTTCGGTGCAGACTGGATAAGGAATTTGGGTCCCATTCTCATGGATTTTAAGGAATTAACCATGCAATTCGACCAAGAGGGCCAAAAATATAAGTTCCAAGGAATCACCTCGAGTTCCCCTGAGATCATTAGTTCCCATCGCATGGAAAAGATGCTCAAAAAAGGACATTATGGAGTTATTTCACAACTCCATTCCATACAAAAAACCAAGACATCCTCTGTGTCACAGGACCTCCAATCCATCCTCTCTAAACATCAAGTGGTTTTTTCCACTCCCCAGGGAATCCCTCCTTCTTGTGGTGTTCATGATCATTCCATTCCGCTTGTCCCAGGAAGCCTTCCTTCCAATATTTGTCCCTATCATCACCCCTTTTCCCCAAAAAATGAAATTGAGAAAATGGTTCAAGAACTGCTCAACGCAGGTGTTATCCACCCTAGTACGAGCTCCTACTCTTCTCCTTTGGCCATGGTCCTTAAAAAATAAGGTTCTTGGTGCATGTGTCTTGACTCTTGTGTCCTCAACAAACTCACCATTAAAGACAAATTCCCCATTCCTATCATTGATGACCTCTTAGATGAATTGAGTGGCACCTAGTTCTTTACTAAACTTGATATTTGTTCTGGCTATCACCAGATCCATATGAAAGAGGCAGGCATTCCTAAGACTTCCTTTAGAACTCATGAGGGCCACTATGATTTTTCGGTCATGCCCTTTGGCTTGTGTAATGCTCCCTCCACTTTCCAAAGCCTCATGAATCATGTATCACATCCTTTTCTTCGTCATTTTGTCTTAGTTTTCTTTGATGATATCCTCATCTATAGAAAAACCTAGACAAACCATCTTTCTCATGTGGATTGAGTTCTCCATCTACTCTCTCAGCACCAACTTTTCCTGAAATAATCTAAATGTGCTTTTGGTGCCTCGGCAGTCAAGTACTTGGGTCATCTTTTTGGAAAGGTTGGCATCAGGGTGGATCCTACAAATATTGAAGCTGTGCAAGACTGGCCTCACGCAAAGACTCTCAAATGTTTGCATGGTTTCTAGGCATAACATGTTATTATCGCAAGTTTGTTAAGAATTATGGAAATATTGTGGCACCTCTCACTACACTCCTTAAAAAGAATTCTTTCACTTGGACTCTAGCATCTTCTTGAGATTTTTAGACCTTGAATATGGCCATGTGCACCACTCCAGTCCCGGCCCTTCCTGATTTCAAAAAGACCTTTGTCCTAGAATGTGATTCTTCAAGGAAAGGAATTGGCGTTGTCCTTATGAAAGAGGGTCGGCCTTTGGCCTTTACCAACAAACATATGTTTGAGATAAATTTGGGCAAATCAATCTATGAAAACTAAATGTTGTCTATTCTACATTCCATTGATCTTTGGTGCCCTTATCTATTGGGGCAATGCTTCCAAATTAAGACAGATCATCAAAGACTCAAGTATTTTATGAAACAATGCATTTCCTCCCCAAAGCAACAAAAATGGGTGACTAATATCTTTGGATATGATTATGAGATCATTTAAAATAAATAAAAAGACAATGTGGTTGCAGATGCACTTTCCCAAAAATATGAAGATGAAGGGTACCTTTTTTCTCTCTCCTTCATTGTACCAGATTGGATCCAAGATGTTCACCAGGAATGGCTACATGATCCCAAAATTTCACATCTAATACAACAATTGCAATCAAATTCTCCAGTTTCCCCATGGTACTCTTGGCTCCATGATGAGCTTCGATACAAAGGTCATTTGTATCTAAGTAAGCAGTCAAAACTTAAATCCACGTTACTTTTTGAGCTTCATGATACACCCACAGCTGGGCACTCAGGGTTTACCAAAACCTATGATAGGGTCAAATGTTATTTTTTCTGGGATGGTATGAAACATGGAATTCATAATATTGTGGTTGAATGTGATCTGTGTCAACAAAACAAGGGAGAAATAGTCAAATATCTTGGAACACTACAACCGCTTTTGATTCCACCTTCTATTTGGTGGGATATCTCTATGGGTTTTATTGTAGGTTTACCTAAATCGGGAAATAAATCAATCATCATGGTGGTAGTTCATCGTCTTTCCAAGTATTCTCATTTCTGTGCTCTTCAACACCCATTTACAACATCCACCTTGGCTCAACTTTTCATGGATCAAGTCTTCAAGCTTCATGGCATGCCACATTCTATTGTTTCTCATCGTGACCCAACTTTCACCAGCAATTTTTAGCAAAAACCGTTCAAGCTACAAGGCACCCAATTGCATCTCAGTACAACTTATCATCCCCAGACCGATGGTCAAATTGAAGTTGTCAACAAGTGTTTGGAAACATATTTGATATGTATTTCCTCAGAAAATCAAAATCAATGGGCTCAATGGTTACCACTAGCTGAATGGTGGTACAAAACTTCATACCATACAACTACCCACATGACTCCTTTTGAAGTGGTATATGGAAAAAAACCACCTTCGATTTTCTCATATTTTCCAATTGTCTCGAAGGTCCAGGTGATTGACCAAACACTTATAGTTCGAGAGGCTATTCTCCATACCCTCAAAGAGAATTTGGTCATGGCCCAGAATCACATGAAGCAACAAGAAGATCAAGGTTTCTCTGAACGTCAATTTGTAGAAGGGGATCAGGCGTTTCTTTGACTGCAACCTTACAAGAAAAATTTCCTCAAGGCTGACCATTTTCAGAAAATGGCAACCAAATTTTATGTTCTTTATGTCGTTCTCAAGCGTGTGGGACAGGTGGCCTATCAGTTCGCTTTTCCCGGTCATTCTAAGCTCCATCATGTTGTTGATGTTTCCTTATTAAAGAAGGTGATTGGAACTAAGTACCAACCTCAAACCAACCTTCCCGAGTTGGACGAAGAAGGCTCCATTTGGCTACAACCACAAGCAGTTTTGGACCAGCGTGAGCGTCGTATGCATCAACGAACCATCAAGGAAGTGTTAGTCTAGTGGAAAGATACAACTCCAACATATTCCACTTGGGAACCAACTACCTTTCTGCATCAATTTCCACATCTCAATCCTTAAGGACAAGGTTGTTTTTAAGGGGGAGGACATGTTAGGGACCTAACCCCTCACGTAGGTAGAATAATATATTCCAATGTAATAAAGGTCAATATTAATAAGGCCTAGCAATAAGGAAGAATAAGTTCAATGTAAGAAGACCTAATAGAAGCTTTTGCTTCTAGAAGGATCTTCCTCTAGATGGTTCTTTTGATAGACATATTTAGTATAAATAGGAGTCGAGGGCATGAGAACTTTTATCTTGGTTATTATTGTAATAGAGCTCTTCTCTGCTGGAGGTTGCCCCCTCGAAGAGGAAAGTGAACATTGCTCTTAGTAATCAAAGTGCTCTTCCTGGTGTTATTATGGTATCATTTGGTATTATTGTGGTGTTGTTCTAGTTATATTGTTGTTCATCTTCCATTTCTAGCATTTTATTTATGTTTTGCATACTTTTTATATCTAGAATATTACAAGATCTACGATCACAAATCACTAGTCTTCGCTTCCATTTTGTCAAGCCTTCTTCAAAAGGACTTACATGTGGATTCCATATGTTAAATACTCATTTGTGGATCCAACTTCCAAGTGTCACTTTGTCCTTCATGTGATTCTTTTCCACGTGTCCACTTCTCATTCGTGGATTCCATCTGTCATGGTCTCTATCATCTACCACGTGTCTCTTCCTTATATGTTGATCTATTCAATTTTGAATAGATCTTGGTCATTTTTCGGTGCTCTTCTTGTTGATTTTTCATAAGAGATGATATTGTATGTGAATATATTATTATAATGATGAGTGTTCCATATATATAGAACATATAGCGACCATCCATGAAAAGATGTGTCCCTTGGATAAATATATTATTACATTAATAATATATTTATACCTTATATAAATATATTATTACATTAATAATATTGTTTAATAATTATTAATCATATTATTAATTATTAATCTCATAGAATGTATTTCCTATGCTTCCCAAACATCAATACTCCCTCTTAGCAAGGGATACATTCTACATTATGTCAATATTACCTCCGAAGATTACCTTTGAATATTACTTGTGGGTAACTCTCAAATAGCTTCAACATGTCACCATGACATCCACTACCTCGCAATGCATCTATACCTCATCATGTGAACCATTTTGACTTCACAGCCAATGCATCCAAGGCCTGTGGGTAGTTCTAAAATAACTACAACTTGTCCCAGGACATCCACTACCTTGCAATGCATCAATACCTAATAATGTTCACCCTCGGTCTTAGTGCCAACCATTTTTCATGATGGATGAGATCTACTTGTCTTAGTGCCAGACCTTTTTCATGTTGGATGAGAACACACAGTTCCAGCCCTTTTTTATGCTGAATGAGTTCCACCTATATTAGTTCCAACCATTTTTCATGCTGGATGAGAACACTCAGTGACAACCCTTTTTCATGCTGGATGAGAACACTCAGTGCCAACCCTTTTTCATGATGGATGAGTTCCACCTATATTAGTGTCAACCCTTTTTCATGTTGGATGAGATCTACCTATCTCAGTGCCAACCCTTTTTCATGTTGGATGAGAAAAATCAATGCCAACGCCTTTTCATGCTGGATGATAACACTCAGTGCCAACCCTTTTTCATACTGGATGATAACACTCCCTCTGAATAGGGACCACGCTAATCTTGTCCCTAATGTACTCAAACTTCATGCTCAACAACAACTTAGTAAACACGTCCACAACCTGAGCCTCACCACTCCCTTCTCCACCATATCTCTGATATAATAATATATGATCTCTATATTCTTTGATCTATTGTAGACCACGAGGTTCTCTGATGAATTCATGCAACTCTAGTTGTCACACCAAATGCAGGTCGCCTCCATTCCGAGACCAAATAACTTGGACAACAGTTCTCAAAGCCACATTGTTGTTTCACATGATGCCACATATTCATCCTCATCCATACTGAGTGCTACACATGATTGCTTCATGTTTCTCCAAGAAACCATACTAGAGCCTAGAATAAAGAAATTTGTCGAAGTACTCTTTCGATCAGGAATATTATTGTCCCAATATGAATCCGAATATCCATATAAACTCAACTCATGGTCTGTCACATACCTGAGACCATAATCTAATGTATCCTTAAGGTACCTCATCACATCTAAACTCTAGAACATTACTAAGTAATTACACTCAAAAAATTTCAAATTCTTAGAAACTTCGGTCTCTTCCTTAGATTACTTCCCATGTGTGAGAGAGAAAAAACATGTGTGGCTATTTTTTTGTCTTTCAAGTGTCATTTTATAGTAATATTTAGTTGATCCAAAGAGACACATGTCTTTGAAAATTAAATTAAATTTTATTTCTTATAAATAGTTGGAGAATACCTCCCATAACCACCTAAAGATTAATTTGGTTATAATCCATCCACATAGTATTTGACTTTGTTAAATTGTTCCTCTATAATTCATGTGATTCTTTGCATAAATATAGGTAGAAGTGAATATGCAATGCATTCCTCATATTTAGGTAATTAGACATTTTTACTAGAAATTACTGCCCACCATAATTTATGGAATTCTTTCTATAATTTAGGTAGAAGTAAAAAGTAAATATGTTCTACATAGAGATTGTAACAACCCCATAAATTTAACACTCCTAACACTTTACTCTCATTTTCCTGGGCCCTCTCGTGAGGGAGTCAAGCCCAGTCTTTCTCTGATACCATGTTGATGTTTCATAAGAGATGATAGTGTATGTGAATATAGTATTACAATGATGAGTGTTCCATATGTATATATAATATATAGTGATCATCCATGAAAATATGCATCCCTTGGATAAATATATTTTTACATTAATAAAATATATATACCTTATATAAATATTTTATTACATAAATAATATTTTTTAATAATTAATAATCATATTATTAATTATTAATCTGGTAGAATGTCTTTCCGATGCTTCCCAAACATCAACACTTCTATCAAAGTTTCTCCAGCCAATGGAAACTACAAAATTTGATAGTTCCACTCTGATAGTGAATACAATGATCCCATTGTGTCCTCTTTTAATCCGTCGATCTGAGCTACTCTGAAACAATCCCGACTATTTGGTCGGAATAACATTGTGTTCCTTTCAAACTTCTAGATGCCCACTCTAATGTTTCCATGTGGACTCCTTGATGACCATTGATCTCCTCACTCTGAGATATGATTATAACCATTAATTACTTACTCTAGGGTGTAATAAGGAATGTTTATCTATCTCCTCCCGATCAATCTACACCATTGATTATAATTCCTCATTGTAATTTATTTAAGACTTTGAATCTAAATATGCTACTCCAAAATATTTTCATCATCACTTTGGGCTCCGAATAAAGCCTGGTTTTTATCATTGATTCTTTTATCCCTTAATCAATCCGTGTCATTGATTGGTCCTTCCTGTCGGAGTGTTATCCTGAATACACACTCCAAATATCAACTCCTAAATCCCTTAAGTCTCTTTGCATCAGACTCCAATAGAGAATCGTTGTTGGTTGTTGATCTGGATAGGCCTCCACTCCAAATAAAATCTTTTTCATCCAATCTTAATTCACATATATAGCTTCAGTCTAACGAATCTACAATCAAGTTTGATTCTCTGGCTTGATCTAATGACTCCTATTCCTCGATCCCTGCAAAGGATATTTACTCCATTCTTTGGATCGCCTGCATATAGAGTTAGATTCTAAATATGTTCCTTCTTGATTCTGCTATGATTTCACTGTAAATAAGCTCTAATTTAGCTCTCCTTTCAACAATCGACTGATGCTCGACTTCTCTTGTATTAGGTCCTTTCAACACCACCCATTATTTAGTTTAATGGTTTTACACTTTTCACTGTGATACCTACATACACTTTACATAGTCTGATCTAGACTACAATAGTTTCACACAATAGAAGTACTTTCAATCTCATGCTTACACAAAGATCCCACAAAAATCAAATTTATATTACTGGATTTGAACATCATTTAGAAAAGTCCCTCCTTGCTTCTCTTGTCATGATTTACGTTTAATTGGCCTCTCCTTGGATTTAGTCCAAACTTGGCCTCTTATATACACTCTTGAATCTCCTCTCTCTATCTAACTCATACCACTATCTACCTGTAGGATTACAACATTCATACTAAAGAACTATGATATCTTAATTAGGTTCATATCCTAAAGTCCCTCACAATAATCTCTAAGATCCATAAAATATTCTTGATATCTCTAAATTACCACTAGGATATCTCTAACTCTCATAACCTCTCAAGATCTATTTGACCGATATGATTACAATGCGTTACAATCCAATAATACAAACTTTCTATAATTCCAATAAAACTTAGGAATTTACAAACAATTAATAATTAGGTAACCCACTCTAGTAAAACAAATAACCCGTAGGCCTATTTAAATGCTTTTAATTTTGGAGGAAGGATGGTCCTGCATCACTTGCTCATTATATATTCAATAAGGATAAGTGAATAATCTATAAAAATTGAAAATGAAGATCTAGATTAAAAAGTTGGAAGAAAAATTAAATAATTTGGTCCTAAATAGTGATTAGTAAATTGGACATAAAACCCATCAAAGAGGAAATGAATAAGAATATAGAGTTACACCATGAGTGTAACAAAAGAGCCTTGAACCTCCCAATTTTTGGTTTGAAAGAATAGAAAGAAGACATGTCAGCTCTAGCCAAGGAAGAACTACTTAATAAATTACAAATTGAAACAACTAGTCTCAAAGAAGCAAAGAGGTTGGAAAAAATAACCAATTATCATAATAGGTTAATTTGTGTTAAGGAAATGTCTAATGACCACTCTAGAAGATATAGTTGATTTCAAGAAGTTTAAAGGGTAGAAGAAGCTAGGAAGGAAGGAAAATTGGCAATAATTAAAAATATAAAAGATATTATTAGGGTTAGAAATAAAAAAAGATAACAATAAATAGGAATTTGATATACTTTGGATCCTATATTGTAACTATCATGGATTTCCATGGAGTAAATGTGATTTGTAAATAATGGAATTATTCCACTTGTTTCACCAACATGAATCTTGTGTGGAATTAAATTTATTGTTTTTTTTCAATATTTATAAAGAGCTCTATATACGCAAAGGTCTATGTGTAGACGACTGTCCAATATACCAAATAGGTCTTTGTTCTTTTATCTTTTTTTTCTCTATCTAATTTAGAGTGTGACTTCTCTTCTTTGTTTTCCTCCTGAGGTATGGAAGGATGATTCAACTTGTTTATTTTTTTTATCAAAATTGGAAGATTATATATTATGCAAAGGCTATAAACAAGCTCGTATAAAGAGTACAAATAGAGTACTTACAAATTTCAAACCCATAGAGGCTACCAACATGCTTATCTATCTATCAGGAATTAACAAGTTCAAAATCTCATAAGAAGAAAGACCCTCGATAGTATTTACATAGTATATTTTGACAAAATCCCCTAGGTTATTGTTGGACATTATGGGCTGACCCAAGTTCTACTTTAGGTTTCCAAAAAAACCCTACAAACCATCGACCCTTTTGGAGACCATAAGGCAACACTTCACACATAGTGCACAATGCAGTCTCACCCGAGATGGCTTTTGGGTGACTGCAGGACCCATATGTATGCAATCGTGGAAGGGAGGCTATTGTGGGGATGGGCGACATTCTTTCTACCTAAACGTACATTAGATATATTATTCTAATACCACAATATATCTATATCTATCATTTGTGGTTCACCCCCTATGCCATGTCCACAAAGATATGGTTTCTTCGCTCTTTTATTATTGTTCATCAATTTTATAGCATTGTGCGCATTACATTTGAGGTTGAAAAGATCACACCAATCTCCACGACTTGTGAACTTACCCTCGATTACAATTCATATCTTTGTCTCTTTGCTCATATCTTTATCTCATATCTCAGTAGTGATACTGTTGGTCATTGTAATTGCTTATTAACTAAACAATCAAGTGTTACATAAATTTTCAACCCAGGGAAGTCTGTTTATTTCAAGGGAAATCACACACTATATATGCTCAATCTCAAAAGCAATCTAGAGTTGTAGTAAAAGTACATTAATCACATCTTGCCTTGAACAAACTAAAGTTCTACTTTGAATTACAAAAAAACAACCTACCTATTGCAGAGTTCAAAGTTTAAGGAAATAATTATCCAAAGAATCTTGGATTACATTAAGAAACAACAACCTAGGAAAGAAATCTTTCAAGATACTACAAAAGGAAAGACCAACTATTCTGTAATAGAGAACATGACACTATTCCCCAAGCAGGAATCTTTAGCACCTGTTTCTGATTATCACACCTTCATGAACTCATTACTAATCAAAATGATTGACATGTACTGAAGGCTAATTATCTCACAATAGAGAACATGACCCTATTCCACAAGTAGGAATCTTCAGCACCTGTCTCTGACTATCACACTTTCATAAATTCATCAAACAAAATTATCAATCAGAATGATTAACAGTTACCCAAGCATGAATTATATGAAAACAATGTAACAATCAGTAAAACAGAGTTTCAACAAAACATAGTTTCAGCAAAACAGAGTTCAGTAAAGTAGAGTTTCAGCAAAACATAATTTAATCAAGGCGTGAACAAAAATGATATTAACACACTACATAACTAATGGGTGAATCTTGTGAAGAAGGCGTGCCCTCCCTTCTCACAAGATTCCCCAGAAATGAAAGGAATTAGGAAGAAATGCTCAGAATAATATTTTATTCATCTGTCAACTGTATCATGTTACAATGTCTAAAGTGAACACATCCTTTTCTGTAATACCTTTCTAGCCAAGAAAAAGGATCCCCTCTAATGATGATTTCCCCTTATTTAAAGAGGAGAATCCCCTCAATACAATTGATCATCAATTACATGTGCCCATACAAATCCTATTCTTAGTTGGATCTAATATTCTATACTGGAATAGGATATCCTGATCTCCCATAACAGAATTCTATTAGAATAGTTGGAATGGTACTGGGTGAGGTGTAGTTGTTGCGGCTGGTGTAATAGCTTCTTAATTTATCTTCTTGTCATTGTTGTTGTATATTGCTTCAGCATCACAAATTGTGGACTATTTCAGCAATGGGATTTACGTTCTGATTGTTTCAGCAACGTGGTCTCAAGCAACAACGATGGTTAATTTTGGCTTAAGGTGCGGCTGTTGTGGCCAGTGTAATAGCTCCTTCTTACTGTTGTGTGAATTGTTGTTTCAGCATTGTAGACCACGAAATTTTTCAGCAACGGGGTTTGCGTTCTTTTGAATTTTTCAGCAACGAGTCTTCAAGCAACAACAATAATCTGCAGTTTGAACTGTTTCAACACTAAACATTTGTGATCGATGGTTAAGTATGAGAGTAATGTAAAATTACATGTAAAACAAATTAAACATATAGCAAAGAGAAGAGACGTTATATACCTTTGGAAATATAGGGTAAGGTGATAATGTAAGCTTAAATGTGAGTGGAAAAATGATGTAATGATAGAAAAAAGTGTGAACAAAAAGGTACATTATAGGGTCCTAACATCCCCCCCAACTTAAAAGGTTGCATGTCCTTAGGCATATTCAATCTGAATCAGAATTTGAATACTGACTCTGACCATGCAAATTACTTAAGCAGTAGTTGTGGAAAGTGTTGTATGTTGGAGCTCTGAATCCTTGAACGCGTTGTAGCCTTTGCCAAGCTGTTGTTTCAGCCTTCTTGGGCAACTTATGATGAACTTGATATTTCTCTGCTGTCATCCACAGAATAGGAAAATGGAACTGATAACCTATCCATATTTCAGTACATTGTTGAACGCATTTGATGTAGCTAGGTACCCGGGAGAGTGTTGTCTCAATATTAGTAGGACTAAAGGGATTGTGTTCCTACCTTTTCTCAGAAGATTGTTGCCAAAACATGTTATTTGCTTGTAGGGCAGCGATCTCTGTGGATTTAATAAACTATTGACAATCCTGAAGTACTATTGTCTTTAGTTGCCGAATATATTGAATCATCCCTGGTTTCTTCAAAAAATGATAATACTCTGCAACAAAGGTGGCAACGTTCTGTGGTTCTGGCCATATCCAGAGGAGGCAATTATCCTTGTTATGCTTGGCAGCTAGGAAGTCATTCTACCATGTAACCTAATTGTTAAGGAAGGAGGCGAGTGCCCGAATCTATATATCACCGAAAAGAGGGTAAAGGTTAAGCTGTCGATTCTCAGGGATGGCCTCATTATGAAGATATACCTCACATAGGAGGTGTTGATCAATAGTAGAGGCTTCTACAAAGGTTCTAACAAAATCTGGTGGATTTAACACTGCATGGGGTCTGCCTTCTTTGATTGATTTAATCTGAAAAAATGTAAGTCGTTCTATGAGGAAAAGAGAGTAATTGGAGGATGGTTTCCTTGCAGCCAACAATTTTTGTGCCAAGTCAAATATCAGGAGAAATTTGTCTTTTAGCTCTTTATTGTGTTTCTTATGGGCACAGGATTCTTGGCATGTTTGCTCCAAATCTTCCCAGTTTGAATAGATGTGGTTTAGCTAGAGTAGTTTGTGCTCTTGCAGGCTTTTATCCTGTGCAACAACAGACTCTTTTTTCCATTTGTCCATTATTGCCTGCTCATCCCATGGTTGAGTTTGTGTTTCAGCATCACAAGTGGTAGGCTGAGGTAAGGTATGAGTGGCTTGTTCCACAAGAGTATGGGTGTTGATCTCTCTAGGAGGGGTATATTCATCAATAGGCAGTGTTTGTACAGCTTTATTAATAAAAATAGGGGCTTTAGATGTAGCAGTTGTTGTAGGTCAGGGTTCATTTTGAATTTTGGAAGGTCCCACTAGTTCTTGTGTAACATCAGGGTTTTCTTCTTTAACTGCAAAAGTCATAGGTGCAGGGGAAGCTCCAGGCATTGGAATTTGAGTTACTTTGTAGCTTGTTTGATAATAAATGTCCCCACATTGACTGCACATATACTCTCTATACTGATTCGCTATTGTATTTCCCTCTGTCATGGTCGCTATGCGAGCTAGGGTGTACAATTTAAGTTCCTTATCGTGGGCTTCCTTTACCATTACTAGCTCTTACTTATAGGCTTCCAGTTCAAACATTAGGAACTCATTTTCTTGTAAGACAGAGGCCATTGTTGGTTCTGGTTGTTGATATTTCATGGGTATATTAAGAGGGGTGACTAGTTCTTGTGTAACAGTCACAGTCGCACTAGCTAGTTCTTTTAGAGCAGTTACAAGATCGACAGCTGATTCTTGTGTTTCAGCTTCTTGATGTAGATAAAGTAGTGTTGCGACACCCTGGGCATCTGATTCCTGTATTTTGGTAACAATATTAGCAGCTGGTTCTTGTGTTTCAGCTGTAGCTGGTTTTTGTGTAACAACTATAGCTGGTTTTTGTGTTTCAGCTACTAAATGAGTAGCTGGTTCTTGTGTTTCAGCTACTGAATGAGTAGTTGGTTCTTGTGTTTCAGCTACTGGATGAGTAGTTGGTTCTTGTGTTTTAACTACTTGATTTAAAAAGGATGATGTCGCAGTACACTAGGCCTCTGGTTCTTGTGTTTCAGTGCCCATGGGTGGAATAGGTAAAAATTCTGTAATTTGGGAGGGTGGAGGTGTACGGGGTTTTAGCCAGATGGGTTGGGGGTTTAGAGCAGTGGCAGTAGTGGCTACTCTTGTTGAGATCCTTGTTCGTTTTCTTTTTAAAAAGGAGGGAAAAGGAGGAATTTGCTTCTTTCGTTTGCGTGAGGGTTTTTCCTCAGTGATGGGGCAAGGAGAGTTGTTTGGTTCAGAATCATCGCTAAGGATATGAACGGTAGGAGTAGATGATTCTGGTAAGATGTGGGATAGGCTTGGTATGGTAGGAAGGTTAATTGGATTAATTGGGTCTATAGGTGGACTGTTAGGTACTTCCGAAGGATCTAGAAGGTTTTGTGGTTGTTGTTCTTGAAGATTTTCAGGATGTTCAACAACTTCTTGAGTGTCTATGGGTGGGTTGTTTAGGAGAGGGTTTTGTTGGGAAAAGCCCTTTTGGATGAGTAGTTGATAGAGACGGTGATGGGTGAGGGAAAGGGTGGGAATTTTATCCCTTTTACAGTAATGCGACATATTTCTAAGACATCCGAGTAGATAGTAGGGAATATTCACCAATCTAGCATGTTGTAAATGAGACAAGAAGATAAAATCGTACTGGTAGACTACCTAGTATCGGCCTTCACAGGTGAGGTAGTGCTTGAAAAACTCTGCAACTTTTGGCCAAGGAGGCGGCAATGAGCTAAGTCAAACACCCCGACCTTTAGGCTCAATTTGTTCCCCTGGAAAGAGAAAATCTTGTTGGGCATTAAGGATAATGTGTTTGCGGCTGAACCAGTTAATGCCAGTGATAGGGAGACCCGAAACTTATTCTATATCATCCTCTGTGACTGGAATCCGAAGCCCTTGAACAATGGAATAATCTTCCCAAATATTTTGAGCAAATTGAAGAACCTGTTGTTGATCAAATCCCTGGAGCCTCTGAAAATAACCCAGCCAACCTGCCTCCAGAAAAATTTGATAGACTTCTGGATATAATTCTAACAGGGTTGTCGTGGCGGG